>ONZH01006882.1:0-447500 GCA_900303285.1 Rhinella marina | reverse complement strand
AATTGTCCACGAGTGTATGTTCGTTCACCAGTTAATATGAATTTTTCTCTTGAAACGGAGGGTCATTTTTATAGGGCAGGGTAGTTAATAACCCTGCAGGCTGTTAGTACAAACAAATCTGGGTATATTGGCATGCATATACAAAATCTTATTATACATTGCTTTTGCTAAGAAAGTACTAATGTTCTACATTATTGTATTTTAGAATACACATTATCATTTATGTGTGGATAATAATATTTGTATGAACAACAAAGAGATCTATAAATTCTTGCTTTCACCCCTTGCCCTATGTTATCTGTGCTCTGTTTGTGCTACAACTGGGCACCGGACACAGCCAAAGTCCTGACAGCCCTGATTACACTTGACATGATAACAAAGCATAAAGCTTCAAATTCAGTGCAAAATTATAGACAAAGCAACCTAATTTGTGCACCGCTGCTTCGGATTTGCATAGTATATTTCAACACATTAAAGAGATCAAGAGTTTAATAACAGCACATTCTGTTCTCACAGCATAATAAGGCCTAAGCTTATAAGGAGAGTTAATTTGTGATGATCCAGTAGATTGCCCTTAATTGCCTCTTTCTGTTAGAAGCTACGTTTTTGTTTCAAGTCATAAAGTCACTCAAAAAACTACGGAGCATGCACTGCAGTTAGCAGATATTTAATTTTCACTTTTATTGCTCTTCTTGCTTTACTGCAAGCCTTATTGTGCGATGCAGCCTAGGCACTTTCTCTTTGTTACTAAATTCAGAAACAGGGCGACCATCAAAAATATCATGGCACCACAAAGTCATAGTCAAGGCACGTCCCTTTGTTCTGAGCTCATTTTGTACATTTAGACCCAGAACACTATTGTCGCTGACTCGCTGTATATATGTACATCACTTTTCAGACCATTGGACACACTTTTTCTTCTCCAAACTGTGCTAAAATCTACTGGTGCATCTAATGGTCCAAATGCTGGCAGCCGTCAAGATAGGCAAGAAGGAAACTCTTAGCTCTGTGAGAATGGAAGGTCCTTGCAGTGCAGTCATGTGGTAGCAGCAGTTTCTGTGCTCCTTGTATATAATGTCTATGTTATCTGCTCACTGACTAGTCACATCTCACACACAGATTTGTGTAAAGTGTGAATTTCAGTGAGCAAACAGCACACATACAGTATGTGAACACACAGCACAGTAAATCTGTACAGTGTTTGATGCCAGGACCTTCTACATGCTGTACCTTGTTCTTATCTTCACAGGATGAAGAGCTAGCATTACTGCCTCACTATACACACAGTGCAACCCCCCCCACCACCACCACCACATTACCTCCAATCTATATTATACAGTATATGGGGGAATAAGGGTATACAATATATTTCCACATATACTGAGTGGAGGTGATGGAGGACGGTGAGGGAATACGATATACATACTGCAGTGGAGGTGATGAGAAGAATGAAGGTACACAATATATACAGAGTTTAGGTAATAGGGAGAATGAAGGTAGATTAAATACCCCAGAGCAGCATACAGTACTGGCAAATGTTTCTTTTTCTCTAATGTTATGTGATGTTAGTCAATTCTTTGTAATGTATCCAGTATAGTTAAGTATGGATCTGTCGGGGTTAATAATCCTGACTCTGCAGAGAGTTAGATCCGGGCTTAGATCTGCCCCTAGCCTACTCTAGTGTTAGCAGAGGAAGTGAGAGCTTGTGGTGTGCTCACTCCTCAGAGTATTAGACCTGAGTTTCAGAGAATCCTCATCTCTGAGGATTATATAATGAGAGAAAGACCTTACTAATTTACAGTACTCCAGGAAAAGAAAAAGAAATGAAAGAACTAGAAGGTTCAGAATCCGAGCATTGGATTCCGTCAGTAAGGTATTTGCCGTTTAACCCCTTATTGACCACCAATACGCCTTCTCACGGTGGTCACTGAGGGGCCTTAGGCTGGGCCACCAACTTTTCACAGTGGCATCTGTCTAAGCGCTGCACGGGTCCCCTGTGCAGCGGAGAGTATGGGCTCAGCTCTTACATGAGATCCACGCTTCTGCTCTAACAGCCCAGACCAGCAGGAGTGCTGATCTGGGATTTTTAACCCCTCCTCTCCCATCGGCACGCCGCAAATGCGATTGCGGGATGCCGATGTGTGTACAGGCTGGCTAGGGCCTTATATGGGTCTTAATCAACCCCCAAACTGGCAGTGGTTCTGCCGAAGTTATGAAGAGGCGCCAGCCTCTTCATAACTTCGGAAGATCTTCTGCCAGTTCTAAATGTAGGCCAGTTTCCGAGCTGTCTTACATTAAGACCTTTTTCTACGCCTGAAACTGGCGCAGAAAATGGTAAAAGAGGCGGGCCTGCTGGCCCTTCCTCGCCCACATCACACCCACTTTTTGGACCTGACATGAGCGGGAAGAAGTCGCAGATTTGGCCGCAATCTGCACCTCAAATACGCCTAATATAGGTGTATTTCAGCTTAATAAATGACCCCCAAGGATTATTAAATGAAAGTGAAAGTGAAAGTATGATTCATACAGCTAGACAAACAGTTAACCTTTTGTGGCAGAACGGCTGAAATTTTTAATAAAGATTAATTGACAAATGATTTTTAGTCCAAAATGAGTAAAATTTAATCATTTAGAAAATTGCCCTTGAAGGTTTAGATAGCCTTTAAATATAGAATGATCAGAGACTTAAATGTATAAATTACACATTTTTCTGAATCTTTTTCCACAAAACTATATATCAATCTGCATAGCTTCTCCTGCCCCATAACATGCTGCTGCAGTGCATTTTGTTGTGACGCTCTCTTTAAGTGCCTCAAGGGTAAACCATACCCTGCCACACATTGGAGAGAAGACCACTACCAAGATGGCACCTGGTTTACCAATGGCAAACAACAAGTGAAACTTCTTGAGACTGTGGGTTATTCTTGGAGTCTACTGGGATTACAGTGCTCAGGGTCAATACTTCCATGTGCTGCATCTGAAAGAGCCAAAATAAAAAGGTTGTGCAAGTCAAGTTACAAGCTGCAAGAGTATATTTTGTTGAGATAGTTACAAAACCCAAGCGTCTGTAGATAACAGTAGCGGCTATCCACTATTTAGACCTTTATTGCATGCTTGCTTTGGAGCTGGAGACCTAAACACCTTGTGTATCCCAGATCGTACAAGGAGAATTCTGTGTTGGTAGAGGGAGGGCTTCTCCCTGACAAACAAAGGCACTTAGGTGGCGATAGTCAGATGTCTAGGTATGGACAAAATCAGGTGGGACAATCAAATTCCTGGACTAAGCAAGGTCTTGTTGGCCCTTTAGACTGTTACAAGTTGCTGGTTGCAATACGGTGAGAGCTCCAACTCAAAGATGTGTCCTTGTGTTACAGGGTCCTCTATTCGTTTGAATGACATTTCTATCCAGTGGTTGCCCCCGGGAAAATCTATGCATCTTTGCCTGGTAATAACAACTGACCACTTGAGATTTCTGAAGCTGCACCTGCAACGATCAACTTATTGCTGAACAGCTTGGTTGCACATTTACTGTTCCTTCTGCTCCTCATTTCTGAAACAAGGCTACTTGTGTGAGATTGTATGCAAACCTGGCTTTGGTCAGATTATCTTTTCAAAATGGATGGCTACTTATACAGTAGTAAAGATAACGGACACCATTAGAATTGCCTATCTTGCTATTTTTTTTAATCTCAAGTAGATATTCGGTTTATATGGTTCAGGAAAAGAAACAGGGTGCAAACGTTAGTTAAACAGGAACAGACATTGTGGAGTCCCAAATCTACATCAACCGAGGTAGATATGCAATTGGGTAGATTGTATTTAATTAGATAGGCACAAGCTTGTAATTTGGTGAGATATATGTAAAAGCAATTTTACTTCTATAGGTGGCTTCTGGGATCCAAATACAAGATTTGTAACAAGGCCCCCGAACTATCATGAGTTATATACAGAACTGGACTTCTCATATGGCTCCATTCACACGGATCCTCAAAAAACGGATGACATATGGATACATCCTTTCCGTTTTTTTACGAAAAAACGGAACGGATGTGCTGGAAAATCTGAGTTTTTTGCGGTACAACGGATCCGCAAAAAACTGATCGTTTTCCAGGATGTGCACAAATACGGACGTGTGAATGGAGACTAAGAGGGACTTTTTGAGTCACCTAAGGATCCAGAATCTGTTACCTCATCACCTTCTATAGTTACACCGCTGGCTGCACGGCCAATATGAAGATGAAATCACTTTACTGTAGGTCTGACTTGATATTCCTCAGAAGAGAAACTGCAACTTGGGAGGTTCTTGCCTTTCTTTGAAATATTCTCCGGAAATTGTTTGGAACTGGCTTTTGCAAAAACTCTCAGCATATATTCTGGTTGGTGATACCGTCATAGATAAAGATTGAACTTTAGATTGTGTTTTCCATTCAGCAACAGCACCCTACACTTGGTTGGCATTGTCTCCTTACTTTCTGCTTGTTTTTTTTTGGAGAGTTGTACGACATCACTTGAACTATAAGACTGGCTGTACATATTAGATCACTATTGCCCACGTACTTCCTCTGACAGCTATTTCTTCTGACCTCTCTATTGACATGAGCGCTCAACTCGAGCATGCATATGTGCTCAATAAGTAGAACTAAGCCACTGCCACCTTATTCAGCTGGACAATAAGAAAGATTATTTGTTAAAGGCCTAGAAGTTTTCAATTTAGACCATCAATAATAAATTTAAAGGGGTTTTCCAAGATTCAGATATTGATGACCTAACTTCAGGATCAGTATCCAATCAGTGGGGGTCTGGCTTCTGGCACGCCCACTAATCAGCTGTTTGAAGAAGCAGCGGTGCTCCCGTGAGCATCAAGCTTCTTCTAAGGCCAGTGATGTCATCTTCCTCAGTCACCACGTGGTCTAGATGTAGCGCATTGCCATTAAAGTGAATGGAGCTGTGCTTCAATACCAAGCACAGCCTGTATACAATGGACAGCACTGTACTTCATAAGCTGCAAGTAGCTGCCCCCTGCTCATCGGATATTAATGACCTATCCTGAGGTTAGGTCACCAATTTTAGAATCTCAGAAAACCACCGTCTACCGTGTTTGATCTAGAGACATGCTCATTGACCTGTGGGGATAAGATGAAGTCCCATAGTTTAGTTTTGTTCTTATGTTTTCATTTCTTGATGATACATCTATTTTCCATCCACAGATGAAGTGCATGAGTCATTTATTTATTAGTTTAAATGTATTAATTTACACTTGGAGCCAGTATCCCTGAGTGACTTTCAATAATATCATTCAGAACTATAAAGAGCCATATAGAACTTTTCTATTTGACAGAGGAACCTAAAGGCTCGCCTGCCGAATAGTAAAACACCAATATCAAAAATATGACTTGGTAGATGGGAGGGGGGCACTGTTACATATTTTTACCTGCCCACACTACCGATTTTTTATATGAACATAGGCAATGTACCGTATAGCCAGCCTATCTATGTGTCAGTCTACTGTGCCATGTGCCACTTGAGCAGAGGTAGGGGCCCACCTTGCTCAGGGGCCCACCTGTGGGGATTCACCTGTTTCCCTGTGGGCCAGTCTGAACCTGGCGTGATGGATCCTTAAACAATGCCAAAAATAAGGCATGCTTTCGTGTGTAACCCCGGACAGCCAGACTATGAAATCATGGATGTGTGAGTACACACATTAATATCAATGGGTACATGTGTTGTCTGTGGAGAACATGGACAGCACACGTCCTTGATTCACTGATCTCTGAATAAGGCTTTATAAAGCTAGAGACCTAAATTTAGCTAGAGACCTAAATACAGACCAGGCTCCCTTCGGGTGTAGCACATCTGGGTTTGCAGTTTGTTACAAATCATTTTAATATCACAAATGTGTCATCCGTGATTTTACATAGGACTGCATGTCAGCCTATTGTATTACCTTAATTTAGAAAGGTGTCACAAATAAAAAGTAGCCCTAAAGAGTTAAATGAGAAATTCAGTTCTTCTATATCTGTAGAAGGCTGGATGGGTGGAGAGGCAGAAAGATATCTGATAGACAATAGAATGATGCATTGAGAGATGAAAAGATAGGCTTCCTGTATTACTGAGATAAGATCCATGTGACTTTTTAAGTTTAGGATGAGCTAATGTGGTTCACTTCCCATGAATTTCCAGTTTGAGAGAAAAGTCTTTGAATTAAAGAATAGATAAAGGTTTTCATTATTTAAAAGGAGCGAGCGAAGACAGATAATAATCATTTATTTCTTGCTAATCATGTGAATTGCTAATTTTTTTTAGTATGTTGATGACTGTTTCCCAGGAATATGGAATTTTGTCCAGGAGCTTGAAGTGACACAGCGCCATCTAGAGGAACAATCTGAAAAAACTACTTGAGAAAGCAAACAGAGGATATTTATTTGATCTGCACTAGGCGACTTTTGCTAGAAATAGAAAAGTACATTTCTCTCATTCCATACATACAGCTTCTGCTGTCATTCACGGCAAAAAATAATATCACAGGGATTAGAGAATTGAGAATGAGTAGATCATTCTTTCTAATACAGATAATTAGGACATTAGATACAGTATTTTTGTAGACATTTGAATCTAGAGTGTAGCTATAGACAATGCAAAGAAGGCAGTCACACCTAAGTCCTGATGCCACTGGACCAAGTATAAGTATCAGTGCATCTAGGGGAGAATCCATGGTATGAGTTGGAGCATGATGTTTTTTTTCTATGCAAAAAAGTTCTCAAGAAGGAAGAAAATGGCCTCCCTATTGCCACCTATAGCTTATTATCCTGTAAGCAAGGGTAAAGCTATAGTGGAAGCAGGGGAAGCGGCTGCTTTGGGGCCGGAACTTAAAAGGGACCATCCAGAAGGAGTGGTAAAACATTTTATTGTCATGGCCCCCTCAACAGTATTATACAATGACATTAAATATAGAGACACTGTAGGAAATGGACGAAGCGGCTGTCGAGACTCATCAAAGAGAGAGCGATCTTGACTAGCCACATGAGTGGGGGTTGCAGGAGAGGAGGGGCTGTGGAGAAGTTGCAGGGGGGGCAATTAAAAAATATCAACCAAACCAGTCTCTGTTTTGTGGTTCTCGCCCATCATCAGTAGAGAGCAGGATACAGGTTGGTTGGATGAGGGGCCTTTAATGTACCTATAGGCTGCATTGGTTAGACATTTTTGTTCATCCTGGGTGAAAAAGAACTGCATATTTTTTCACTGTGAGATTTTAATGTTGATGATTATGGCTTACAGCTAATGAAAACCCAAAGGCAGTATCTCAAAAAATTTGAATATTGTAAAAAGGTTTGATATTGTAGACACATCGTGTCACACTCTAATCAGCTAATCAATACAAAACACCTTCAAAGGTTTCCTAAGCCTTTAAATGGTCCCTCAGCCTGGTTCAGTAGGCTACACAATCATGGGGAAGACTGCTGACTTGACAGTTGTCCAGAAGACAGTCATTGACATCGTCCACAAGAAAGGTAATCCATAAAAGGTAATTGTTAAAGAAGCTGGGTATTCACAGAGTGTTGTATCCAAACGTATTAATGAAAAGCTTAGTGGAAGGACAATGTGTGGAGGATTGTCAAGAAAAGGCCATTCAAGAATTCTGAGGAGATTCACAAGGAATGAACTGCAGTTGAAGTCACCATACACAGACGTATCCAGGACATGGGCTACAACTGTCACATTTCTTGTGCTAAGCCACTCATGACCCAAAGGCAACATCAGCGTCTTAACTGGGCTAAAGAGAAAACAGGCTGGACTGTTGCTCATTGGTCCAAAGTCCTGTTTTCAGATGAAAGTAAATTTTGCATTTAATTTGGAAAGCAAGGCCCCAGAGTCTGAATGAAGAGTAGAGAGGCACACAATCCAAGTTGCTTGTAGTCCAGTGTGAAGTTTCCACAGTCAGTGATGGTTTGAGGAGCCATGTCATCTCCTAGTGTTGGTCCACTGTTATATCATCAGCACAGCCGTCTACCAGGAAATTTTAAAGCATTTCATGCTTCCCTCTGCTGACAAGCTTTATGGAGATGTAGAATTCATTTTCCAGCGAGACCTGACACCTGCCCACACTGCCGAAAGTACAAATACCTGGATTATTAACCACGGTATCACTGTGCTTGATTGGACAGAAAATTTGCTTGACCTAAACCCCATAGAGAATATATGGAGTATTGTCAAAAGGAAGATGAGAGACACCAGACCCAACGATGCAGACAAGCTGAAGGCCACTATCATAGAAACCTGGGCTTCCATAACACCTCAGCAGTGCCACAGGCTGATCACCTCCATGCCACGCCGCATTGATGCAGTAATTCATGCTACAAAAGCCCCAATCAAATATTAGCTGCATTTACTGTACATACTTTTTTAATTGGTTTTATATAATATTCTAATTTTGTGAGATACTGATTTTTGGGTTTTCTTTGGCTGTAAGCCATAATCATCAGCATCAAAAGAAATAAACACTTTAAATAGATCACTCTGTGTATAATGAATCGATATATGAGTTTCACATTTTGAATTGAATTACTGAAATAAATTAACTTTTCATTGATATTAAAATTTTTTGACATGCACCTGTATAAAGCAATGGAAAAATGAATCCAGACAGAAAAGGAGACAATATGGACAATCACAATACATTAGTAAGTGCCTTGTATTAACTTTCTCTACATGATAAGGGCTCATGCACACGAACATATTTTCTTTCAGTGTCCGTTTTTTGCAGCCCATATGCGGAACCATTCACCTCAATGAATCCACAAAAAAAAGTGTGCATTCTATTTACGTATGTCCGCATGGCTGTTCCATAAAAAAAGATAGAACATGTCCTATTCTTGTCCATTTTGTGGACAAGGATAGGCATTGTTACAATAGATCCGCAAAAAAAAAAAAAACAGATGCAATACGGATGTCATCTGTATTTTTTGCGGATCTGTGTTTTGCGGACAGTAAACTACATTCAGTCATGTGCATGATCTCTAAATATAATTTTCTGAAGTGAGACAACCCCTTTAATAGACCCACTGGATGACCAGGATATGACTGGATAAGCCATGTTGGCAATGAGTTGGCTAAAGGCATATTCAAGTAATAACAAGTTATACCTTATCCACCAAAGAGGGGAAAGCTGCGTGACCGATCAGAAGAACATGGGTCCTGATCCCCCTGTGTTGAATGAAGCAGTGGTCAAACATGCACTTGAAGTGGTAGTGCACATGCTCAACTACTACTCCATTAAAACAGGGAGAAGGGATAACCCTTTAAACCACTGTCCTGATATTATACCATATGGAATAAGTTTATTACATATTTATGTCATTCATTTTTAATTTTCTGAATTGTCAGTTGTTTTATGAAATTTGTATCATTTGGTTCTCAGCTGTCAGTGGCTGGTGCTGAGAGCGCAAGGTACAGTAAAGGTAATAGGATATAACGAATGCTGTCCTGTTGTGTCTCAGCTGCTCCTTCCCATAAATCATCTGTACAGTGGACTGATCAAACACAGCCAATTTACTGGTGCACACTGATAGGTATCTTCCTATCGGTGTCAAGTCTTGTGCAGTATATCACGTTTCTATGGTAATGTTTCCAATCCAGATTACTTACAAAAGCAAGTGAGGTTCTTCTGAGGAATAGAAATCTGTTTTTTAATAAATGAAGCTGAAATCTACAGGGCTAGATAACAGGCCAGGAGTAATGGCTGACTATTACTGTTTCTAAAGTAGATTGTCAGAAAAGTATGGCAAGGAAAATAATAACCCATTATATATTTATGTCCCTAATTTACAGAATGTCACCATAATCGGAAGCACTGCACAGAGATTGTAACCATTAACACCTTTCCCTAATGGACCTCACAATCTATTTCCCCTATATCACACAGAGCAACAAACCAGCTCTATGCAGATGGTGTCATATTCAAACCCCAGAGCCTCCATGCACCAGTGCTGACCAGTAAGTCATCATACTCCACATCTGCATCACAAATCACACGTTTCACCCATGAATACATCATTAAGTCGGTTGTGCTGATGCTTTACAGCCATTTATAATTTAATATTATAGAAAAGAAATCATGACACTAATAAACTCTAAGGGGTCATTTAATAAACTGAAATTAGGCGTTTTTACTGGTGCAGATTTCATGGCAGGCTCATCTCATTTACCATTTTCTATGCCTGGTTTAGATGTAGAAAATGGTCTAAATGTAAGACAGCTAGGAAGCCTTCTGGCGTGAAGGAGGTATCCCCAAGCATTGTCAGTATGCTTGGGGACACCCTGTGTATTTATGGCTTATTTATCTTTGAAATGTTTCTGCCAGGATTCAAACTCGCAACCAACTAAATTAAAGGCAAGGACATTAAACACTGTGCTATAGAGCTCAATGTTAAACTATTGCAGAAAAACCTCATAGTAGTTTCTCATGTATTAGGTATTCGTATACAGCAGAAGTATAATTTTATATATTTTTTAGTAATTGTAAAAATGTATAGCACAAAGTAATTACTAAGAAATAGATATATATAAATGATAATTCTGATATATACAGTATGAATTCATAATACATGAAAAACTATCATCAGATCCACCGCCAGAACAGGGCCTTGTTAAAACCACATCTAAAACACTGCTCTTAGTAAATGTGCCCCAGAGTTTTCATAGGCACAGGTAGGGGATGAGGCTGACTCTCATTGTGGCACACATGATGATGATGGTGACAATGGCTATTGGATAACCATGTTTTAGATCCTAGCTCTAAAAAGAAAAGAGGAGAATTTTTACCTGCTTCAGAAAAAATTGAACTTTTACTTGGAAATGCCCTGAACTATATTTGCAGCAGTTTTTCACTGAGCAAACACCTGCCAACCGCATATCTGACTAGGATGCCCCATCAAGTGAAAGGATGTGCACAACCAAATTCAGTCATACATGGACTGTGCCCTTTCGCTAGGAAATATCCTGATCCATGACCCCAATGACCCAGTTTGCCATTGGTGCACTATCTTGTCCACCCTCTAGTGTGCTGTAATTTTTGGCTAAAAGTCATATTTTCAATTGGCTTTTATTAAAAATATTCAGCTGTTCTGTCACAAAGGGTTAACTGCTTTTGTAAACTACTAAGAGGTCCTAAACACTTATTTAAGCCACATTCTTATCAGTAAGATCAGAACTGAGCTATAATGAGTGTTTATAAGGTCAGTGAGCAGAGATAAGGAGTCTGTCTGTTCCTGGTCAGACAGAAAAGACAGAAAATCCAAAGGGTGCTTTTAGAGCATGTCAGCTCTGTAGAGAAAAAAGGAAGCCATATTTTTAATAAAGACCTATTTAAAAAATATTTTAGCACAAAATGAGGACAATGCAAGAAAGAAAATGCCCCCAAAGGTGTAGCATAGTGGACAAAATTGTCCTCCACAACATGAAAACATTATATTTGTGAAAATGAATCAGGCATGGATCCTTGAAGATTTTCATACACCTCTGTCTGATTCCAATGGCTATTTATCACCAGCCCATTGATGCCACTGCTGCTGTCTGCCTGTGCATCATTTTTCATAAGATACTGTGGCTGCTGCCACTACAACCCCTATGCTCCTGTATTTCTAATTTTTAGCCACCTTTCTAAAAACAAGCCATGGCTTCTTCTGATACCACCAGGTGTGTATAAACATCAGCAGGTATCTTTTGTGTAATCTCTCTGTCCACCTCAATCAATATCAGATCAGCAGGGGTCTGACACATGGCAACCCAGCCAATCAACTGTATGAAGAGATGGCAAGCGCCATGTGCTACTGCCGTCTCCTGTCTCTCCTTTTGCTCGCTGCTGCTATGTCTGTGGCAAGCAGGAAGAGAAACAGGAGTAGGCACGAACGCACAGCGCATGCCCTCTCTTCATACAGCTGATCAGCAGTGGTGTCAGGTGTCAGACCCCGTCAATCTGATATTGATGACCAATATCAATATCAATCCTCTTTGCGGCATACCTTGATGATACAATTCATTTTATCCTTGTATATATGTTACATTTCATCCACCAACAGTAAGACTTTCAAGGTCAACCAGATGTTGAAAATACTGTTATTTTGGGCAACGTATGGCACGTGCTTTTATTCTGCTGCAGCGGAAAGGATTTTGAAACCTTTCCAAAGTAAAGAAAATACTAAGTTGTGATATGATTATTGAGCATTCACATACATATGCAAACAGCTGTAGGCTAGAGATGGCTGCTAATCATCATATATTTGAATCATATTTTAAAGAAAGCCAGTGGAGTCTGGACTAAATGATCTATACATAGCTCTATTCACTGTTCCCTATACACGTCTATGGTAATGACAACAAATCTACAGAAGTAAATGCGTAAGAGCCTGGGCAATGTATTAGGATGTGATTTCTCCAAACAGGAGATCATCATATAGACCTTCACAAGCAGTAGCCTGGAAAGCAGATGACAGCTTCTGGTACTGAAAATGTGTCAGAAACAATTTTCTCTGAGTGCAGGAGACAGCACGTAAAAGAAAATCAGTGCCAAGTAGTTAAATAGGAGGTGTCAGTGCACACACTGCCAGCAGTAATAACTTAAATGGACATTTTCTTGATGGTAGAACCCATGGTTTACCCAGAGGTTAAAATATATATTTATTTCTAGGCACCTTAGTGTAGAATATAAGCTCTGCTCTTATGAAGTTTTGTAGAAAAAAAAGTTAAAGGTGTTGTCCAGTCACTTAAAAAAACACACTGAAAATTCTTATAAAGATTAGAGATGAGCGAGCATGCTCGTCCGAGCTTGGTGCTCGTTCGAGTATTAGTAAGTACTCGCTGCTCGGAAGAGTATCTCGCCATGCTCGAGGAAATGGCATCTTCCGCATTGTGCATTTTTGGCGCCTATAAACTCAGCCGATCACAAGCCAGGAGACTCTGCGGTACAACCAGCATCACATGGGGCCCTTACATGTCGATAGCAGGGGTTGGCTGGCCTGATCAGGTGACCCTGGAATATACTAGTGACTGCCCGCGGTGCTCGGCTCAGATGCTGTCTGGATGTCGTTAGGGACAGAGCTGCTGCGTTTCAGAGAGAGTGTTAGGGCCTGCATTTAGTTCTTTGTTAGGCAGGAGTGATCTCAAAAGAACCCAACAGCCCTTCTAAGGGCTACAAGACATTTTTTTTTGTCTCCTGGCTGGGCTGGCTGGCTGGCTGGCACTAGTAGTGCAGCTATTGTCATATATAACACTTTTTTTTTTTTATTGTTATATCTCAGTGATACAAATCCATTTTATACAGCAGTATGGAACCATTCTGTGTGTCACAGTTCAGCTGTCCAGTCACCACAAACCACAATCCGTATTTTCTGTCCAGGTGACCCATACTGTACGTCACGTAATCCAATACGGTCTTTTGCTTTCACTGATACAGCTACATTAGAAAAATCTATGTGCGACATTTGTCTGGGTTGCAGTGAAAATAGTCACAGTCAGCAGGGGCTGAGTTTGCTCTCTGATAGTTTCTGCACGTCACGTTAAAAAAATCTATATATAAAAAAAAAATATAAACAAAAAAAATATATAAAAAAATAGTTTTTTGTTGTTTTATCTCAGTGATACAAATCCATTTCACACAGCTGTGTGTAACCATTCTGTGTGTCACAGTTCAGCTATTCAGTCACCACAATCCGTATTTTCTGTCCAGGTGACCCATTCTGTACGTCACGTCAGTAAAAAAGGTCTTTTGCTTTCACTGATACAGCTACATTACAAAAATCTCTGTGCGACATTTGTCTGGGTTGCAATTAAGCAGATCAAGTCTGCCTAATCTAATAGTTTCCGTGTAATTGCTCCATACTGCACGGTACGTAATAACATACGTAATTTTTCTCTAACTTATCCACCTATATATTTTCTTGTTCAGATTGAACAAGTTTGTGGGTTTCAGTACAGCAGGCCCATTTATTTTTTTTTTTATATATAATACACTTATATACAGAAAATGTTGAACCCCAGGGCTAAGGGACGAGGGCGTGGGTGTGGGTGTGGGCGTGGGCGTGGGCATTCAATTACTGCAGGGGGCAGAGGCCGTGGTCCTGGGAAGGGTGAGACAGTACCTGCTGATAAGGGAGCAGGGGAACGCCGCAGAGCTACACTCCCTAGCTTCATGTCTCAACTTACAGGGACACGTGGTAGAGGACTGTTGAAACCACAACAGTGCGAACAGGTGATGTCGTGGATTGCGGACAATGCTTCAAGTAATTTGTCCACCAGTCAGTCTTCCACGCAGTCCACCCACGTTACCCAAGGGAGCACTCCTCTGGCTCCTCCACCTCAACCTCCTTCCCCCCAGTCTGCCCCCTCCCAGGAAAATTTGGTATGCGATCAGGCATACTCTGAGGAACTGTTTTCTGGACCCTTCCCAGAGTCACAAACCACTTCTCAGGTTGCTGCTGACCTCGTTCCCGATGCCCAAGTTTTCCAACTGTCGCAGTCTGTGGGTGATGATGATGATGACAATGTTGACTTAGTGGAAGAAGTTTGTAAAGAGGTGTCTGACGATGAGGAGGTATTAGTAAGTACTCGCTGCTCGGAAGAGACACGGTTGTCAGACAGTGGTGAAGTTGTTGTCAGGGCAGGAAGTCCGAGGGGGAGCAGACTGAGGAATCGGAGGATGATGAGGTGACTGACCCAAGCTGGGTTGATAAGCCGAGTGAAGACAGTGCTTCTGAGGCGGAGGCGAGTGCTGCACCAGAACAGGTTGGAAGAGGCAGTGGTGTGGCCAGAGGGAGAAGCAGGGCCAGAGCTGGTGCATCAGCAGCAACTGTTTCACGTAGTGAAGCTCCCGTGGCGAGGCCTAGATGTTCGCAAGTCTGGAGGTTCTTTAAAGAAAGTGAGGATGACCGACGGACTGTGGTGTGCAACCTGTGCCACACCAGGATCAGCAGGGGTGCCACCACTACTAGCCTAACCACCACCAGCATGCGCAGGCATATGAGTGCTAAACACCCCACTCAATGGAACCAAGGCCGTTCACCTCCTGCGGGTCCCACCACTGCTCCTTCCCCTGTGTCACTCACTGCCTCTGCTAGTCAACCCCCTGCCCAGGACCCCGGCACGAGCGCCTCCCACCGGAAAACCACACCTTCGCCTCCACACTCCTCCACAGCGTCCACCAATGTGTCCCAGCGCAGCGTTCAGCTGTCTTTACAGCAGACGCTGGAGCACAAGAGGAAATACAGTTCCACCCACCCACATGCCCAAGCCCTCAACGTCCACATCTCCAAATTGCTGAGCCTGGAGATGCTGCCCTATAGGCTGGTAGAGACCGAGGCCTTTCGCAATCTCATGGCGGTGGCTGCCCCTCGGTATTCGGTCCCCAGCCGCCACTATTTTTCCCAATGTGCCGTCCCAGCCCTACACCAGCACGTGTCACAGAACATCATCCGTGCCCTGACCAACGCTGTTTCTGAGAAGGTCCACCTAACCACGGACACGTGGACAAGTGCTGCCGGGCAGGGACACTATATCTCACTGACGGCACATTGGGTTAACTTGGTGGAGGCTGGGACCGAGATTGACCCTGGGGCCGCTCATGTACTGCCCACACCGAGGATTGCGGGGCCTACCTCGGTCACGGTCTCTCAGACGTACTATGCCTCCTCCTCCGACCCCTCCTCCTCCACCGAATTACCATCCGTGGGCACGGCGCCTTCAGTCGGTAGCTCTAGGCGCAGCAGCAGTGCCGTGGGTAAGCGCCAGCAGACGGTGCTCAAACTGCTGAGCTTAGGTGACAAAAGGCACACCGCCCAAGAGCTGTTACAGGGCATCACGGCGCAGACCGATCTGTGGCTGGCACCGCTGAACCTCAAGCCAGGCATGGTTGTGTGTGACAACGGGCGTAACCTGGTGGCGGCTCTGCAACTCGGCAGACTGACACATGTTCAATCTAATAGTTCAGCGGTTCCTCAAGACATACCCCAATCTGTCTGATTTGCTCACCAAGGTGCGCCGCATCTGTGCGCATTTCCGCAAGTCGACCACAGATGCTGCCACTCTCACGGTAGCGCAGCGCCGCCTACAACTGCCCGCTCACCGACTGTTGTGCGACATGCCCACGAGATGGAATTCGACATTAAACATGTTATCCAGAGTTTACCAGCAGCACAGAGCGATTGTAGACTGCCAGATGTCAACTTCCACCAGAACTGGTAGTCAGGTCACTCAGATTCCTCAAGTCTACAATGAGGAGTGGACGTGGATGTCTGATATCTGCCAGGTGTTGAGCAACTTTGAGGCGTCAACACAGATGGTCAGCGGCGATGCCGCCATTATCAGCCTCACCATCCCGCTGCTTTGCCTGTTGAAAAACTCACTGCTCAGCATGAAGTTGGATGCTTTGCGCTTGTCACAAGAGACGGTGGAGGAAGATACGTCGCTTGATAGCCATAGCACCCTCCGGTCTGTTTCTCAGCGCATATCGGAGGAGGGGGATGAGGATGAGGAGGAAGAGGAGGAGAATGTCGGCGAGACAGAAGAGGGTACCAGTTCTCAGTCCTTCTTAACTCTTGAGCGTGTATGGGCTGAAGAGGAGGAGGAGGAGGAGGAAATGGAGAGTCAGGCCAGTGAGGAGAGGGAATTCTTGCGTGTTGAGACTCTGGCGCACATGGCAGACTTCATGTTAGGCTGCCTATCCCATGACCCTAGTGTTAAAAGCATTTTTTCAAACACCGATTACTGGGTGTTCACTCTCCTGGACCCACGGTACAAGCAGAACCTTTCCACTCTCATCCCTGCAGAGGAAAGGAGTATGAGAGTGAATAAATATCAACAGGCCCTGGTGCACAAGCTGAAACAATCCTTCCCATCTGACGCCGCTAGCGGCAGATTGCATGGTTCTGTGGGCCAAGTAGCGGGGGAGAGGAGGCGAGCAGGCAGCTTGTCCAGCACTGGCAGGGGAACGCTCTCCAAGGCCTTTGCCACTTTTATGTCACCCCAGCAAGACACTGTCACCTGTCCTCAGTCTAGGCAGAGTAGGGGGGAGCTGTACAGAAAGATGGTGAGGGAGTACCTAGCTGACCATACCAACGTCCGTAGCGATCACTCTGCTCCATACAACTACTGGGTTTCAAAGCTGGACACGTGGCCTGAACTGGCGCTGTACGCCTTGGAGGTGCTGGCCTGCCCTGCCGCTAGCATGCTGTCAGAGCGGGTATTCAGTGCAGCTGGTGGCGTCATCACCAATAAGCGTACACGCCTGTCAACTGACAGCACTGACAGGCTGACGCTTATTAAAATGAACAAAGCCTGGATTTCACCGGAATTCAAATCTCCTCTGGGGGAAAGCAGCTAAAGATTTACATTACTTATGTATCCGATTCCTCTTCTCTACTCCTCCTACTCCTCCTCCTCCTCTTTGTCGTCTTTGCCTAACGCTGCCAAAAAAAACCGCCATTTTTTAGAGGTCCAACTGGCACTCTTTTACCACAATTTTTCAGGAGGGCCCCCTACAGGCCCTCTCTTCAAACAATTTTTCCGGAGGTCCACCTACAGGCCCTCTCTCTAAATAATTTTTCTGGAGGTCCACCTACAGGCCTTCTCTCTAAACAATTTTTCCGGAGGGCCCCCTACAGGTCCTCTCTCCAAACAATTTTTTCCGGAGGTCCACCTACAGGCCCTCTCTCCAAACAATTTTTCCGGAGGTCCACCTACAGGCCCTCTCTCCAAACAATTTTTCCGGAGGTCCACCTACAGGCCCTCTCTCCAAACAATTTTTCCGGAGGTCCACCTACAGGCCCTCTCTCCAAACAATTTTTCCGGAGGTCCACCTACAGGCCCTCTCTCCAAACAATTTTTCTGCAGTGTCAACTACAGACAGTGTAAAACAATGTTTCAGGAGCATCAAACAGACAGTCCAAAACTATTTTTCAGGAGGCGCAAGTACCGACATTTAAAAAAAAAAAAATTTTTTGCTGAGGGTAGACTTTATGTACTCCGAAAAGAAAAAAATTTTTGGAGGCTCAACCAAAGCCATTTCACTGTATTCTCAGTCGGACAAAGTCATTGGTGGTGTAACCGCCATGCTGTGTCAGGCTAAAATTTTGGATGCTTCACCAGCTACCGCATACTCAGTCACTCTGTTGTCACCGCCGTCATACAGGGCCACAAAAAATGTTTATGTGGTTCGCCTGCTCCCGCAGTGTCACTCGCTCACTCTGTTGTCACCACCATAGTGGTTTGCACTATAGCAGCCCAAGTCTGCACATTCCCCTTTTTATCTCCAAGTAATCTATACTGCACGTCACGTAAAAAAATAGGTTCTTTTGCTCTCAGTGATACAAATCCATTTAATAAAATCCTTTCTTTCTCTTTAACTGATCTATACTGAATGTCACTTTTAAAAATACGTCTTTTTCCTCTCTCCAAACTATTCTTCCGTATAGGTGCCGTATACGGTATTAAACTGAGAAGAATACATACAACACATGCCCCACTTGATCAATCTCATAGTTGACAACTGTACCGGTTGATGCTAAATTTTTAAGTTGGGATCCTGCGTCGTCATTGGAACCATCCGGCTGTTGTCACCACACACGCTAGCCAAGGGGGCACTCCTCTGGCTCTTCCTCCTTCCCCCCAGCCTGCCCCCCACCTACAGGCCCTCTCTCCAAACAATTTACCCGGGTAGGGGACGTATTAGATATTGTACTGATTTTTTCTTTTAATTGCCTCCTGCGATAGTGCGATAGACGGGAATCGAACCCGGGTCAACTGCTTGGGAAGCAGCTATGCTCACCACTTTACCACCAACAGCCACAGCAACTGATAAGAACAGATACTAAACTTGATGTAAGCCAACATTTTGACAATCAATAACCTGAAATAGGTCCGCCGTCGAGCCCGGCGTTCGGTCACCCTGAGCATTTCACATACTCTTACCGAGTCTGACCCTGGGGCCGCTCATGTACTGCCCACTTGGAGGATTGCGGGGCCTAACTCGTTCACGGTTTCTCAGAATTACTATGCCACTTCCTCCAACCCCTCCTCCTCCACCTTCGAATTACCATCTGTGCTTCATGTCCTGCTACCTCAGTCTAACTCAGTCACTCTGTTGTCACCGCCATGCTGCGTCAGGCTAAATTTTTGGGTGGCTCACCTGCTACCTCATCTAACTTGGTCACTTGTTGGTGTCACCGCCATGCTGTGTCAGGCTTATGCCTGCATCGTGTGGCTGGGGATAGAAAAGCAGTGCCAGCATGGGCATGGGTGATGGACCTTCGTTGCACCTAGTTGGGTGCTTCCCTATATATTCCCACCATGCCAGCCATGGGTTGTAAATAAACTAATAACAGGAAAAACCAAAAAAATGATAAAACTATTTTACAGGAGGGTCAACCGCAGACACTCCAAAACAATTTTACATGAGGGAGTGTCTCCCCGTCTGCCATCGTGTTCGGTCAGTTTGTCAGTAGGTACACCACCTCTGTCATCCGCAGAAGCGGCCACTATGAGGAAGGCCACGGCAAGAACATCCCATTTTCAATTGAGAGCAAGTGTAGAATTGTAGGAGGATGACCCTTTCCTCTGCAGTGGATTCACCTTCCCCTTTATCATTGCCAGACAACAGTTGGTGAAAAAGTAATTGGCAATGAAGAAGAAAATGTAACGGTGCAGTGGACCGTCTGTGACGCAAAATCTATGTATTCCCACCATGCCAGCCATGGGTTGTACATAAACTAATAACAGGAAAAACAAAAAAAATATTTTACAGAAGGGTCAACTACAGACACTCCTAAAAATTTTTTAGGAGGGTCAACTTCGGACACTCCAAAACAAATTTTTGGGAGGCTCACCTACAGACATTTGACTGCTACCTCAATATAACTTGGTCACTTGTTGGTGTCACTACGCTGTCACCATGCTGTGTCAGGCTTATGCCTGTGTCGTGGGGCAGGGAATAGCACAGCAGTGCCAGCATGAGCAGTGGTGTCACCTGCAGGCGGTGATGGACCTTCGTTGCACCTAGTTGGGTGCTTCCCTAACATGTGATGGGCATGTGCCTCGCCTTTCTTGGTTTGGGTGAGCACAATTGCCATGAGGGTAACCACCAGGTTGTTGCAGGAGAATTTGGGGTAATGGTGGGATTAGGCAGCCTCAGAGGCATCCATGCATGCTGCCCCTGCTGTTTCCTGTCCATTTCCATGGTGTTTCCATCATTTTCTGAGGTTTCCAGGTTTTCACCCAGCCTTCCCTAGGCAGAGCCTTGGTCCCCTGCAAAAATGCTCGAGTCTCCCATTGACTTCAATGGGGTTCGTTACTCGAAACGAGCACCCGAGCATCGGGAAAAGTTCATCTCGAATAACGAGCACCCGAGCATTTTAGTGCTCGCTCATCTCTAATAAAGATACAATAAGTAATACGTATCGATCCCCCAGTGCCCCCATTCTGATGATTCCAAGTATCCCATTAGTCAGTACTTCCTGCAGCCATGCAGCCAATCACTCTTCACATCTAGTAACTGCTGCAGACAGTGATTGCCTGTGGTGTCAAATGTCCATGGTTAGAGGGACCAGGATGTGGAGATAGGCAATGGATCCGGGATGCACTTAAATGTGAGCAGTGGGGGTTAAGTATTACTTCTTTTATTTTTTTTATTTAGTTTTTTAGTGTTTTTTAATATTTCAATGCCTCATCATCTATCTATCTATCTATCTATCTATCTATCTATCTATCTGTCTGTCTGTCTGTCTGTCTGTCTATCTATCTATCTATCTCTCCAATAAAGTGTACATACATAACATCTACAATATGGCAAAGTTCTGGCGTGTATTCCGCACTGATTTTTTAAGTGTGTATTTCAAAATCAGTCATGTGAACTGGCCCTAACAGTTGACAAGTATATATAGGTTAAGATTAGCCTATGGCCTCTTTCACACGGTCAGTATTTTTGCAACAGTATTTATAAGCCAACACCAAGAGTTGGGTCCAAAACACAGAAGAGGCACAGATATTTCTATTATACCTTTTACAATAAGTTCCATTTCTGGTTTTGGCTTACAAATACTGAAGCAAAATACTGACCAAATACTGACTGTGTGAAAAAGGCCTATATAATGTTTCAAAACTATTTAAGGTCAACTACTGAATTTCGTGAATTTTAGTTTAGAAAAGGCATAAGATTTCTAAGTTTAGTATAAAGAAGTAGGAACTGTATGTACTCAATGAAAATAACTTGTAACGCTTGAGGGCTTACAATGAATTATTAATTAGTGTGGATGCTATTGCCTCGAGGATAAAGGTTCAGGTTAGTGCAATATCAGTTTTATTCTGAAACTGACTCAATAAATGGTAAGCTACTTGAGAAGAATTTAATCATAAGAAAGAAAACCCTAATTATGTGGTCAGAATGAGAGCCCACATTCTTATTATACACTGACCATCCTTAATATTAAAACCACTATGCCATCAAAACAGCTCTGACCAATCCAGGTGTGAAGTGTGCAAAACCTCTGAAGGTCCCTTGTGGTATATCTGCCACCAAAATATTAGCAGCAGGTTCTTTAAGACCAGTAAGTTGCAAGTGCAGTGAGCCCCTGAGGAGCCAGTATAGAGGATGGGAGTGGTAGTGGCCCTGATGAGATGTTATGTCACAGTGTACACCCTGAGGCCATTTCCAGGGGCGTAGCTAAAGGCTCATGGGCCCTGGTGCAAGAGTTAAGCTTGGGCCCCCTTCCCTCAGTACTTTGTGGCAAGAGGCAGGGGAGCACCTAGCATTCATGCTGGATAAGGCAAAAATTGAAATGGCACCCCCCCCCAATCATGACAAATTCTTGACCTAACCCCTTCCCTCCAGCCAGAGGTGTAACTTGACCAGCATGCCCTTCGTATAATACCAGTGTCTTATGTGGCACAAGGATCTTTGGGCCCCTCAGGCTCCTGGCCCCGGTAGCGGCTGCTACCTCTGCACCCCCTATAGTTACGCCCCTGGCCATTTCTCCCTGATGGGTGCAGTGGAAAGGTACTTTGAAGAATCAGGCCAGAAGTAAAGTCTCTCTTTCAGCAGTAGTAGGTACCAAATGCAGTTTTGGTCACCAGGTGATGAGATATGGTGGCTGGTTAAGTGGCAAGTAAAAGGCACTTGTAGGGATAGATGTCCACGGTGGGATACAGGCCTGGAGTTAGACTAGCCTGGAAGTGTTGTAGGTAATGGGTGTCTAAGCTGTAGTCCTTTACCAGCAGCAGAGTCTGTAAATCTGTGGTTTTACTGATCACTCTGCTGACAAAGCACACTGAAGCCTTTTTGGAAAGCAGTGTTCTTAACTCTGGCAATCTTGCTGGAGTAAGTGCCTCTCAGGAACACTAATTAAGGTCCCTTGGAGTAGAAACTCAGGCATGCGCTTCATCTCCCCATCACTATCTCTCAGGAACTTCCCCTATCCAGAGGAGAGGAACAAGATGATTAGTCCTGTTCCTGCCAACCATATCCCATGTGCTGGAGATCACGGCACAACATTAAAATACATAACAAAATTGGAGATAACTCCAGGTCTGGGGTACTATACAAGTTAGGGCCTCCATAGATTGAATTAATTTCCCCAGTATATCCCATAGATGTTCAATCTGATTGAGATCTGGGGAATTTGGAGACAAAGTCAACGCCTTGAACTCTTTGACATGTTCCTCAAACTATTCCTAAAAATATTTTTACAGAGTGGCAGGACTTCAGCTATGTTTACATGGTATGTGCAATGCAATGCCCTGTTTCTCCCCACAGCAGGCATGTTCTGGGAGAGATTAGCAGTGGGCTGGTTAGTTCAGCTGCTCTATTACTGTGTTTCTGACTAATGGACCTATCAGGTTCTGATCCAGGGACTCTGTGCTCTATTTAAATCCCTTCCTAGCCACACACCATTGCCAGTGATAGTCTTGTTTGGCTCACAAGTTATGTTCCTTGTACCCTGCTCCTGCATTTGTGTACTGATTCCTCTGTGCTTCTGACCTCAAATGCCAGTGCTAAAATATATTTAGCACTGGCAAACATCTATAGTATTTCTTATAAAAAGCATCACTGAAAGCTATTATAGCTGTATACATCACGTCACACTAATCTCTGACACCCTAGCCTAACATGGCTGATATCGATAACTATATCTATAGTCTTGACTCTTTGCTACGTTCGTCTCTTTACTGATTCCATTTGCAGCAACTCTTAAATTCCTACTTCTTCTGACCCTATTAATACATATCCTCCAGTTTGTAGAGAAGATTGCCACCTCTATTAACCCATGGTTTATTTCATTTTCTACTTTGATAGTAATTTTGTACATACTGTATTTACCAGGTCTGGATATTACAAGCCTCTTACTTTCCTTGCCTTTTTATCTCCATTTCTGTCAATAAATGATGCTTCCTCTTTGCTTTCTTTGCCAAGCCAATTTAGAAAATTTACTGTTTATTTGAAGTTTTCTTTGCCAACTGAACACATTTCAAATATCTTAAAGTAGATGAAAAAGCAAAAATATTGCCATCTTCATAACTGAGAAGTGAAATCAGACTAGTAATATTTGACAGGTTCCAGATCATTCCAGAAATAGTGACTGACTTTTGAGATATATTTCCAAATTACAGCAAAAAGAGAATTTTGTTAGTGATAAACGGGCCTAAATGGCCATGTTTTGGGCCTAAAAGTCAAAGTTGAAAATGTTCTAGTATCTCCCAAAATAAAATAAAATATTGAATTGTAATTTCTTGCTTTAAAATTTCCAGTCTTAATTTAAGTAATGCTAAAATTTTCTTTAGGCAGCTCAAATGCAGACCTTTATGTCTCCAGAATTGCATGCTGTGTGTAGTCTGGTCCTAGAGTCAGACTAGATTCTGTCTTCTACAGCAGGGATCAGCAACCTTTATCACTCCAGCTGCTGTGAAACTACAACTCCCAGCATGCACACTTATTTGGCTGTTTTTGTAACTTCCATAGAAATGAAAGGATGATTCTGGGAGTTGTAGTTTCAGAACAGCATGCCAGAGGTTGCTGATCTTTGCTCTACAGACATGCTGGGGCAGTCAATGGACCAGTTTTAGCATTTTATATGACAAGTCAGTTTAAGGCATGATGAGTTGGCAAAAATGTTGTCCATGTCAACCCATTAAGCCAAGAGGAAGATCAATTTGCTCAGGATACAGGCTTTACAGATGATGACATACAATTAAATTATACAAGGGGCATGATAGATTAAACTGAATTAAAGAAAATGAAATATTTCCAATCAAACTGGAAAGTTGAACATTCAACAGAACAGGTTGCTACAACTATAAAAGGTCTTTCCCAACAGGTCAGATATCAGATAGAGCAGTGAGAATTTTGACCCAACCAGAAGATGTAGTTAGTTGTAAATAATACTGGACAAAAATAACACAACCACTGAATAATGTGATCAAACACAATCCTAAAAATAAGGGTAACTTGTATCAAAGTGTGAAAATAGAAAGGCCTGCACCTCAAGAATATACCTCAACAAATTAAGACTTAAATTTTATTACTAATATTTAAAATAATTCCCACAAGGTAAACACATATATCAAAAAAGTGCAAAAATATCTCAAGTGCACTCAAAGAACAGTCTTACCGCCACTGTATCAGAGTACACAAGGAAGGAACAGAAGGTACACAGAAGGGTCCAAACAGAGCTGGTTTGCTTTTCCTGGTGTGCCCCTACTTGGTCTGGTCCAATCTCCAAGTCCAGGTAGCAGAGGAGCCGCCATGAAAAAAATGACCTTTCTGGACTCTGATTGCTGACTAGGACTCCCTACATGCCCCCTCATGCATGAGGAGGCATGAGGGAAGACCATACATGTCCCGACACATTTCCACTGCGTAGTGGGTATCAGGGTCATATCATCAGGGTAGTAATCAAAGGCAGCTAGAAGTAAAGAAGGCAGCTCTTAATTGTTAATTCAGGGGGCAGTAATGTAGAGTGTCCCT
This sequence comes from Rhinella marina, assembly GCA_900303285.1. Taxonomy (NCBI): domain Eukaryota; kingdom Metazoa; phylum Chordata; class Amphibia; order Anura; family Bufonidae; genus Rhinella; species Rhinella marina. The sequence goes on along the minus strand of ONZH01006882.1, from coordinate 422,503 downwards.
CAGAGTGTATGGCTCTGCTACAGGGAGACTGCAGGCTGCTGTCCAGATTTTGATGTAGATTTTATGACTAAAAAAAAATCAATGATTTTATCGCTTCACATCACAGTGGATTGAAAGTTGCTGCCTAGCACATCCATGCATCCTACAAGTATATCATTTTTTTTACCTGGATTTGACTTCGCTTTACAAACCAATGTTGTCATATCCATTTGAGCCTCAAAAATGAATGATCGCTTCTCTTAGTAGTGGCAGCATAGCTCGCAAGGGATGAAGAAACAGATTCAAGAACTCTTGGATCCATGTTGGGTCTGGCAAAGATTCCATAAATTCTTCTGTGAGTAGGGGATGTACAGGTGTTTGTTCCTTCCAAAATACAGAAAAGGGGTCTTGAGATATTAGTAAAAATGGGCCATGCAAATCAGGATGGTTTGAGTAATGCTCTGTATGGAGCCAATACCAAAAAGTCATCCACCAACTTTTGAGTAAAGCCGAGGTGGACTGGCCAGAAACTTCACGGTGGTCCGATGCTCAGGAGAGTGGCTGGCCAGTGGCAGTTTTTAAGGCAGTATTTTGTGGTATTTGGCTCTGTTCGGTGGTATAATGTGCTGCAATATGGTATTGCTAGCCCTACTTTCTGTCAATGTGAACACAACTACAAAATGGGGCCACGTTTAGCTTTTTCCAGGGTCACTTTAATTTCCCAATCTGCCCCTTCCATTGTAGAGCTTTCATCATGGGCAGTAGCAACAGGCTCTTGGCCAGGTATAAAGTTGCATTCTCGGCCCATCACCACTCTCTTATGACTGCAGAATAGGTCATAGAATAGGCCATAATGCCTCTGCAATGCCTGTGGAGCTAGTCAGTTACATGTTCGTCATTGATGTATGCAAGCAACACAGAAAATCATCTTTTGGCTTAGATGTTCTTTCTCAGAGTGGTCTGTCTGGTGATATACACTTTTAAGAATCCAGCTGATGACATACTATGGGCATTGAGCCAGTCTGCTATGAAGGGGTTTGCCCAGTTTATTTTCCTTTGGTATTGAGTGTCAGTTTTTTATTCTCATGGTCAAGATCATGCAGCAAATGACACCCAGACAGGATGCATTTTTAATACACTTTCACGGGACATTGAGCTTCTTACTTGGAAATAGTGTCAGCTTTCTGGACTTCAGTGAGATAACATGTCCAGTGAAGCTTGCAAGCAGCAGACATTTCATTCAAATGACACAGATTTTTATTTACTTTGAATAACCTTGCTTGACTTAGAAAACTGCAGCAACTTCAGATGTTGTGAGTTTGAGAAAGTTCACGGGAGTACAACTACAATGTAGTTTAATTTTGCAGTAGACACCATATTGTATTAGGAGATTTTCTATGGATTTTATTTATGTCTTGAGGTAAATTGCTTATATCGAAGAAATGTGAATGCTATTTTCTATTGTTTATAGAGCTAATTATACTGCAATAAATATCATATGCAGATACACAGATCGCATAGCGCCCCATAGCAAAACTTAGAAGTGCTATGTTGTGGTGGCAACAATTCATGGTGGTCCTGCACCAAACTTACAATATGCAGTACCCCAGAATAGGGTACTTGCAAAGATTTTTTATTATTTAATGTTATTTTATTTCATTTAACATGTTAATGTCTTGTCGTTAGAGACATTTCTTTGTATGTAGCGGGCGCAATGACTGGGAACGGCGATTGCATCACAGCATCTGAGATTAAAAATGAGGGCTTTCAGGGGTTAATCAGTTAAAAAAAATACTCACCTCAACCGTTTTGATCGCAAAGAGCCCACCGCAGCCATCTTGATTGAAGATACCCCTGCAAAATCTTGTGCAGTGACATGATGATGTCATCTACTACTTGACATACAGACTCCAATCAACCTATGTTTCGAGGCTCTCAGTGCTGAAAGGTGTGCTATTGAATTTTTATAGTTAATCCCCATAGAAATGAAAGGTCGAATGTTCAGAGATTTGAATTTTTAAGGGGGTAGTCCAATGGAAAATATTCTACAGTTTTCATACCAGCACCTGGATCTGAATATTTTTGTAATTGCATGTAATTAAAAATTTTGCAGAGCCACTGAGTTATTCAATAAAATGTAAATGTATAGCACCACCTGCTGTTTGTTCTTTTTCTTATTTCCTTGACCTACTCACTGAGAAGGCCGCACATGCTCAGTTTCATCATTCAACTGCCTCCTGGGCTGTGATAGGGAGAGCATGGACATGCCCCCTGAGCTGCAGCAGAAAAGACACTCCCCTTGAGCTGTCAGCTTGATATAAATCTAGAAGAGCAATGAATGGGGAGATCTCTGGATCCATGTGAGGTACAGGGCTGGTTCTAGCTTTGTTAGAAAGAGGTCGTCATGTACTATACCATAGATGATGTCGCAAGCACAGTCTAACTACCACCTGGTCTCACAGACACAGCACACACGCACAGCCTCTCTTCTCACTCACACTCACATGTGCACCTATACACACACATAAACTTCCAGCTCTTTTCATCTTTTCAAGCACTACGTATTTCTTTCACGAAATTCAAATCTAGGATACTATATATTTACTATTTCATACATTCCATACATTATATATATTTTTATTTATATATATATATATATATTATTTTTTTTTTTTTTTTAACATACTCTTTATTCAGTTCTTCATGAAATGCATCACCAGCACAGTACAAGGGCGCAGACGCCATATGTATTTGTTGATACTGTACTTTTTTAAAGCTTTTCAGATGAAAATAAATATTTTAACCTGGAACAGAGCAAGCAAAGGATTACTAGGAACAAATAATAGGTGAGCTGCCAGGTACACATCAAAAATACATAGCTGAGCTATACTTATTCTCTTGCCAAGTCACCTCCTAGGCAACATGAGATTTTGATCCAAGCTGATTTTCTGATTAAAATCACTTTTCATTTCGCTTGCCCTGTGAATGATGCTGACTAATTCCCTTTGGCATAGAAGCTAAACAGTTATACAAGCCAGCACTTTCTACAGTGGGATTGCATAAAATCTTATGAGCAGACAAAACACGTTATCTTATATTAACCATAAGAAGATTGCAGTCATAACTGCCAGCATTTTAGTATTCGCAGGTTTACCCCGTGTTTAGACAAGTGATATGATCTGGTAGTTTAGTATATGAGGACAGTACATTGTGTCCTGGAATATCTGTCTTCCACAGATCCTACTGAAATGTCATTTATTAAGTATTATTTTGGCAGTTATATCTGATAAGATTGTGTGGAGATGAATAACCCGAGGAGTTGTATTCTGCCAGGTACACTTTGAACATTGTCCGCCTCACATACCTTGCAGATGTCCGGTGTGGTGGAGGCCCATTTTACCTTCTGTATTATTCGTCCCTGTTGACATAGAGTGGTGTACAGAATCCCTACAAGTCCTTACCATACAGTTGTAGACAAGGGTGTAATTACCATAGTGGCAGACCATGCAGCTGCTATGGGGCCCAGAGCAAGAAGGGGCCCAGTCTTAGTTGAGATCATCCCCTCTTCTACTGAAGGTGAAAACTTGGTCAGGACTCTACCCTCTAAAGGAACAACATTTAGCAAGTGTAAAAAAAATGGTCCAAGGGTCATTGTGGGGGATCTAGGTTGATCCTTGCTATGGGGCTCTTACTTCTCTATGTACGCCACTGGTTGTAGATACTCCATGTGTGCTACATTATATTGGCTCTGTAAGAAACCACATTCATCCCTACACTTCACTTGTAGAAACAAAACATATTGGGTAGAATATCTTCATATTATAATTTGGCATGTGGCATAATGTTTTCAGAGTTATGTACAAACTGTGGTAAAAGAAAACTTCTTTGAGTCTCCATATAAAACCAGTGGTATATGGAAGTTCAAAATGGGCCCATATAGCTTTAATACAACTATGTACATAGGGCCTTAAACTGTTTTATGCACATCAAAAAAATTGCATGGTCTACCATAATGTAATTGCATGTCCTACAGCAAACCTGCTGCAGTTGTTGAAACCTTGTACACGGTCTCTGCTTTCTGGTTGGTCAGGTATGCCCAAAAATGACTGCACATGGGACTAAGCTACCCATTGTATCTGTTCCTTTATAGGTGATCTGCTGAAACATTAATTAAAGAGGTTTTTCGATTTGGTGATATATGGGCCTATGATATGAATAAACTATTATACTCTTAAGTATAGACAGTATAAGAAATAAAGAGAGAGCCTCCTGTTTGGACTAGCTTCATTCCTTAGTCAGACAAGAAGGTGTACTATGTTCGGGGGTTGAGGGGTGGATAGAGTTTCTGGGGTACCAAGGAGGCCCCTGTTACACAGCTAAGCTTCACCCCATCAAGCATCTAAGCACCAACCCTTTGCACTACTAAGATATGCCCCATCAGACCACTAAGTTGCACTACCATTGGCCAGCTCAGTACTGGGCCCTGGGCACTTCTGCCACTGCTCTACAGCTGTAAAGGCCCCCTAGACCCTGTGCAGGTGATCTGGTTGCATGGTCTTTTTTTTTCAGTTAATCGCTTCTGGCCAGCAGGTTGTCCCCTGATCTCTGGGGCCCCAAGTATTTGCTTGGCTGTATGGTGGTAAAGACTGCTACCGATTATGCTGTATAAGGGCACTGACAGCATTATATTTGGGCACACTGTGGTTGTCATTGCACTTAATGCCATGGTGGTTGTCACTGCCAGAGGGCACCGTGACTAACTGTGTTTAGGGGCATTTCTTGTCACTGTCTCAACAACTATTTGTCTTTTCTTAAAAAGAACTTATCTGCTTTCTTAACTTGTCTGTTTTAGAAAATACTTTTATTCTCCATGGGGGATGGTGTATAATTCCTTTGATTTATGTATTGTGTTTTTGTGTTAATTGACAACTAGGTGCTACCATACCCCTTATCAAAGGTATGTGGCCCTACACAGTCTGCCACTGCCAGCACTGATTGGACAAAGTGGGGCTGTGGGGCTGTGTAGAAAAACATGCCTAATTAGAGAGTAAGGCTTCGTTCACATCACTGTTCAGCCTTTCCGTTCTCCTGCTCTGCTCAGAAGATGATTTTGGAGCGGAGACAAAAGTTGTGCATACAGGACTTTTGTCTCCGGTTCAAAAATCCTCTTCTGAGCGGAAACCTAACGGACCCCATCATAGTCTATGGGCTCCTTAGACTCCGTTCGGCTCAGTTATGTGCCGAATCCGTCTTAAACGGAGCAGGAGAACAGAAAGGCTGAACGGTGATGTGAATGAAGCCTTAGAGAGTACGTAAGTGCGAAGGGTGATAAAAAAAAACGCCATTTGCTCAAAGTCGTAGTTTGCAACTTTTTTACATCAGTTTTCTAGTGTAAGGGGTTGATAATTCTCCCCTCCCCCCATAGTGATTCTGGTCACTATGGACATAGCATCACTGAGGCTGACAACGATTGACTGCTGGAGTCACATGACATGTCAATTTGAATTTATTACAATCAGTTCAGCATTCTGCTGGTGGAGATTTTCTTTAATTAATAGTTAATAACAGGTCCCCTTTACATTTTATTTTTCACGATTTATTAAATTTTACTTACATATATAGGATTAACACCTTATTCATTTCGCTTCCATAGAATCTGTTATTAATTAAACCTGAAAGTTTAATCAAATACATTCATCTTCATCTTCAGATAACTCAAAACCAAGTACAGATGAAAGGATGATATTTCTAAGGGAAAAGTAACCCTTGTAACATCATCAGAAAATGAATGCAGTGAAATGTCAAGATCTCACATTAGTACTATGCCATTTTAATACATACCAACTATTATCTCATCTCAGCATAAAGTACATCGGGGACAGAGTTTAAGTCTTATTCGTTTATTCAGCAGATAATCTGTAATGTTTCCTTTTCCTTGTAGGTAATTGCTGATCAGAATGTAAAGTACAAAAATTATCTTCACACTGAAAAGAAAATTGGTATAAAAGCATTAACTTAAGAAATTGCATACTTCATATGTTAAAAGATTACAAAAATCCACAAAGTGTCAATGTAAAGAACTTGATGATAATTTACGACAGAACTCATTTAGTTGTTAAAGGGACACCAGACAGAGTTATATTGTTAAACTCCTTCATAGAAAACATTTCCTTTTACAGTTGTTAGCTGTTTATCTTTTTCATTTCGGCATTGAACACTGTAAAAAAAACTGTCCTTCTATAGCAGTTAACACAAACAATAAGACCTCCTAGATAGATAGGTAATCTATTTTTCAGTTTACTGCCACTGTGAGGGGAAGATGTTGCAGAGTAATCCTCATGATGAAAATAGGTGTAGAATTGGGATAACTGTATGACAGCTCTATGGTTCTCTTGATAGGCCTAGCTAAAGGTTCCCACAGATTCCCATTGCATTGTTTAATATAAAATCTGAGGCTTTAAAGAGGACCTGTCACCGCTCCTGGCATGCCTATTTTAATAGCTTTATGCATTCCCCATGTAATAACAATTCTGAAGCATCTATTCCTATAGCTCTATGTTGTGCCATTCCTTTATTTTTTGTATTAGAAGTTATGACTGAATTGCTAACAGTCTGCAGTAAGGGTATAGAGGGCTGTTAACCAGTTGGGGGGGTGTACCTGCAGAGGCTCACTCTATCCAATCAATGCTGCCATTTTCAGACTGTGCCGGTACATTCCCCCAACTGGTTACCACCCCTCTGTACCCTTACTGAAGTTTAATAGCAATTCATTCATAACTTCTAGAAGAAATAATAAAGGAATGGCACAACGTACAGAAATAAGAATAGATGCTCCAGAATTGTTATTACATGGGGAATGCATAAAGCAATTAAAACAGGCATGTCAGGAGCGGTCACAGGTCCTCTTTAAGCAAATACAGTCTGATTGAAAAAGTGAGACTGTTTGCCATGCTAAAAGTCCAAACAAAGAAAAGGTTAAAGAGCCAGGACGGGAAGTAGAATACATGGAGTGACTGCAATAAATTATAGCCAGGAAACCATCCACTCATTCAAATTATAGTCAGGAAACCATCCACTCAAACAAAAAAAATGAATATTTTATATATACTGTAGGTTGCTAATATGTGACACCATATCCACCAAGTGTGTATTATACCAATATGATTGTCCTCCTTTTGTGAGAAGGATCGCCCCAAAGAAGCTGATCACAGGGTATCCCTTTGCTGAGATTCCCATCAATCATCTGTTGAGGAATCCGGCAGCAAGAGTTCAATTCCCCTGCATGACCACTGCAATGAAAATAGAGAATTACCAGGTGGCCAGTGTCCAAAATCAGTGGGCTGTCAGTGTACTGAACGTTGAGTCCTCCAAAATGAGAATTCTGTTATAAAACCACTCTTCCCTCTAGCTCTGTTAACATAATTCCTAAATAGGATATTTGAATAAGTCTTGTATACTGGCAGGGCCGCACTGCCAATTAGGCGAGGTGAGACGATCACCTCAGGTGGCGCAGCCCTGGTGACAAGTAGGGGGCAGCAACATCAGGGCAGCAGAGTGGTGATGAGCGCTTCCATTGTGGAAGTGCTCATCTCTATATTCATCTGTATCGCCGTCCTCAGGACATCGATACAGATGGATGCTGCGGCAGGGCAGGGGAGAGGCGTCTCCCTTTCCCGTTCGTCTGTTAGGCTGCAGGCCTAGTGTCTGTAGCCTATCAGAGGTCAATGCAGGCAGGGCAATGACGTCATCGCGCTGCCTGAGCTGTACAGCATGGGACACAGGCCGGAAGAGACCTGTATCGCATCGCTGCCAGCCTCATGGAGATAAGTATTAGTGTTTTTTTATTTTTTATTTAGCACAATGCAAGAAAGGAGCACTATGGGGACATCTAGGGGTTCTTCTTGTTGGCATATTATGGGGGGCACTATGGGGGCATTCACTGAAGCCAGAAAGAAGGGGTATTTTATATGAGGAAGGGGAAGAGGAAGGGGCATCTATTGGGGGCACTAAGGGGCTATTTTATACTGGCACATTATAGGGGGGCACTATGGGGAAGGGGGAGAGGGGCACTATGGGGGCATCTATTGGGGGCACTAAAAGGGTATTTTATACTTGCACTTTATGGGGGCACTATGAGGGAAGGAGGAGAGGAGAACTATGGGGGCACTAAGAAGGGGTATTTTATACTGACAAATTATGGGGGATACTGATGGCATCTAATTGGACATAATATAGGGGCATTTTATACTGGTACATAATGGGGGGCACTATGAGGAAGGGGGGAGAGGAGCACTATAGGGGGATTTACTGGGGGCACTATATACGGGTATTTTATACTGGCACATTGTGGGGGCACTATGGAGGAGGGGGAGAGGAGAACTATGGGGGAATTGACTTGGGGGCATAGAGGTATTTTATACTTGCACACATTATGGGGGCACATTATGAGGGACCTTAGCTGAACTGGGGGCACTAAAATGGGGTATTTTTTGTACTGGCACACAGAACATGGGTATTTTTGTACTAGTGCACATAATTAGAAGACATTTTTTGCACTGGCATACAATTTAAGGGGGTATTTTTGTACTGTCACATTATACGGAGAATTATTACTACTGGGTGGGCATTATGGCGGCCTTTATTACTACTGGGGAACTATATGTATTATGATTACTAGTATGGGCACTATGGGGGCATTATTACTTCTGGGGCACAGTAGGGACATTAGTACTATCGGGGGCACTATTACTACTAAGTGCTCTCTGGCAGAGAATTATTAGTTGGGACTTTTGGGAACACTATTACAGAGGGGGCACCCTGGCACAGTATCAACTTTGCACAGTTAGTTTTGGGGGACATTAGGCTAGGTGCACCCCTGTGTACTGGACAACTCTATTTCAAGTTACCTTCCTGTAACTGTCATGTTTTCATTTAAAAAAATCAATTGTAGCATACTGTATGGAGAATTATGCGTAAAGCAATCTTTAGTATCATCACATACCACTGTTTTCCTTCATTTTTTCCCCCCATAGTTATATCTCTTTTAACCTCTACAATATGAGGATCTTCTCAAGATGGCTCTTCTGCCAGTTCTCTGAGGCCAAAACTGCCTTCCCTCACTTCCCATACACACTTGCTGTAGCCAGCAGCTTCCTGTCAGCCAATTAGATTGAGTTACTGAGAGACACGCCTTCTCACTTTGAAGACTAATGCAGTGTGAAAGATCGCCCCTCTGTCTTCTGTTTACACTAAAGGGAAGACAGACAAGCCATAGCAATGGTCTTTTAAGGGACCAGTGGAAAGGAACAGATCATTTGACAATCATTGACAGTCTAACTCTAGCTCTCATAAACTAGCAAATTTAAAAAAAAATATGAGTTACACTTTAATGTTTAAGTACTGAGATTGCATAACTGCTTGGTTTTATGCATCAATGCAATGGATGTGGCTACAATCTCCAAACACAGTTAAAGGGGTTGTCCAAATGTTTAATTCTGATGAACTAGCCTTAAGATAGGTCATCAATATCTGATCGGTAGGGATCCAACTCCCAGCATATCCGCCAATCATCTATTTGAAGAAACTGTACCGCTCCATTGAACACTGCAGCCTCTTCCTAGGCCAGTGACTTCACATTCATCGATGGCATGGCCAGTGGCGTACATAGAGATGTAAGGGCCCCATAGCAAGGATCAAACCAGGCCCCCCACACAGGACAGAAGGGTTTCTGCCTAAGCCCTTTTCAATTACCCTTGAGCCATTTTCTCCACTGCATCATTCGCTAAAAGTTGTTCCTTTAGAGCAGTGGCCCCCAACCTTTTTTGCACCAAGGCCCGGTTTCTCGCTAGACAATTTCCCCAGGGCCCGGGGGGGGGGGGTCGGGTGTGTTTGGATGGGGGGGCGCTGCGGTTGTTGGGGGGCGGAGCATAGTGCCCCCACACAGTAGTTATTCCCCATTAGTGCCCCCACACAGTAGTTATTCCCCATTAGTGCCCCCACACAGTAGGTATACCAGTATAGTGCCCCCATACAGTAGTTATAGTAGCATAGTGCCCCCCACAAAGTAGTTATACCAGCATAGTGCCCCCCACACAGTAGTTATACCAGCATAGTGCCTCCCACACAGTAGTTATACCATCATAGTGCCCCCCACACAGTAGTTATACCAGCATAGTGCCCCCACACAGTAGTTATAGTAGCATAGTGCCCCCCACAAAGTAGTTATACCAGCATAGTGCCCCCCACACAGTAGTTATACCAGCATAGTGCCCCCCACACAGTAGTTATACCAGCATAGTGCCCCCCACACAGTAGTTATACCAGCATAGTGCCCCCACACAGTAGTTATAGTAGCATAGTGCCCCCCACAAAGTAGTTATACCAGCATAGTGCCCCCCACACAGTAGTTATACCAGCATAGTGCCCCCCACACAGTAGTTATACCAGTATAGTGCCCCCACACAGTAGTTATAGTAGCATAGTGCCCCCACACAGTAGTTATAGTAGCACAGTGCCCCCCACACAGTAGTTATAGTAGCATAGTGCCCCCACACAGTAGTTATAGTAGCATAGTGCCCCCCACACAGTAGTTATAGTAGCATAGTGCCCCCACACAGTAGTTATAGTAGCATAGTGCCCCCCACACAGTAGTTATAGTAGCATAGTGCCCCCCACACAGTAGTTATAGTAGCATAGTGCCCCCCACACAGTAGTTATAGTAGCATAGTGGCCCCCACACAGTAGTTAGAGTAGCATAGTGCCCCCACACAGTAGTTAGAGTAGCATAGTGCCCCCACACAGTAGTTAGAGTAGCATAGTGCCCCCACACAGTAGTTAGAGTAGCATAGTGCCCCCACACAGTAGTTAGAGTAGCATAGTGCCCCCACACAGTAGTTAGAGTAGCATAGTGCCCCTCTCCTTCAGTTTTGTACAATAAAAAAAAAAAAAAACACTTATACTTACCTCCATCAGCCTGGCAGCGCTGCGATGCAGGCCTCCTCCGGCCTGTGTCCCGCTCTGCAGGGCTCAGGCGGCGCAATGACGTCATCGCGCCGCCTGAGCTGGCCTCTTATAGGCTACAGGCACTAGGCCTGCAGCCTATCAGAGGAACGGGCAGGGGAGACGCCTCTCCCTGCCCCACCGCAGCACAGGCATCTGTATCGCCGTCCTGAGGACGGTGATACAGATGACTATGGAGATGAGCGCTTCCACAATGGAAGCGCTTATCTCCTTGTCCCCTGCCACCGCCGTGGCCCGGCAGACATCGCTTCAGGGCCCGGTCCTGGGCCGCGGCCCGGTGGTTGGGGACCCCTGCTTTAGAGGGTAGAGTCCTGACCAGGTTTTCACCTCCAGTAGAAGAGGAGATAATCCCAACTGACACTGGGCCCCCTGTTATCCTGGGTCCCATAGCATTAGCATGGTCTGCCGCTATGGTAGTTACGCCCCTGGGCATGGCCTAGGCACTGCTCAGACCCATTCACATGAATGGTGCTGAGGTATCCAATGGATGGTGACGTGCTTGGTAAAACAGCCTCTTCAATCAGCTAATTGGCGGGGGTTCCGGGAGTCGGACCCTTACCTATCACTTATAGATGACCTATTCTGAGGATAGGTCATCAGTATTAAACATTCAGACACGTATCAGACATATGGTGTATTAGACTATACGATAGTTTGCAATGCAGTTTTATTTTACATAATGTTAACACTTTTGATAGGTTCCAACCAATTCAGTGTGCCTTTTAGTCATCTACAAATTTATAGAGTGTGGAGTCTACCTTCAATTCACAGAGAGAATTGTGTTTTTATGAGTGCAGACAAAAAATTAGAGAGAGGAAAAAGAGCAGAAAAACAAAAACATAATACATTTCGAGATAATAATACACTTCTTAATATAGTTTTTAGAAATGAGCGAATCATTCAAACATTCGTCGAACTTTTCATAAGATTCATATATTTGACGAATATATTCGTTGAATCTGGATACAAAATATATGTTATTATGTGGCGTTTAGCGAACATTCGCGCACTAATAACGAACGTTCAGTTTTAAAAGGTACGCAACTTCTTTGAACACGTACGTATGAGCGTACAAATCGCGTACGAGAATGACAGGCTTTGCTGGAGAGGAATAGTGGAGCAGGAGGAACGCTCTGAGTCTGACCCCTGGCTACAAATGGATACTGTATCAGCAGATGACAGCAGATCATCCGGCTGAGACTGAGATGAGCGTGCCATCCACTCCACTACCTCATCCACTTTCTCCTCCACTACAATTTTGCTCCTTGGCGGGTTAGCCCGGTGGAACACCGGCCAAGTATTGCGAATACTACTAGTAGATGCTCCGGCTACAGGTCCTTTGGCACTTCTGCCCTGTGTCACCTTCTCCTTTTTTTAGAGCTCGAGGTCTGGCTGGAACTGGACCTCTTTTGCTTATCCATTCCAGACATTTTTCACTTCACTCTGTGGCCTTGCAGCTGGTCTTTGTCCCTGTCTCTCTCACTGTCTCTCTCCCTATCTCTCTCCATGTCTCTCTCTTCCTGCCTGATTAATTACTAGCCCTGCACTTGCCCTGCACTTGCCATGCAGTATCCCTGATGTGTAATATGGATTCCCTGAACAATTACACCCCGATTTTAACAACACAGGTCTCAGTGTCTCAGAACTTCACACACAGTGCTTCTGCTCGTCTCAGCAGTCGCAGCAGAAGTGATGCATCACTGGCTTACCGAGCCTGAGCCAATCAGAGCAGGCCCTGCCCACTAGGTCAGGTGACCGCTTTCTTCCCGGGCTTTTGCGCACGAATAACGAACTAAAACAGTAAAAGTTTGCTAATTACTTGAATTCGTACGCAACAGCGTATAGAGTAACTTATACTTAGCATTAGCGTACAATTTATTGGATAAGTACATAGCAAATGCGTAGAAAGCCTTAGGAACATTTTCAAATCTTAACGGAGCAAATCACCTAATATTCGGATTCACTAGTTTTTGTGAATATACCCAAACTGGACGAATACATGAAAATCCAGGCACATATATTTTTCTTGAGTAAAGAAATATTTTCATAAAGTGGTACCGTACATACATCTGTTGCTTTTATTGCCACCTTGATATTATTTTCGTGTAATCTGTTTTATAATATGTTTTGTTCATCACATGATGTCTGAAATAATACATAATAAAGACTTTCTCACATTTATTGAACTGTGAAAATCTTTGGAAATGCCACATCACCTCCCACTCTCTGTGATAAAGGCAGATGAGACATCAGACTTATACCTCCAGCTTTTATAAACTCCATAGCAGTGAGAAAGATACAACTTGTTTGTAAAAACTATGAAGAGTAAGGCTGCCCCCTGCAGGTATTTAGCAGGCTAACTGGCTTTAATCATGAAGTTATCTTCCATAGTTCACCTAGAAATGTGCTATTTACTTTATCTATATTTTGTTGATCTCCATAGCAGAAAAAGGGAACATTAAATATCTTCAGGCAGCCAACTTCATTGACTACTTCTGAAGATACGGAGAACCCTCATTATTTGCATGCAAGGGTTTGTTTCTGAATTATTCAGATCACTAATGATAACTTTGTGAAAGGGAATGTATCATCATCAGAAAATGACCTATTATTTAAGCAATGTTTTTATGTGAAATATTTTTAAAGAATTTTTGGTAAAATTTTTCATGTCACTATCTTTATTTAAAAAAAAAAATGCCATTTTTGTACTGGCCACTAAGCCTAATAGGCGGTACTTCTTGGTCTGTACAGGTCCCTTTACTGCAGTTATCTGGTTATCGTTATAGGCAGTGTTACAATGACAGATATCACATATATATAGATAACACAGGTCCAACATTCTCAATAGATGATGGTCAATATCTACCCATTCCTGACCCCTGCACAGGTCACAGAGACTGCCTAGAACAATCTCCAATAGAAGTCAATAAATTACCTGCTCTTTGTTGTGCCCATGGCCCATGTCATCTGCTGTAAAGCATATCTCTAAATGCTGTTAACAAAAACTCATGCATTTTAGTATTGCAGCAGCTGCAAAGTCACAGGTTGGAATTAAATGCTTTAGATGTCTTCTGAAAATTTTATTTGTTCCTTGTTTATGCTATGCAGTGGCTGTAATATGATTACCTATCAGCAATCTAAGGCCACATTTGGACCTCTCAAAAAAATATTTACGGAAAAAAGATACAAACCATCCTGCACGATATGATAGTAAAATGTGCGGATGTGCAAGGCTACATTTAGAAATTCACTGGGAAAAAATGCACTATAACAATAGATGCAAACAATATATGGACTAAGCCCTCACTCTATTGATAAAATCTAAGACTCTTAGCCAATACATTTTGATCAAAATACATCTGTGCCCACCCACCCAGCGCCTTGTACATCCGCACATTTTACTATCACATGGTGCAGGATGTTTTGTATCTTTTTTCCGTAAATATTTTTTTGATGTGTCTTGAAGGAGTGGCACCTTCAGGTGTGAATGCGCTCCTATTATCAGGGGAGTAGCATTCATGTGCACTTTTGCCTCACCTATCTAAGAGGCGACCTTGATTAAGGTGGTACATATAGGTGTGTGTGCTCCTCCTCTCATTGGTTGCTGATGCACATAGAGGTAACTAGGAGCAACACACTATATGTGCAGGGTCTGCGCTCCTAACCATAGATGCATAACTGCATAGGTAGGTTTAGCGTAGGACCTGGCTGAACTGAGAACACCAGATTTTATCAATAGAGTGAGGGCTTAGTCTATATGTTTTTTGTGCAGTGTCCCACTTAATGTGTGGGAAAGGGACACGGCAAATGTATATGTGTACTAGCCATGCCATAATATATTCTGTTAATCCTTCTATGCTTTAAAAACCTTTTCAGGCTGAGTAGATTACATTTTACTATCACACCACTAGGTGGTGGTGTTGCTTTATATATATATAGCCCTGTAACACGTTAGGACCAGTTAGTTCAAGCTAGTACAGGAGAGTAGTCCAAGTGGGCACAGAGGAGAGAACGAGATGCCTCACCACCCTGAAGCTGCCATGTTAGCCTGGCTCTGGCCAAGTCAGGTATCTTTTGGCCTTTACCAAGACTAGGCACCTAGTACCTGAGGCATACTGGATAATGCAAGCCTGGTGAAGGTAAATGCCTATTCAAGGTTTAGTGGACTTTGCCAGCCCATGTGTCATAGGAGTAGCCTCCGGCGCCTACACACGTATCTTACAACTCCTGACATCAAGTTGTATTTTTACCCACATATTGTCCCTCCGGGAATTGTGGACTTATTTAACCTAAAGCACCCAGAAACAATGGAGCAGATAATGTGATGCCTGCCATCCAGGGAGACCGCCCTGTGGGTTACTGAATTGAAATAGAAGTGTCTACTGAATAATATCCAGAGCCAGGACTAGTTCAGGTGGATTGAAGGAACTAGAAACTAAACTAAAAGAAAGCACCTATATTTATACTGCAATTGAACATCTAGCCTACAAAGTGAATTCTTGCAGCATCCTTACCGATATTGATTGCCAAGTGAAGCAATTGTAAAGTGCACTTTAAGAAGGACTTATTTCAAGGCAAAAGTATCACATTATTATTATAATTATAATTTAGAGTCAGTGACTGTGCTTCACAGTGAGAAGAAGAGAATAGACATTTCCTGCTGCCATGAAGGTATGACGTGCCCGCTGCAAGGTCCAAGAGAGAGACATGCTGACTGACATGATCTGAGATGCACCCGGTGCCATCAGGGTCTGAAAGAGAGGATCCTGTTGCAATTGAGGTCTGAGGAAGCCTGCTGCCAACATGATGCCCACAGCTGGCAAGGTCCAAGAGAGAGTCACCCACTACTGAAATGGTGCCTGCTGCTGACAAGGTCCAAGAGGGAGGCATCCACTGCTGAAATGGTACTTGGTGCCGACAAGACCTTAGAGAGATGCACCCACTGCTGGGGTGGCAGTCCTGGCTGTGGCTAACACACTGCTTATGAGACTGAAAGGTGATTCATCAGGCCTCCCCTCACATCCAGGTCAAGGTTGGGGCAGAGCTCCCATTACTAACATTGTTACTGACAGCCCGGTGGTTCCTATTAATGCAGGTCCTCAACGGGTACCAGTACAGCCTTGGAGATTTCCCCTGGAACAGCAGCAAGGCTACAGGGAGGCATACCGAGGCAATCTGCAACCTGAAGTCCAGCTTCCAGTTCCAATGGAGCCAGAAGTGTTACATCCTGGGACATCAACTGCTTTATCTGGTCCCAGAGCAAGTTCAGCAGAAGAAGATCCTGAAATTCCAGCAATGACCACAGGGGGGCACTCAAGGCCCAGCTTTAGCGTTCAAGTAGAAGTCGATTAGTGTAAAACTTAATTTCAATACTGTAAAGAGCTAACGTGCCGTATAGCATTAGAATGTATTGGCTCCGATGAGCCAAAGTTATTACTTTGCGCAGTCTCGCAAGACTTCGAACTCGAGTAGAAATCAATTTATGAAGTTATTACACAAAGTGTAACAACTCCAGCTCGGTACAGTATTGAAACTAAATTTGACGCAAATCGACTTCAAATGTTTAATCTGAGGTCAATTCGCTCATCCCTACTCCTAACCATTGCAGATCTGGCGGAACAGTCCCAGTTTTCGGACACTGTTCCACCATCCTGGGAGGGCTGATGTATGTCCTGCTTTCAACTGTATCTGTATCCTGAGGGCACAGATACAGCTGAATACAGTGGTGATGGCCATCAGCTGCCTGCTTTGCCATTCACCAGCCTGTGTTCTCCCCAGCAGATAGGTGTGATGCAGTGATGTCATTTTGCCTGTTGCACACAGCACATGATGTGCTCTGTTCATTGGGAGAAGGGGACTAGATGAATAGTGCTTTTTTATTTTATCTAAACTACACAAGGGCAATACTTTTGTAGAGGGAGCATTAGAGGGGCATCACTGCTTTGAAGGGGCAGGGGGCAGCTCTTGTGTAAGGAGGTAGCACTATTGTGAGGGGGCACTAAGGGGCAGCACTATTGTGAAGATGCAGTAAGGGGACATCACTATTGTGAGGGGGCATTAAGGGGCAAAACTACTGTGAAGGGGCATTAAAGGGGCAGCTCTTATGTAAGGTGACAGCACTATTGTAAAGATGCACTAAGGGGACAGCACTATTTTGAGAGAACACTAAGGGGGCTTAACTTTGAAGAAGTACTAAGGGAGCAGCACTATTGTGAGGGGGCACTAAAAGGACATAACTACTGTGAAGGTGCACTATGAGGGTTTAGAGGCATGGCTTAGTGAAAAAAAATTGTAGATGTTTCTGTCCCTATTTACACGCCAAAGTCCGCTTGTAAGACTAAAAAGACTAAGTGATAAAAATGAGAAATAAAGTGTTATTTTTAAAAAATCCCCAAGGTTAAAAAAATACACCTTTTTTCCCCTGAAAAAGATTTTGAATGGAAAAATATTTAAAAAAAATAAAAACCACTGGGCATATGTTATATCTTTACATTTATAACAACCTGACCTATACAATTACCATGTCATTTATCCTGCATAGTGAATGACATAAAAACACTTAAAAAATGCCAGAATTGCTGGGGGGTTTTTGCTTATCCACCACAAAAAAAAAAGGAATAAAAAGTGATCAAAGATGATAATGCTCGCTGTAGGATCCATTCTTTCTAGTATCGGCTGCATGTCTGGGGTGAAGCTGAAATTTGTACAAAAAGAGGATCAAGTCACAAGGACCAGAACAGGCATGATATGTAGGACGGATGTGATGGATGTGTCACCAACCACGGCTTTACACCTTCATCATCATAAAAAAAGGCCAAAGTTATTATCTGAAACCTTCACTAGTCCTATATACACTGGTTGGGCATGTTATATATAACTTGGTTTACAGTTCTAACTTTTATACCAGTGAACTTAATACACATTACACACAAACGCCAGATAATAAAATATAGCTAAAGTGACATCTGTGGCCACTTTCATTAAACGGAATGTCTGGTCTGGAAATACTCTATTAAACTGCGTTAATAGAGGAGAGAACCCCAATCATGGCCCTTATCTATTAGTGAGGGAGGGAACAGTCCCCTCTGATTCCGGAGGGCCCAATATGTCCATGTATTATACAAACAGCCTACCACAGATTATAACTAATCATCAGTGGTCTTACAGTGGGGCACCTACTCCTTATTAGGGGGCACTTTTCAATGAAATGCAATTTCCTAAAGTAGGTGGACAGCATATAAGTCTCCAAGCATAAGACCAGGTGGCCATTTTCTTGTGATACTCCCAGGGCAGGAGGTAATCTCTATTCATTTTGTTTTGCTTATTGTCCTTCATTTTCTTTTTCATTTTGGTTTGAGGGGGTAACTGTGAATTTAAGGTACTAGGACAGGCTGCCCCTTTCAGGGTAAAAACCCTGGCTTTCGTGTAGAGAGAGTCTAGGGCAGTGGTGGCGAACCTATGGTTCGGGCGCCAGAAGCAGCACTCAGAGCCCTCTCTGTGGGCACCCACAGCCTGGAAAAAGTCTATGGCTACCAATATGCCTTAGAATTTTCCTGCCATTCATCAGCGCAGGGCGCACTATGAACAGCACAGGCAGTGCACTGCATGTAGGCAGGCTATTATAGCTTATGAAGTACATGTAAGATATACGATATTGGACTGTAGTATTCAGGATAAATTGCCATGTTGGCACTTTGCAATAGTTCAGTGGGTTTTGGGTTACAGTTTGGGCACTCAGTCTGTAAAAGGTTCTCCATCACTGGTCTAGGGACAGTACTACAATACCAATGGATTGATTATCAATAAGTTAGCCCTGGACACCCACCTTGAAAACACACATTAAAGCCTTCTGCACAAGGCCTTATGTATTTTGCACATACCATCCATGTCCATCCCGCAATTTCTGCAGACCTTGTTGTCAAAACAAGGACAAGAATAGGGCCGTTCTATTTTTTGTGGGACAGACATGTGGACATATGTATGCGGACAGCACCTAGTGTGCTGTCTACGTTTTTTTAGGTCCCAAAATGAATGGGTCCACATCCAATCTGTAAAAAATGTAGATCAGATGCGGGGGGAAAAATATGGTCGTTTGCGTAAAGTCTAAAGGGAATAACACATTGTGGCCAATATAGGATACAGAACATGGCTTGTGAATCAAACACCTGCTGGGATTCAAACACCACCACCACAATCTGCATTGATGGCAACACTTTTAAAGGGAACCTGTCATCAACTTTATGCTGACCTCACTGAGGACAGGATAAAGTAGTGACAGAAATGCTGATTTCATCAGTGTGTCACTCATGAGCTTATAGTAAGTGGTTGCCGAGAACTAGCTTTATAATTATTACAGCCCAGGCCTTGAAAAGAGTCAAATCTATTTGAGAAGAGTCATGGTTATTTATAATCTTCTGCTCTCCCCGTGATCTGCTGATGATTGGCAGTTCTCTCCTAGACAGAAAGGTAGAAAACTAGGTAGAAGACTGTCAATCATCAGCAGGTGGACAGGGCGAGCAGGAATTAATGAATAACCATGACTCTTCTCAGGTGGTTGTAGCTCTTTTCCAAGCCCAGTCTGCAATGATTGTGATGTTGGTTTTCAGCAAACACATACTTTTACATTTTAAAGGGTTTCTGTCACCTGTTTTTTTGGTATGAATCAGGCTGACATTAGAGATGTGCTAATGTCACCTGATTCCAAATATATATCTGTTTTATTTACTGGTGCCCCCATTTTTATATAAAATGAACTTTTATTTTATGCTAATAAGGCCTCTAGGTGCAAGGGGCGTTACCCCTGCTCCTAGAGGCTCTGTTGATTGACAGGCCCAGGCAGAGAAGAAACACTCCATTCACCATAGCTTGCAAGGACCTTCAATGATGTCATGACCTTGTGATCAGTCACATGGTTTAGGAGGAGACAGGCTGTTTGTGTGATCCTAACCATGTGACTGATCACATGGTCATGACATCATTGAAGGTCCTTGCAAGCTATGGTGAATGGAGTGTTTCTTCTCTGCCTGGGCCTGTCAATCAACAGAGCCTCTAGGAGCAGGGGTAATGCCCCTTGCACCTAGAGGCCTTATTAGCATAAAATAAAAGTTCATTTTATATAAAAATGGGGGCACCAGTAAATAAAACAGATATATATATTTGGAATCAGGTGACATTAGCACATCTCTAATGTCAGCCTGATTCATACCGAAAAAACTGGTGACGGAAACCCTTTAAATGAAAGGCAGCTGAACTCAACTCACCTGTCTCTACTTTATACTGCCTTTAGTATGGGCAGTATAAAGTTGATGACAGGTTCCCTTTAACCACTGAGCTATAGAGCTCAAATCTGCCTTCCATACAGATGGTGGTGGGCTCGAAATGTGGCAGAGAGACTTTAAAAATAAGAAGCTAAATAAAACTTAAAGAGGTTGTCCAAGTTATTTTTATTGATGACCTATCCTCAGGATAGGTCATCAATATCATATCAGCGGGATCCGACTCTCGGCACTCTCGTGCTGGTGCTGCCTTCTCTTCATTGTTTACCTGCTCACCGTTGCAACACAGGCAGTGACCAGGTGTAATTACAAGAAGCCGTCCAATAGAAGGGGTTATTCCATGATTAATGTAAAAAATGAAAATCAGACTTCATATAATACATGATGGCCTCCTTCTATCAAAGCTAGAACCAGCCCTGTACCTCACATGGATCCAGAGATCTCCCCATTCATTGCTCTGCTAGATTTATATCAAGCTGACAGCTCAAGGGGAGTGTCTTTTCTGCCACAGCTCAGGAGGCGTGTCTCATCTCTCCCTATCACAGCTCAGGAGGCAGCTGAAGGATGAAACTGGGCACGTGTGGCCATCTCAGTGAGCCGGACAAAGAAATAAGAAAAAAAAAACACAAACAAACAGCAGGTGGTGCTGTATAGATACATTTTATTGAATAACTCTGTGCCTTTCCAAAATTTTTAATTGCATGCAATTACAAAAGTATTCAGATCCAGGTGCTGGTTTGAAACCTGTAGAATATTTTTTGCAGGACAACCCCTTTAAATACACAGGGGTGTCTCCAAGCATACTGACAGTGCTTGGGTATACCCCATTATATTCATAGCACTAACATAGCCATATATGGAGTCAGATTAGGGACTTCCAGAAGAACTGACTCCAAATATGGACACAGACCAGGGACTCCTGAGCCAGATATGGAGTCAGAGCAGGGACTCCTCAGCAGCTACAGATACAGGCACGTTAATCCACACCAGTCCTTCCTCAGTCAGCTGCTTCTAAGGCCCCTTTCACACGAGCGAGTTTTCGGCGTGGGTGCGATGCGTGATGTGAACGCATAGCACCCGCACTGAATCCTGACCCATTCATTTTAATGGGTCTGTGCACATGAGCGTTTTTTTCATGCATCAGTTCTGCGTTGCGTAAAAAACGCAGCATGTTCTATATTCTGTGTTTTTCATGCAACCCTGGCCCTATAGAAGTGAATGGGGCTTCAGTGAAAAACGCATTGCATCCTGAAGCAAGTGCGGATGCAATGCGTTTTTCACTGATGGTTGCTAAGGGATGCTGTTTGTCAACCTTCAGTTTTTTATCACGCGCGTGAAAAATGCATCAAAACGCATTGCACCCGCGGGGAAAAAAACTGAACAACTGAACGCAATCGCAGACAAAACTGACTGAACTTGCTTGCAAAATGGTGCGAGTTTTCCTGAACGCACCCTGAACGCATCCAGACCTAATCCGGCACACTCGTGTGAAAGAGGCCTAAGCCTTGATGTTGCCTGACAAAATGTTTAAAAATACCGGTACCGGCAGCATGAGCACAATACTGGCTTGGCCGGTGGAATACCAGGCAGGTGGCAACTCTAGGCCTATTATAGTCAATGGGCTCTTGTGGGGAAAGGCAGTGTACGGCTTTGATGGATACGATGAACTCTGGCTGGCTTTTCTTCTAGCTTTAGACTCTCTCACCAAAAAAGTAACCTCTAATGGTCAGAGATAGTATAACAATAAAATAGCCTGGCAAATGCAAAAGTCATAAAAATTGAAATTTGCCACCAGAGTAATATACTATTCTTCTTTATGCACAATCATAAAAACAGCAATTACCCAAAAACCAGTGCAAGAGGGGTCTGATTGCAGCTAATGTTCTCTGACCAGGAAGTGGTGATTACAGGGATCATCTCGCACTTGGCTGTTTTCAGAACTCCCATAGAAGTGAATGGAGCATGCTGGGAGTTGTAGTTGCACCAAGGCTGGAGTGTCGGAGGCTGGGTTACATGCTTGGTTTTCTGTATTCCTATGATTTATTTCTAACCATTCTTATCTAATGATCTCATTATGTAAATGAGTGCCTCTCAGTGTCTGTGGAGCCTGCAGTAGCAGTGGTCTGGGTGGTTAACAGGGCTGTGCATTGCTAATAACAGGAAGACTATGGTACAAACCAGCAAGTTTCCACACACAAACTCATCTTCCTGTGAGATTCTTACATGCGCTACAGCCTCCTCATCATCAGCTCCTCTGAGAACTTTACAAGACAACATGGCTGCTCCCTGGAGTCTTGTGATCCTTCTATTCCTAGCAGCCAGCGGTTCACCTGGGACCTTCAGTGGTGCGTATACATACACAGGGCTTATACTCTGTGGCACTTTATCAGATCCACTTGTCTGAGTATTACCGTCAGTAGAAAAAGCTGCATGTTCTTTGTGAGGGTTTATCTTAGTCTCTGTTCTTCTGTTAATGTAATGTATCTAGGATTACTTGATATCATGTTATATTCAAATTTAGTCTGACAATATGTGGCAGATGTAGCAGAGCTTAAAATGTTATTTCTCTGCGTTAGTGATCATGCACACTGGTATGTAGTCTATACAGCAGTACGAGGAGCCTGGTCCACTGGACTCCATAGGGCACATTTCATATACCAGAGTCCACCAGAGTAAGGCCTCATGCACACAACCGCATGTGGACCCATTCATTTCAATGGGGCCGCAAAAGTTGCAGGCAGCGTGCCGTCTCACTTTTCTTTTTTGTAACCCTCCCTTTTTTTTTTTTTTTTTTTTTTTTTTTTTTTTACAATGCACCCATTTGTAATGGCCATTACACATGTGAACTTCTCTCTAAACGGTTCTTAAAAATGGCCAGTTGATTTCAATGGCCAAAAAAAAATGCATCCTATTTTTTTGACATCCAATATCCACTGGCCATTAAAAATGCCTATGTGAATAGCCCCATAGACTTTAATTGGCTCTGACTGGCTTTTGACTGTGGTATAAGGCTAGGGCTACACGGCGACATTGTGTCGCACGACAATTTTTATAATGGAAGTCTATGGTGTCGCACTGCAACATGCGGCATGCTGCGACTGCGACTTGACAGTCGCAGAAAAGTCCATTCAGGATGGGTTTTCATTGTCAAAATTGTCGCGCAACATTGATGCGACACAATGTCGCGAGTGTAGTTGTGCACTATGTGTCGCGCGACTTATGTCGTCGTGTAGCCCTAGCCTTAATGTAGCCTTAGGCTAGGGCTACACAGCGACATTTGTCGCGCAACATTGTGTCGCACCAATGCCGCGCAACAATTTTTATAATGGAAGTCTATGGTGTCGCACTGCGACATGCGACATGCTGCGACTGCGACACAACAGTCGCAGAAAAGTCCATCCAGGACACGACAGTCGCAGAAAAACCCATCCTGGATGTCGTCGTGTAGCCCTAGCCTTAAAGGGGTTGTCTCACTTCAGCAAATGGCATTTATTATGTAGAGAAAGTTAATACTAAGCGCTTACTAATGTATTGTTATTATCCATATTGCTTCCTTTGCTGGCTGGATTAATTTTTCTATCACATTATACACTGCTCGTTTCCATGGTTACGACCATCCTGCAATCCATCGGTGGTGGTCGTGCTTGCATACTATTAAAAAAAACACCAGAGATGCCGACGCTTTTTCCTATAGAGTGCAAGCACGACCACCATTGCTGGATTGCAATATTGTTTTATGTCACGCTACATGTCACATGCAGTTTCACCCATTCAAACAAAATGCTGCTTGGAAAATTGGTGGTGCGCCATTACAGGAAAGACCCCACAGGCAAGATCACAGGAAAGGATAACATGGTGCCGCCCAACAGCTGCATCATACTTAGGCTCCATTCACACGTCCTGTTTTTCTATCCTGATTCGATCCTGATTTTTTTCAGGACTCATTGAAATGAATGGATCCAGATCAGGATCAGGATCGAATCAGGAAAGAAAAACAGGATGTGTGAATGGAGCCTTAAAGGGAACCTGTCAAGTTGAACATGGTGTTTGAGCTGCAGGCAGCGTGTTATAGAGCAGGAGGAGCTGAACAGATTGATATATAGTTTTATGGGAAAAGATTCCATATAACCTGTATTTCATTCATTTATATTCCTGCTCATTCTGGACTCTGAAGGAGGCGGTCCTATCAGTGATTGACAGCTATCTCGTATACACAGTCATAGAGGGAAGGCTGTCAATCACTGATGGGACTGCCTCCCTGACTTCAAATCCCAGAATGAGCAGGAATTTAAATGAATAAAATACAAGTTTTAGTTAGGCCCCTTTCACAAGGGCGAGATTTCCGTGCAGGTGCAATGCGTGATGCGAACGCTTCGCACCCGCGCGGAAAAACCTGAACAAACATACACAATCACAGTCAAAACTGACTGCGATTGCATGTGGATTGGTGCAGATGCGTGGGAATTTTCCGGAACGCACCCTGAACGTATCCGAACTGAATCCGTGATGCTCGTGTGAAATAGGCCTTACTGAATCTTTTCCTATAAAACTATATATAAATCTGCTCAGCTCCTCCTGCTCTATAATACGCTGCTTGCAGATAGCACTGTATTTTGTGGTGATGGGTTCTCTTTAACTCTGCATGTGCTGTGTTGATAAATATGGCAAATTCTGCATAGAAAATGAATACTGATAAGTGGTATTAGTTAATATGGCACTTTGTAATAATAACACAAGTTTCAGCTCTGCTACATGTACATATTTAAACACATAAGGGGTCATTTATCAAACTGGTGTAAAGTAGAACTTTCTTAGTTGCCCATACCAACCAGTCAGATTCCACCTTTCATTTTCCAAAGGAGCTGTGCAAAATGAAAGGTGGAATCTGATTGGTTGCTATGGGCAACTAAGCCAGTTCTACTTTACACCAGTTTGATAAATGACCCCTATAGGAACTACTGCAATAAGTTGGCCATAGCAACCAATCAAATTGCAGTTTAATTTCTAAGACTGGAAAATAAAGGTGTACGCAAGTTTTATACATCTCCCCTCTGTTTACATATACCGTACTTTAGTATCCAGAGTGATTAAGCAGATTGCAGCTTAGGGTCAGTTCACATGACTGCATGTAAAAAAGACACAGCATGCCATATTTTGGGGCACAATCAGCGCCGATTTTCTCATTATAATTAATGGGAAGCAGAAAAATACACATTAAAAAACGTGCCTAATTTTGAGGCAGAAAAATCTGCTTGGATTCAGCGCTGATTTTTTCACACATGTATTTAAGAAATCAGCAGTGTGAACTGACCCTTTGACTGAATCAGCAGACTGAAGGGGCTATGACAGTTGGACAAGTGCTGCTGACTGTTTACTGTATACCAAGCACAGTGCTGAACATTGGATAGTGGTTGTGCTTGGTATTTCAGCTCAGCCCCACTCACTTGAGCTGCAGTAACCCAGCACGGCCACTACACTTTGAACGGGGCTGTTCCTTCAGCCCCACTCTAAGGACATATTCACACGACCACGTGAATGGGTCTGCATTGGCTCCGAAATTTTGTGGAACGGGTGCGGACCTATTCATGTCCGTTCCGTTGCCCTGCAAAAAAGATAGTCTGTCCTATTTTTGGCTGCAATTGCAGACAAGAATAGGCATTTCTATCATACTGCTGGCTATGTGTGGTCCGCAAATTGCGGAATGCACACAGGCAGGTATCTGTAATTTGCGGACCACAAAACACCACGGTTGTCTGAATGAGCCCTCAGAGCCAGTTCTGGTGCCGGAGATTGCAGGGAACAGCTGATCGGATATTGATGACCTATTCTGAAGATAACATTATCCTTCTTCCCTGCCAGTTTCTGATCTGTAGATCTGAGATTGGATTTCCTGAGTACTACTGATTGTCATTCACCAAGAGGATGTCTAGGGGGTTGTGTTATACAGATAGTGATGGGATGGGCAGTGTAAGTGTAGAGATGAACATAGAAGATAACTCAGCTGAAATATCTCAGAAATGAAAGTAGGCCACAGGCTGCAAGATTTTTTTTTTTTCAGCAAACCTGGCCTCAGCAGTCAAGTACAGCTTTGTGACAGTAGTGCATGGAACTAAGGACAGGATGGTTAGGGATCAAACACCTATAATTGTGACATTATGTGAGATACCAGCGAGTATCAATAACAGACGAGGCTTGATTGGCACACCAGAAGATCCTTCATCGAGTCTGGACTCAATGAAAAACAGAACTCATGGGGGGGAATTTATCATTAGGAAAATATTTGAAGTCAGTTTTGCTTCAGTCTGTGTTGGAGTACCATCTGCCACATTTATCAAACGTCACAGGTTGTTTGATAAATGTGGCTTGTCCTTAAACCTAACACTTCTTTCTAGGGAAGCTACTCCACTTTTCCTACTCCACCCTCCTCCTGGAGTGAGATTGCGACTATTTTGCGACTTTTTTTAAAAAGTCGCAATGATAAATCTGGAGTGAAACTCATTAACATGGCTAACCACACCCACTTTTCCACCCATATTACAAACTGGAGTGAGTGGTGTACACATGCAAAAAGTCGCAAAAAAATGCGCAAAAAAGTCGCAAAAGCCCTATCGTGCGACTTTTTGAAGACAGAATTCTGGAGTGAAGGTGTGATAAATCAGGGCCATGGTGTCCTGCAGAGGATCTCATTTGAAGCTGACATTGATAATGCTGTTCAGAGGCACAAGAAAACATTTACTTTACAGACCTGTTTTTATTGGTGTTCTGTTTTTTTTCTTATTATTGCATGGTCATATGGGTATTTTTACAGGGTGTCAGACTATAACAATGCTGGACCCTTGTATACTAGTGCTAAAGCTGGCCATACACATTAATGTCAGCCAAACCCACCAATTTTGACCATCTACTATAGTTCTCCCAACTCTCTACAACAGATGATGTCTGGGAGTGCTGATGCCTTCCAAAACAGCTGATCATCGGAGATCCTGGGTGTCGGACCCCCATCGACCAGATAAAAAATCTTTAAACGACAACTTAAACATGTAAAGAGCCTTGTGCTTCCAGCTCCATCTACTGTATAGTTTCCAGTGACAACCACTTACCAGTTAAGGGGTGCTGGGTGTCAGAACCCCACCGATCAGATATTGATGAACTAAGTATCGGAAAGCCACTTTAGGCACAGTACAACAGTATTATTTAGACACTGTATTGGAGCATTATTGGAGCACTGTTTCACAGTATTAGGGCTCATGCACACAAACGTATTTTTTTCTGTGACCTTTCCATCTTTTTTGCAGTCCATATGCGAAACCATTCATTTCAATGGAGCTACAAAAAAACGCAAATGATGTGTGCATTCCGTATTCCCGTTACATAAAAGAATAGAACATGTCGTATTATTGCCCACATTATGGATAAGGATAGCACTGTTCTATTTGGGCCAGCTGTTCTGTTCTACAAAATACGGAATGTAGTTGGCCGGTATCCATGTTTTGTGGATTCGCAATTTACGGACCGCAAAACATCCAACGGTCGTGTGCATGAGCCCTTAGGAGATTGCAAATCCCTCAAAATGTTCAGCTCAGGGGCATCTCCACACATTATGGTTGAGTTTTTATACCATACATGAGTCCACAGAGTGTTACACAGACCTGGTGTCCTATTCTGACATTCTTCCAGTTAGTGGTAATGTTTTTGTAACACTTTGTGGTTTCCTTTGTTGCAAGGGGTCTTATATTACAAAGTGTGAATGAGAAAATGAGTGGTATTTCCATATATTGCTAGTTTGTTTGTGAAACTGATAGCAGGGAGTTTCTTTTAAAGATTAGCTATCATTAGAAATGGGCTTTCAATGATAAGAAGTTGTGTGTGTATAATATATATATATATACACTCACCGGCCACTTTATTAGGTACACCTGTCCAACTGCTCGTTAACACTTAATTTCTAATCAGCCAATCACATGGCGGCAACTCAGTGCATTTAGGCATGTAGACATGGTCAAGACAATCTCCTGCAGTTCAAACCGAGCATCAGTATGGGGAAGAAAGGTGATTTGAGTGCCTTTGAACGTGGCATGGTTGTTGGTGCCAGAAGGGCTGGTCTGAGTATTTCAGAAACTGCTGATCTACTGGGATTTTCACGCACAACCATCTCTAGGGTTTACAGAGAATGGTCCGAAAAAGAAAAAACATCCAGTGAGCGGCAGTTCTGTGGGCGGAAATGCCTTGTTGATGCCAGAGGTCAGAGGAGAATGGGCAGACTGGTTCGAGCTGATAGAAAGGCAACAGTGACTCAAATTGCCACCCGTTACAACCAAGGTAGGCAGAAGAGCATCTCTGAATGCACAGTACGTCGAACTTTGAGGCAGATGGGCTACAGCAGCAGAAGACCACACCGGGTGCCACTCCTTTCAGCTAAGAACAGGAAACTGAGGCTACAATTTGCACAAGCTCATCGAAATTGGACAGTAGAAGATTGGAAAAACGTTGCCTGGTCTGATGAGTCTTGATTTCTGCTGCGACATTCGGATGGTAGGGTCAGAATTTGGCGTCAACAACATGAAAGCATGGATCCATCCTGCCTTGTATCAACGGTTCAAGCTGGTGGTGGTGGTGTCATGGTGTGGGGAATATTTTCTTGGCACTCTTTGGGCCCCTTGGTACCAATTGAGCATCGTTGCAACGCCACAGCCTACCTGAGTATTGTTGCTGACCATGTCCATCCCTTTATGACCACAATGTACCCAACATCTGATGGCTACTTTCAGCAGGATAATGCGCCATGTCATAAAGCTGGAATCATCTCAGACTGGTTTCTTGAACATGACAATGAGTTCACTGTACTCAAATGGCCTCCACAGTCACCAGATCTCAATCCAATAGAGCATCTTTGGGATGTGGTGGAAAGGGAGATTCGCATCATGGATGTGCAGCCGACAAATCTGCGGCAACTGTGTGATGCCATCATGTCAATATGGACCAAAATCTCTGAGGAATGCTTCCAGCACCTTGTTGAATCTATGCCACGAAGAATTGAGGCAGTTCTGAAGGCAAAAGGGGGTCCAACCCGTTACTAGCATGGTGTACCTAATAAAGTGGCCGGTGAGTGTATATATATATATATATATATATATATATATATATATATAATCTAATATATAAAGCTGAGTGTGTGTGTGTGTGTCCGCTAAAGGAATCCACACTGCTGCAGCTACAATCACAAAATTTGGCACACATGTACATCAGGTGTCCGGGAAGGTTTTAGAACAGTTTTCAGCTCTCCAGGACGTACCGTTCCTGAGATATTCCCAAAAAATGCATTAGCCAATAGTAGCCTGGTCACATGACCTTTATCAGCCAATAGAAGCTCACAGGCAGTTTCCACACACAACAGGCTTCCATGACAACCTAGCCAGCTCACTGCTGTAGGTCTGCATTAAAGAGGCAGAGCACTGTGGATGACAATGGTAAAGGGGTATTTCGGTTACCATAAATATAACTTATGTTTTAGACTAATTCATCATCAATCATTACCTCATATAATGTAAATTTCACATATTTACTGTTCAGTAGTAATAAAAGATGTATTCTTCCACTGCTACCCACCTTCCTTCTAAATTACTATGCCATCGACCTGTAACTCAGGCCACCGTCAAAAGAAGGACTTAAAAGCACCACCCCCAGATCCCACTAAGTCACGCCCCTGACTCCGTCAGGCCACGCCCATTCCATGCCGCATTTGACCGGGATTAAAAATATAGGTAAAAATCACCTTCTTTCAGCTGCAGGGGTGGGGGAGGGTGACTTTCTCCCTGCAGCTCATTGCTCAGACTGCACAGTGCTGCTGCTGAGAGTGAGCTGTTCAAAAGGACATCCCTGTGTCCAGGCTTTAGGCTGGACAGTCCAGTTTTCTGGCTACCTGTTCTCCGTCCGAAGCAGTGCCTGGACAGACACAGGGATGTCCACCCTTTCAGTAGCTCACACTCAGACAGCTTCTCCTCTGTGTCTTCACGGAGCCAGGGGGCGTGGCCTCATGTTTAGTGGTGTGTCTTCATGGGAACTGGGGGCGCTGTTTCACGTTTGGGGGAATGGCCGGTGAGGTCTGGCTTTCTGGGTTGAAGACAGTGGCCACTCTAGCTGCTGTGGAGGTCACAGTTAAAGGGGCGGGCTGCTGTAGAGGTCACTGTTAAAGGAACGGGCTGCTGTAGAGGTCACTGTTAAAGGGGCAGGCACTGTAGAGGTCACTCTCGATATCTTTTAACGACACACACACACAAACAGTAAATGAAATAAATTAAATATACCCGGGCGAAGCCGGGTCCTTCAGCTAGTATATATATATACAGTGCCTTGCGAAAGTATTCGGCCCCCTGGAACTTTTCAACCTTTTGCCACATTTCAGGCTTCAAACAAAAAGATATAACATTTTAAATTTTCGGTGAAGAATCAACAACAAGGTCACAATTGTGAAGTGAAACGAAATTTATTGGATCATTTAAACTGTTTTTGTAATAATAAAACTGAAAAGTGGTTGGAGGTTTGAGGTTGGATGGAGAGCCTTTGTGAACATCAGTTTTCAGCTCTTTCCACATATTCTCAATTGGATTCAGGTCTGGACTTTGACTTGGCCATTCTAAGACCTGGATACGTTTATTTTTGAACCATTCCATTGTAGATTTTGCTTTATGTTTGGGATCATTGTCTTGTTGGAAGATAAATCTCCGTCCTAGTCTCAGGTCTTTTGCAGACTCCAACAGGTTTTCATCCAGAATGGTCCTGTATTTGGCTCCATCCATCTTCCCATCAATTGTAACCATCTTCCCTGTCCCTGCTGATGAAAAGCAGGCCCAAACCATGATGCTGCCACCACCATGTTTGACAGTGGGGATGGTGTGTTCAGGGTGATGAGCTGTGTTGCTTTTACACCAAACATATAGTTTTGCATTGTTTCCAAAAAGTTTGATTTTGGTTTCATCTGACCAGAGCACCTTCTTCCACTTGTTTGGTGTGTCTCCCAGGTGGCTTGTGGCAAACTGTAAACGAGACTTTTTATGGATATCTTTGAGAAATGGCTTTCTTCCTGCCACTCTTCCATAAAGGCCAGATTTGTGAAGTGTTCGACTGATTGTTGTCCTATGGACAGACTCTCCCACCTCAGCTGTAGATCTCTGCAGTTCATCCAGAGTGATCATGGGCCTCTTGGCTGCATCTCTGATCAGTCTTCTTATTGTTTGAGATTTTGAGATGAAAGTTTAGAGGGACGGCTGGGTCTTGGTAGATTTGCAGTGGTCTGATACTCCTTCCATTTCAATATGATCGCTTGCACACAGGTGGATTCTATTTATCTTCATCATAGTAACACAGTTTATATGGCCGAAAAAAGACACTTGTCCATCCAGTTCTGCCTGTTATCCTGCAAGTTGATCCAGAGGAAGGCAAAAAACCCCTGTGAGGTAGAAGCCAATATTCCTCACTTTAGGGGAAAAAAATTCCTTCCTGACTCCAATCAGGCAATTAGAATAACTCCCTGGATTAACAACCTATCTCTAGTAACTATAAACTGTAATATTATTACACTCCAGGAATACATCCAGACCCCTCTTGAACTCTTTTACTGAACTTACCATCAACCAGGGGCGTAGCTATAGGGGAAGCAGGGGAAGCAGCTGCTTTGGGGCCCAGACCCACAAAGGGCCCCCTCAGGAGGGAGACTAAAAGATTTTATTGTCAGGGCTCCCTCAACAGTATTATACAATGACATTATATACAGAGACACTGTAGGAAACGGATGGAGCAGCTGTCAGGCCTTGTCTGGGGGAGCTCAATCTTGACTAGCCACAAGAGTGAGGGTTGCATATGAGTTGGGGGTTGCAAAGAAGTTTCTGAGGGGGCCCCGTTCAAAAATTTGCTGTGGGGCCCAGTTAGTTGTAGTTACGCCACTGCCATCACCACTTCCTCAGGCAGAGAGTTCCATAGTCTTACTGCTCTTACCGTAAAGAATCCTCTTCTATGTTTGTGAACAAACCTTCTTTCCTTCAGGCGCAGAGGATGTCCCCTCGTCACGGTCACAGTCCTGGGGATAAAAAGATCATGGGAGAGATCTCTGTACTGACCCCTGATATATTTATACATAGTTATTAGATCTCCCCTCAGTCGTCTTTTTTCTAAAGTAAATAACCCTAATTTTGATAATCTTTCTGGGTACTGTAGTGCACCCATTCCAGTTATGACTTTAATTGCCCTCCTCTGAACCCTCTCCAGCTCTGCTATGTCTGCCTTGTTCACAGGAGCCCAAAACTGTACACAGTACTCCATGTGTGGTCTGACTAGTGATTTGTAAAGTGGCAGGACTATGTTCTCATCACGGGTATCTATGCCTCTTTTGATGCAACCCATAATCTTATTGGCCTTGGCAGCAGCTGTCTGACACTGGTTTCTACAGCTTAGTTTGCTGTTCACTAAAATTCCTAGGTCCTTTTCCATGTCCGTGTTACCCATTGTTTTACCATTTAGTATGTACTGGTGACTTGCATTATTCCTTCCTATGTGCATAACCTTACTTTTGTCAGTGTTGAACCTCATCTGCCACTTCTCTGCCCAAGCCTCCAATCTATCCAGGTCCCTCTGTAGCAGTGTACTGTCCTCTTCTGTGTTAATTACTTTACACAGTTTAGTGTCATCTGCAAAAATTGATATTTTACTGTGCAGGCCTTCTACAAGATCATTAAACAAATATATTGAAGATAATTGGACCCAATACTGACCCCTGTGGTACCCCATAGTGACAGTGACCCAATCTGAGAATGTGCCATTAATAACCACCCTCCGTTTTCTATCATTGAGCCAGTTACTTACCCACATACAGACATTTTCTCCCAGTCCAAGCATTCTCATTTTATATACTAACCTTTTATGTGGTACCGTGTCAAATGCTTTGGAGAAGTCCAGATATATGACATCCATTGATTCGCCATGGTCAAGTCTACAACTTATCTCCTCATAGAAACTGATTAAATTGGTTTGACATGACCGATCCCTCATGAAGCCATGCTGATATGGAGTTATTTGCCTATTTTCATTGAGGTACTCCAAGATAGCATCTCTTAGAAAACCTTCAAACAGATGTTAAACTTACCAGCCT
The DNA here is from genome assembly GCA_900303285.1 of Rhinella marina. Classification (NCBI taxonomy): domain Eukaryota; kingdom Metazoa; phylum Chordata; class Amphibia; order Anura; family Bufonidae; genus Rhinella; species Rhinella marina. Next base: position 389,089 of record ONZH01006882.1, on the reverse strand, counting down.
ATAGTTTCCAGGCTCTGTTTTTGGACCCTCTTTGAATATTGGCACCACATTTGCTATGCGCCAATCCTCTGGAACACTCCCAGTATAGTCAGTATAGAGTCCTTAAATATCAGAAATAAGGGTCTGGCTATGACATTACTTAATTCTCTTAGGATACGGGGGTGTATGTCATCCGGTCCTGGCGATTTGTCTATTTTAATCTTTTTAAGATGTCGCTGTACTTCTTCCTGGGTCAGACAGGGCACTTTTAATGGGGAATTTACTTTTATATTCTGCATTTCATCTGACAGTTTATTTTCCTTAGTGAATACCGTGGAGAAAAAACTATTTAATAGCTTTGCTTTCTCCTCATCGCTCTCTGCAACTCCCCCCTCATTACTCTGTAAGGGGCCAACACCTTCAGGTTTATACTTTTTACCATTTATATAATTAAAGAACATTTTTGGGTTAGTTTTACTCCCTTTGGCAATTAATCTCTCGGTCTCTAGTTTAGCTGCTTTTATTTGTCTTTTACATATTCTATTTTTTTCCTTATAGTTTTTCAATGCTTCCTCGCCACCCTCCTGTTTTAGTGATTTAAATGCTTTCTTTTTGTCATTTATTGCTTTCTTTACAGTTCTATTTATCCACATTGTTTTTTTCTTGTTCCTTAACCTATTATTCCCATAAGGTATGTACCTCTCACAATTAGATATTAGGATGCTTTTAAAAATATCCCATTTTGTGGCTGTATTTTTATTTTTGAGGATTTTGTCCCAGTTAGTTAGGCCTATGGCCTCTCTTAGTTGGCTAAATTTAGCTTTTTTTGAAGTTTGGTATTTTTGTTCCTCCCTGAAGAAACACTCTTTTGAATGACAATTTGAAGGTTATTATTAGAGATGAGCAAGTAGTGAAATATTCGAAAGTTCGAAATTCGATTCGAATAGACCGCGATATTCGACTATTCAACCGAATATCGAATCCCATTAAAGTCTATGGGAAAAAAATGCTCGCCACTTGGAAATCTCAATTCGACCACTTGGAGGTCACCAAGTCCACCCTGAAACCTCAGAAAAGGATGCCAACACTGCTGGAATGCAACTGGGACAGCAGGGGAAGCATGTCTGGGTGCATATAACGCGCCCAAGTCGCACTATTACGCCACTATCACAGCCTCTCAACAATACACTCCAAAGACAATATAACCTCTCTGTAAAGTGAGACCATACAAGGAAACCTTCTTTCCTCTACATTGCCATGGACCCCAAGCCAAACTAGACAAAAAAGAAGATAAAATTCTGCACCCCTTAAAATCACGTTGCCTATGACAACCACAGATGGCATAGGCAAGGGGGAAAGCAATCAAGCCATCACTATTTTTCCCTCTGTGCCATCTCTGCCTTGCCCAGGCACATGTCCCAAAACATCATCCACGCCCGAGTAACACGGTTACTGCAAAAGGCCATTTGACCACCAACACTTTGGTTTGAGGCCGGGGATGCTACATCTCCCTGACAGCACACTGGGTGAATGTTGTGGAGGCGGGGACGGGCAAACCTGCTACCCCCACCCAAGTTTTGGGCCTTGGTTCTGTCTGGATTTCCGCAACCCTTACAGACAGCTCGGCAAACCCCTTCTTCTCCTTCTAGATTTGTTAAATCTGTCCACCACCCAGTCAAGTCCACAAAGTCCAGTCTCGTCGATAGCCTGCAGAAACTGCAGGGACCTCACTCTGACCCTCCTTCCTCCCACCCTGCCCAATGTTATCAACCCAGTGTTCCCACCCATGCAAGAATCGCAGGAGCTATCTGAGGATTTTGTTTGTTCTGATGCCCAGACATCTCTAGCTGATGGTGGTGTGGAACGGGCACTAAAGTGTAAAATGATTAGGGACGATGATGAGACACAGTTGCCAGCAAGGGAGGCTGTTGGAGCAAAGTGAGGCAGTGTAAGAGGAGGTGGTTGAGTATGACGAAGTCTGTGACCCGACCTGGCCCAGTGTCATGTCTAGCAGGTAAAGCAGTGGGGATGTTGAGGGATGCGTAGGACCGCAAAAGGCAGGAAGAGGCCGTGGGCTGGCCAGAGGCTCATGGAGAAGGCAGGCTACAGCCCGCAGGGCCGCATCTCTTCCCTATAACAGGCCCCCACACAAAGCTCTCCCATCGAGGGCTCTTAGGTCCTTGTTGTGAAAATATTTTAATGAGTGCGCAAAGTTAGCTTGAGGTGAGCCCTCGAAAAAATTAAGTGGAGGCCAAAGAGGTGAGACCTCTTAAAAATTGTATTAAGGCCCAAGAGGTGAGCCATGATAAAAATTGCTTGTAGGCCCAAGAGGTGAGCCATGATAAAAATTGCTTGTAGGCCCAAGAGGTGAGCCATGATAAAAATTGCTTGTAGGCCCAAGAGGTGAGCCATGATAAAAATTGCTTGTAGGCCCAAGAGGTGAGCCATGATAAAAATTGCTTGTAGGCCCAAGACGTGAGCCATGATAAAAATTGCTTGTAGGCCCAAGAGGTGAGCCATGATAAAAATTGCTTGTAGGCCCAAGAGGTGAGCCATAAATATTTTTTTTTTTTTTACGGAGCAATTCTACGGCGGTTAAGGAGGAGGAGGAGGAGGAAATGGCACTTCATACAGATGGCACTTCACTTTTGGCTGCTTTCCACTGTTGGAGAAGCAAAGTCCGGGTCAATCCACTTGCTGTTCATTTTGATTAGCGTCAGCCTGTCGGCACTGTCGGTTGACAGGCGGTTATAATGCCCCCGGCTGCGCTGAACACCCTTTCTGATAGCATGCTGGCGGCAGGGCAGGCAAGCACCTCCAAGGCGTACAGAGACAGTTCCAGCCACGTGTCCAACTTGGAGACCCAGTAAGTGTAGGACGCCGAGGGATCGGGGAGGACAGGGGTACGGTCTGCCAGGTACTCCCGCAACATCCGCCGATACTTGTCCCTCCTGCTGATAGCGGGCCCCGCAGTGATGGAAGTTGCACGAGGAGGTGCCATGAACGTGTCCCACACCTTGGAGAGTGTTCCCCTGGTGGCTGTGGACCTGATCGATGTTGTGGGACTCTGGGAGACCCTCTCCTCTCTGCCGCCAGCGATGGTGGGTGGGAAAATCTCCATCATGTTCTGCACGAGTTCCCTCTGGTATTCCAGCAATCGATTCGTCCTCTCCTCTACCGGAATAAAAGAGGAGACGTTATCTTTATACCGGGGGTCCAGGAGTGCGAAGACCCAGTACAGTTTGTTCTCCACTATCCGGACAACACGTGTGTCCCGGGAAAAGCAGCCCAGCATGAAGTCAGCCATGTGTGCCAGACTCTGAATAGGCATGACGTCACTGCCCCCACCAGAAGGATCACTTGCCATTTCCTCCTCTTCCGCCTCCTCTCCGCCCCATCCGCGCTGAACCAATGGGACGCACACAGCCTGACTGCTACCCTCACCGCCAGCATCCTCCTCCTCTTCCACAGCCACCTCCACGTCGTCCTCCTCCTCCTCCTCCTGCAACTGCCACCGAGAAGCAGACAAAAGTGTGGTCTGACTGTGTAGCTCCGTTGCGTCTCCTCCTACCCCCGTCTCCTCTGCGTGCAATGCGTTCTCCCTTATTGCGATGAGCGATTCTTTAAGGACGCATAGGAGCAGGATGGTTACGCTCACTATAGCGTCCTCGCTGCTGACCTTCTTGGTGGACTCCTCAAAGATACGCAGTACATCGCATATGTCTGCCATCCATGGCCACTCGTGGTTGGCAAACTGAGGGAGCTGAGTTGGAGGCACGCGTGGATTCATTATCTGGTACTCCATCAATGCTCTCTGCTGCTCACACACCCTGGCCAACATGGAATAGGTGGAATTCCAGCGAGTCGGCAGGTCGCACAACAGCCGATGTTCAGGCAAATGGAGGCGTTGCTGGAGTTTTTTTAAGCTAGCAGCAGCTACAGTTGACTTCCGAAAGTGAGCGCACAAGCGCCGCACTTTCACCAGTAGCTCTGCCAGGTTGGGGTAAGTCTTTAGAAATTTTTGGACTACCAGATTAAAAACGTGGGCCAGGCATGGTACGTGATTGAGTTCGGCAAGCTCCAGAGCCGCCACCAGGTTACGGCTGTTATCGCACACGACCATGCCTGGTCCTAGCTGCAGCGGCGACAGCCACATCTCCGTCTGCTGCAATATGGCGTCCCTCACCTCTGGGGCGCTGTGCTTCCTGTCGCCCAAGCTGATGAGCTTAAGCACCGCCTGCTGACGTCTCCCCGCGCCAGTGCTGCAACGCTTCCAGCTAGCGGCTGAGGGCGATGTTAAGGCAGAGGAGGAGGAGGAAGAGGAGGGGGGTTTATCAGAACCCCTGCTGGCAATCTTGGGCGGGGGTGGTAGGTAGGCCGTCTCTCTTTACGACCCCGTCCCCGCTTCCACAACATTCACCCAGTGTGCCGTCAAAGAGATGTATCATCCCTGGCCACAAGCGCTTGTCCACGAGTCGGTGGTCAAGTGGACCTTTGCTCTGACTGCGTACCTCAGGGCCCGCCTGATATTACACGACACGTGCTGGTGCAGGGCGGGGACGGCACTCCGGGAAAAGTAGTGGCGGCAGGGGACGGAATAGCGAGGTGCGGCAGCCGCCATCAGGTCGCGGAAGGCCTGTGTCTCCACAAGCCTAAACGGCAACATCTCCAGGGCCAGCAGTTTGGAGATGTGGCAGTTTAAGGCTTGGGCTTGGGGGTGACTCGAGGCGTACTTCCGCCTGCGGTTGAACGCCTGCGAGATGGACAGTTGATGGGACGAGGAGTGTGAAGGTGCAGGCGAAGATGCGGGGGAAGGGGAGGCAGCAGGAGAAGGCCCCAAAGTAGTCGAGGCAGTGGCAGATGTGGAGGTGTCCTGGCTGGAGGTCTGGACCGCAGTGGCAGCACACAACAAAGAGGAAGAGGCAGTGGCAGGAAGACCTGGCGCAGGTTGTATTGCGTTTGCTCTCTCCCACTCAGCCCAGTGCTTGACTTCAAAGTGACGCAGCATGCCTGAGGTGGTCATATTGCTCTTCTCAGAGCCCCTACTCAGTTTTGAGTGGCAGAGTGTGCAAACCGCGCTCAGTTTGTCATCCGCACAAACATTAAAAAATCTCCACACCACAGAAGTACGAGGCCTCGATGGGGGAGCTTCGCGCGACTGCCCGCTGCCGGGAACAGCTTCGGCCCTGCTGGCTATGGCCTCACTTCTCTGTCTGGACTGTCCTCTGCCTGTGGACATCCCTCTGCCTCTGGACATCCCTCTGCCTCTGGACATCCCTCTGCCTCTTGCTGCCTTTTTCGGTGCTGCGCAGACCACCACCTCTCCACTGCTTTCCCCGCTGGACATCACCCCTGGCCAAGTGGGGTCGGTCATTTCGTCATCCACCACCTCCTCTTCCACTCTTCGCTCCTCCTCCTGCCCACTGGACATTCCAACAGCCTCCCTTGATGGCAACTGCGTCTCATCATCGCTCATGATAACAGATGCTGGTTCAGGGTCCACATCAGCAGGAGATGGCGAATACTCAAGTGGTTGGGCATCACTACAAACAAATTCCTCTGGTAGCTCCAGGGATTCTTCCGGCACATCTGAAAAAGGACCCGAAAAGAGCTCCTGGGAGGGGTCAAGGGTGGGATGACTCTGTTGGCCAGGTGTGGAGGAAGGAGGGTCAGAGTGAGACTGTGTGGATGACTGGCTGGTGGACAACTGTGTGGAAGCGCTATCGGCTATCCATTGCACCACCTGTTCACACTGCTCAGGCCTCAACAGCGGTGTAACCCACCCCCTGCTTAACTGTCCCATAAAGGCAGGGATTCTGGATGAGCGGAATCCTGGCTGCCCCTCACCAGCACGCATTGTATCCCCACTGGCTTCAACAAGGCCCCCAACAGCATTTCCGCGCCCTCGTCCACGTCCACGTCCGATTCCGCTAGCCCTCCGCATTTTTTTTTTGTTACAATATTTGGCGTACACAGCCGTATACTACCAGGTCAGACGGTGTGTATTAACACCACGTATATAAAAGAGTTTTGCAGGCACGCAGAACGCACAGTACAGGTGCCAAATAAAAGGACTTTTTTTAAATATGTCTGATTACACAGCCGTGTACTAACAGGTCAGACGGTGGGTATTAACAGCACGTATATAAAAGAGTTTTGCAGGCACGCAGAACGCACAGTACAGGTGCCAAATAAAAGGACTTTTTTTTTAATATTTCTAGGTACACAGCCGTGTACTACAAGGTCAGACGGTGTGTATTAACACCACGTATATAAAAGAGTTTTGCAGAACGCACAATACAGGTGCCAAATAAAAGGACTTTTTTTTTAATATTTCTAGGTACACAGCCGTGTACTACGAGGTCAGACGGTGTGTATTAACACCGCGTATATAAAAGAGTTTTGCAGGCACGCAGAACGCACAATACAGGTGCCAAATAACAGGACTTTTTTTTAAATATGTCTGAGTACACAGCCGTGTACTAACAGGTCAGACGGTGGGTATTTACACCTGGTATACAAAAAGGGTATTGCAGGCACACAGAACCCAGAACACTAGAGCCAAAGAAACTGTATTTAAAAAAAAAAAAATGTACACAGCCGTATACTGCCAGAAGATCAGATGGTGCATATACACACTAGGTATATAACAGACTAGGTCAGACTAGGTATATAACACACTAGGTATAAAAAGAACGCAGAACAGTAGTGCCAAATATAGTTTGGTATGTAGCAGAGCACCTAATACACCACTAATGCCTCTCTCTGTCCCTACTCCAGCAGCTATCCCTGAATACAGCAGCCGTTCTCTGCAGAGTGTATATAGTAGTAAAGCTATCACTGTACTGCACTATAGTAGCCCTGATAAGGGCTTTTAATCACGCTCCTGCCTGTCCAACAGCTAAAACCTATCTCTCCCTTCTCCAGCCTCTGTCCCTGACTAAGTTCACGCAGCATATGCGAACGAGCAGGAAGACCTGAGTTATTAATATTCGAGGTCACGTGGTTTTTCCAGCCAATCCATGTAGACGCCGTTTTCGCGCTGCCAGCGTGCTCCGCGGGCCTGTCATACCCCCCCTGCATGGTGATTGGTGGAAAAAGAGCGCCAGGGAAGGTGGGAGGGGAAACGAATTCTAAGTGCGCCATCGCCGTTATACTCGATCGAAATCGAGTATGCCGAATAGCGTAGTATTCGATTGAATACCGGCTCGATCGAACACTACTCGCTCATCTCTAGTTATTATATTATGGTCACTTTTTCCCAGGTGTCCCCCAACCTGTACATCTGTTGTTCTGTCAGGTCTATTGGTTAATACTAAGTCCAGTATGGCCGTCCCTCTAGTCGGGTCCTGAACCAGTTGGGAAAGGTAATTGTCTTTGGTTATTGCCAAGAACCTGTTTCCTTTATGAGATATACAGGTTTCAGTTTCCCAGTCTATATCTGGGTAGTTGAAGTCCCCCATAATAACAACCTCATTTTGATTTGCCACCTCGTCTACTTCGTTTAGAAGTAGATTTTCTATGGGCTCTGGTATGCTAGGGGGTTTATAATAAACTCCTAATAGTATTTTATTATTGTTTTTGGCTCCATTTATTTCTATCCACAGTGACTCCACATCTTCATGTCGCTCACTTATATCTTCCCGGAGTGTGGGCTTTAGACAGGACTTTACATAAAGGCAGACCCCTCCCCCTCTCCGGTTTTGGCGATCCTTTCTAAACCGACTGTAACCCAGTACGTTAACTGCCCTGTCATAGCTATCATCCAGCCATGTCTCAGTTACTCCCACTATGTCATAGTCCTCCTCACACATCACTAATTCCAGTTCACCAATTTTGTTAGTCAGGCTTCTGGCATTAGTGTACATACACTTAAGTGTATGTATATTTTTTTTACCCCCCTTTTTAAATTACTATTACCTGTAAAGTGAATATCCGGGGTTTTTGGGTTACTTTGGTTGATGTTTTGCCCAATATTCTCCCTACATTCCTCACTAATCCCAACCCCCACTAACCCCCCACTCTCCCCTCCTATGATCCACTCTCTATCTACACTGTCTACCCCCTTATTAGTATTACCCCCCACCCTCCCCCCAGATCCTAGTTTAAAAGCTCCTCCAGCCATCTAACCATTTTTTCCCCCCAGGGCAGTTGCACCCTCCCCATTAAGGTGTAGCCCGTCCCTACTGTAGAGAATGTAGCCGACAGAGAAGTCGGCCTATTTCTCCATGAACCCAAACCCTTCCTTCCTGCACCAGTCTCTGAGCCACTTATTTAACTCCCTAAGCTCCCGTTGTCTCTCTAGTGACGCTCGTGGCACTGGTGGTATTTCTGAAAACACTACCTTGGAGGTCCTGGACTTGAGCTTCTCTCCTAGTTACCTAAAATCATTTTTAAGGACCTTCCATCTCCCCCTGACTTTGTCATTGGTGCCAATGTGTACCATGTCCGCCGGGTCTTCCCCAGCCCCACGCAACAATCTGTCAATCCGATCCGCGATATGCCGAACCTGAGCACCCGGGAGACAACACACTGTTCGGCATTCACGGTCTCGGCGACAGATGACCCTGTCTGTCCGCCTAATAATAGAGTCCCCTACCACCAGCATCTGTCTGGCCTTTGCTGCTCTCCTTTTCCCATCCTTCCTGCAGCGGTCATCCTCCTGGTTCCTAGGAGAAACGGCCTGCTGCAGTGTCGCTGGTCCTGGGCTTTCATCCCTAATATCAGCCAAACAGGCATATTTACTAGGGCGTTCCAGCTCAGGACTAGCCTCTCTGGCACTCTACCCTTTACCCCCTTCCCTCTACCCCTCCTTACTACATTAACCCAACTGCTGACCTGATAGTCCTGCTCTTGCCCTTCTCCTCCCACCTCCTCTTCACTGGCCCCAGCCAGTGCCTGCACTGTGAGGTCTAAGCCTCTCTCCAGGTGTTTAATGCCCCTAAGTATGTCAAGCTGCTTATTTAGATCCAATCAGTCATTTAGGACATCATTGGATCATTCAGAGATCCTCAATGAACTTATGAAGTGAATTTTCTGAACTGAAAGTAAATGTGCCGAATAATTTTGCACGCCCCACTTATCAGTTTTATTATTACAAAAAAGTTTAAATGATCCAATAAATTTTGTTCCACTTCACAATTGTGACCCACTTGTTGATTCTTCACCAAAAATTTAAAATGTTATATCTTTTTATTTGAAGCCTGAAATGTGGCAAAAGGTAAAAAAGTTCCAGGGGGCCGAATACTTTCGCAAGGCCCTGTGATATATATATATATATAATTTATAAATGACCACCATAGTATTTTATTCTTACTAAGCTCTTACTTAGCAATCTAAACGTTTGGGGAAATATCTGCTCTGTCTGTTAGGAACCACTCAGGGCTTGGAGTGGTTGGAAATATCTACACAGTCAGGTTTTCAGTTGCAGAGATAGTATTATGACATGCTGACTGCCGCTGTGTACACAGCTCTGCCAGAAATGCCCGAACGTTATCTCTCCTTTCATAGTCTTGCAAAGAACATGATGCTTTTGCTTTCGTCTATTGCATACAACAGATAAACCTCGGACTGAATGTCCTTTTGATATTTTGCATTTTTCCAGCCACTCCCTGATCAGGAGAAGAAAATAATCGGCATATGTCGTATGGTGTGAGGGCCCTTTTACACAAACTGAGGATAGGTACTGTTATCAGAAACAAAAGTTCATAAGAACGCTCATTCCAGATAATTGGCCCATGTAAATGTGCTGCCGATCACATGACAAACACTTGTTTGTCAGGATATCAATCCTGTCCGGTGGCACCAAAAATCCTTGTTTGTTGGCAGCACATCTTCCTGTGTAAACTGGATTGTGTTCAGGGATGGGCTGGGAACTTAAAGTGGCCTGGAAAAAAAACCTGGATGTGGCTCCAATGTTGTAAGTGGAATAAGATTGACAGAAGGTGGGGCAAGACAAGTAGATGAGGCGAATACAAGTTGGCATGGTAAGTAATACCATAGTGTGCCACAGAATACCTCCCCATAAGCTGTCCCTCTGTGGTGGCCATCAATAACTGCCATGTTCTGTCCTCCTCCAATTGCCTATAATATGGATATGGAGCAAGGGGCTTAGGAGGGAAGATGTGGGCCACAACTTTAAGCCAGCCCTACCTTCAGCATGCTGCCTGGACTAGGCGATAATGACCCCTATAGTTCTTCCAGTAGTACTGTATGTGCCAAGCCAGCAGTATTGAGGAGGACTCAGGTGGCCCTATGGGCATCGGCCCACCTGGAAAATTATCTGTAGTGTCTATGGCCAGTCCACCCGATTGTGCTGCTGACAAAAAATGGACCTGTATGGGCAGCATGGTGGCTCAGTGGTCAGCAGCCCTTGGGTCCTACGTTTGAATCTGACCAAACATGGAGTTTGTATGTTCCCCCCATGTTTGTGAGGGTTTCCTTTGACACTCCAAAGACATACTGATAGAGAATCTAGACTGTGATCTCTGCTGAGAACAAAGTGATGACAAAGGGGGTCGATTTATCAAATCTGATGTAAAGAAAAACTGCCTTAGTTGCCCATAGCAACCAATCAGATTCCACCTTTCATTTTTCAGAGCTCTTATATAAAATGAAAGGTAGAATCTAACCACAAGGTGGAATCTAATTGGTTGCTATGGACTAGTAGTGCTTTTTATGTTCAATAATGTATTCTTTTTTGTCTTTTAGACATCCGCCCAACCACTGTAGAGCCTGGTTTTCCTAGAAATGCCAGCACTAATGACCCTGAAGTAAAGAAAGCAATGAGGCTGACTGTTTATGCCTTTAATAACATGTCCAATGATATTTATCTCTCCAAAGAGTTAGAGATACAGAAAGCCATGATACAGGTGAGAACTTTTACACTTTCCAGCACCAAAATCTGCAATTTGACCACAATGTGTGTGTGTGTGTGTGTGTGTGTGTGTGTGTATGTATGTATGTATGTATGTATGTATGTATATATATATATATACACTTACATTACTGCTTTACAGATACATACCCTGTCCATTTTGATCATGACTTAGGCTACTTTCACAGCTAGCTTGAGATCTGTCCTAGGGTCTCAATACCGGAAAAAACGCTTCCGTTTTGTCCCCATTTATTGTCAATGGGGACAAAACGTAACTGAACAGAACAGAATGCTCCAAAATGTGTTCCATTCTCATACCGAAGAGCAAACCGCAGCATGCTGCTGTTTGCTTTCCGTTCTGGGATGTGGAGCAAAATGGATCCGTCGTGAGCCACAATGTATGTTAATGGGGACAGGGGCCCTCTGACACAATAGAAAAAGGATCCATCCTCCATTTACTTTCAGTGGAGTTCATGACGAATCCGTCTTGGCTACGTTAAAGATAATACAACCAGATCCGTTCATAACAGATACAGATGGTTGTATTATCAGTAACTGAATCACTTTTGCTGCTCTGGTGGATCCAGCAAAAACGCTAATGTGAAAGTAGCCTTAGACACCTTTATCTAAGGTCTCATGCACACAGCAATGTAACTTCATTTTCTTTATAGGTTGTAAAAGGAATTAAATATATGTTATTGGCAAAATTGGCAAGAACAGTCTGTAAAAAGAACACGGAATATATTTTGGATCAGTGTGAATTTCAAAAAGAGCCTTTGAAAAAAGTAAGATGAGCCTTCATATAATATTTTTAGTATTATTATTATTAAATGTTTGTATGTGTGTACTGTACAGACATGAGAAAAACAAGTACGCCCTCTTTGAATTCTATGGTTTATGTATCAGCACACACACAAAAAAAAAATTCTTGTCCTTAGAGGGAAAGAGAAAGTTACTACAACTTCAGCTGAACACCACACAACAGATTCCACCATTTCATTACGTATATATTCAACAAAAATGAAGTCAAAATGAATAATCAATTTGTGAAAAACTTATTCCACCCCACCTTCTTCATAATGTTGCTTCAGTTCATTGAGATTTGTGGACACACATTTTTGCAAAGATCTCTTAAAGGGCATCTATCAGCAGATTTGTACCTATGACACTGGCTGACCTGTTACATGTACAGTTGGCAGCTGAAGGCATCTGTGTTGGTCCCATGTTCATATGTGCCTGCATTGCTGAAAAAAATGATATTTTAATATATGCAAATGAGCCTTTAGGAGCCACGGGGGCTCTCTACAACTTTCTTGCTCTCTGCATTTTGATTGACAGGGCCAGACATGATCACATTTACACTGCTTGGTCTGTCAATCAAAGTGCAGAGAGCACGGTGGTGCACAGAGAGCTGAGCCTTCCCTTGACTATTACAACATATACAATCTGTTATGATGTGATGACTATTTCTTCTGTTTAGGTGTTCACATGCTATTCCGAGGTATGGAAGATCAGCTGGTTGCACTTTGAAAAAGTGTCTGTCCTAGAGTGCAGTCAGGTTCCAGCTAGACCAAGAACTCAAGACTACAGACAGCTGCTTTAGCAACTTCTACCTGCTGCTTGAAGACCAGCCCAGTTGAAGAAATGAAAAAGAAACAAAAACATAAATACTATCTAAAAAAAATATATATCTACATGAGCTTAGGAGATATATGCACATGATCCTATACTTATGCCAGCGTTCCTGATTTTAAGAAAACTCCTTGGGATGCGGTGGATTTATACCTGCATTTCTCAGTTGGAGATTTGCTGACAATACCTAGTACCTAATATCACAGACTATTCACTGTACTTGTCTATAATAAAACAAATACATGTTTTTATGGTGATTCAATACAAAATGTGTATTTGAATGCACAAGATTTTTACACTGCCAATCAGTTGATTACATTTTTTTTCCCATAGCAAACAACTGAAATTGTGTTGTGACTGACGTCCTTAGACTTCTTTCATTTTTTGCTTTGATTTGTTGTTTTGTTTTTGAGTAAAAAAAAAACAGTATTTAGAAACACGTGTTTTTTCCTATGACATACAGTTTGGTGTGTTTGTGGCATTTTGGTGACGTTTTTACAAATATTGTTTTTCGTACATGTGTTTATTTGTGGCATTTTTGTTTCTAAAGGGGTTGCCCCATCTGGACATTTATGGCAGATCCTGTGAATATGTCATAAATGCCCAGATGGGAATTTACCCCTGTAAACAGGAAAGCATGTCAGTGATGTAAATTCCTCTGTATATCTGTATTAAAAATCTACTGAGAGAGCATGCTGTGATTTAAAAAAAAAAAAAAAACTCCATGGACCAAAAAGAAAAAACATTAGGGCTCATTTTGACGACCGTATGAACGGCTCTGCATCCGTTCCTCAATTTTGCGGAACAGGTGTGGACCCATTCATTTCGATGGGGCCGCAAAAGATGTGGACATCATACCGTGTGCTGTCCACATCCATACTTCCGTTCCGTGGCCCCGCCAAAAAGATAGAGCCTGTCCTATTCTTGTCTGCAATTGCAGACAAGAATAGGCATTTCTATAATGGCCCGCCCGTTCCGTTCTGCAAATTGCGGAACACACATGGGCAGCATCTGTATCTTGTGGATCCGTAGTCTGAATGTGCTCTTAACCACATCCACACCATTTTTGTAAAGGAACTTGGGAAATTTCTTAGTCATAAATTTGACACTTTTCTGTTTTTTAGGGCTCATGCACATGTCCGTGTTTTTTGTCTACATGTAATCTGCATTTTTTGCAGGTCGGATGCGGACCCATTCACTTCAATGGTGCCGCAAAAAGATGTGGACAGCACACCGTCTGCTGTCTGCATCCGTATGTTTTGCAGCAACCGCAAAAAAAAAAAAAATAGAACATGTCCTGTTCTTGTCCGTATTACAATGTAACACTCAACGCCCAATTAAACGGAAATCTGCAGGCAGCATGTTATAGAGCAGGAGGAGCTGAGCAGATTGATAGTTTTGTGGGAAAAGATTCAGTAAAACTTATATTTCATACATTTACTGTATATCTCTGCTGCTGGATGATAAATCTGGCGTACCTGTCTAGTCTAACTGTATATCACTGATTGTTGGCTTACGTAATGAGAGATATGTGGCACATCTTAAGCCAAGGCCCTTCAGCGGATGAGGCACGGTGCATTATGTCAGTATAATTCAGTAGATACAAGGTTAGCCAGAGAAACACAGCATTATAAATCATTATTAGGGATGAGCGGAGCGAGCTCCGGATCCAAGATCCGAAGTTGCTTCGCTCCGAACTTAGTTTTAACGCTGTACGGAGATCCGTCTCTGTACAGCATTAAAATGTATGGGCTCCGACGAGGCAAATTAGTTTTCACCAAAGTCTTGCAAGACTGCGTTTAATAACTTCTGAATTTGATTTTTCAACTTGAAAACCATTTTAAATCTTGGTTCCGAAGTCGGCTTTGGTATTGAGGTACCAGTTGGTACCGAAGCCAACTTCGGATACCTGTTTTAAAATGGTTTTCAAGTTTAATAATCAAATACGGAAGCGATTCAACGTAGTCTCGCAATCTAAAAGTAAGCGTTTGCTGAGAATCAACATCGTAATCATTGCAGCACAGGCCTTGAAAAGAGTCAAATCAGAGTTCGGCCTCGTGCACACGAACATGTGTCGGCCGTGCCCGTGCTGCAGACCGCAAATTGTGGTTCGCAATGCACGGGCACAAACTGTGGGGCTTACGAATGCGGATCAGGGACCCATTCACTTCAATTGGGTCCGCGATCCGCATTTGACTGTCCGCACCGCAAAAAAATATAACAAGTTCTATTTTTTTGTGGTGCGGAGGCACGGACAAAAACACCAGGGAAGCACTCTGTAGTGCTTCCGTTGGGTTTCGTGCCTCCATTCCGCACGCACCACATCTCCGGGATTGCGGATCCATTCAAGTGAAATGGGTCCGCATCCATGAGGTGGGGTGCACACGGCCGGTGTCCGTGTATTGCAGATCCGCTGTATGCGTGTGCATGAGCCCTTATTCATAAGCTCCTGCTCTCCTCACCCATCTGCTGATGACTGACAGTCTTCTTACTTTTCTCCCTAGAAGAGAACTGCCAATCATCAGCAGATGGACGGGAGAGCAGGAGATTATGAATATCTCTGACTCTTCTCAGGTAGACTTGACTCTCTTTTCCAGGCCTGTGTTGCAATGATTATGATGCTGATTCTCAGCAGCCACTTACTTTTAGCACTTGAGTGACACACCGCTGACATCATCACGTCTGTCACTTCTTTATGCTGTCCTCGGTGAGTTCAGCATAAAATTGATGGCAGGTTCCCTTTAAGTGTTGTACAGAATTAGGACAGTATAGCTGCGCTACATATCTCTACAGGTTGTGTGTGGTACTGCAGCTCAGCGCCGTTCACTGCAATTTCAGACATAACCCATGAAAGGTGTGGTGCTGTTTCTTGAAGGACACAAGCATATTTTCCTGATCCTGGACAACTTTAAGGGCTCTTTCGCACGGGCGGATGCCGTGCGTGGAATCTGCTGCGTGAAAGAGAGCCAAGCCCCGTTCAGGTGAGCCGAGACAGAGCATTAACATGATTAATAATGCTCCGTGCCTCTCTGTGATCTTTTTACTACAAAATCAATGATAACTTTATCTCACTGTGATTTTGTAGTAAAAAGATCACAGAGAGGCACAGAGCATTATCAATCATGTTAATGCTCCGTGTCGCTGGTGTCCGGAAGAGGGCTTGACTCTCTTACACGCAGCGGATTCAACGGACGGCATCCGCTCGCGTGAAAGAGCCCTAAGGGTGTTGTCGGAGACGATATAAACTAATGTCCACGGGGCCAGGGACGGTGCAAAATTTAAAAAATGTTGCAATGACACATGACCTTTGAGCCTCAGCTGTCACATGCCATTCCTGATGCATCAACACTAAGGCCATTGATTGGCCATCAGAGGTGACATGCATGTAGACACACATCACATTTTCAGTCCAGTGACAACTGGAAACAGCAGAGACAAGAGCTTGGCAATGGACTGGGAACACTTTGGATGGGGGAGTTTTTGTTTATGATTTTACCCATGGACGCTCAGCCACTCCATTCACACAGGACAATGGGACCCTCATGTTTACTGGGGGTCCCATGATTCGGACCTCCACCTATCAGATACCTATCCAGGAGTTTTGCCATAAAAACCTGGCACAACCACTTTCAGAATGCTCACAACATGCAGTGACATTATGTACCTTGTACTGATGACCTTTATGTATAGTAACTAGTAAATGTACACCAGCCTTTGTAATTTAATGACATTTTCAAAAAAATCTGCCTTCAATAATCTACCATTAATGCAAAGAATTTTGCAACAGGCACTTAAAAAAAGAACATTTTATTGGGTTAACACCATAGAGATGCAGCCGTAACAGAAATGCAGTTTTCTTCTTCATTGTTTCAATTTGTAATAAGGATGATCAGAAGAAAATATAATTCTATTAATGACCAAAACTTGCTAGCGAGTACAGTGGGTTAGTCCCAAGTTACGTAATGGGAAATTAACAGTCTTGTGTAGGAATGCATGGCTACATTGATTGAGAAGCATCATGGCGAAACCCATGACCTCTGTCCTATGTATTAATAGTACATAACAGATGGAAACGATTTTAGCAAAAAGAGTAGTATTACCATAAACTGATTCCCCGTTATAAATTTAAAGGGTCTGTCTCCACTCTGACGGTCAGATTACTGCACGAACTTTCCCTCCCAGCAGTCGGCGAGGAAAATTTAGTATTCCCTGACCCCCTGGGTCTGGGTCTGGGTCTGCAAGGCTGGGTCTAGCTCTTTCTCCATTCTGGCTAATTGAGGGATTCTGACAGAGGACAACCCCTTTAATGATGTGATTTAGGTGGGATCCTGGGAGCTTCTGCTCCCCTCTACAGAAGGAACCGAACATGCACTGAAATCAGTGCAGGCATGAGCTACACAGCGACACTGGTCGCAACCAGGATTGCTGAGAAGCGGTGATCCCATAGAAATGCATGGAATCGCTGTCGCAACACGGCTGGATTTCTTGCGACTGCCGTGGTGATTGCATTCATTTCTATGGGATTACTGCGACAGGTGTCTCTGTGTAGCCCTTGCCTTACCAAAACTTTCATTTACTTCCATCACAGCTCCTGAACCCTATCAATGTGATCCTACCCAATGTAAAGGTCATTCATTACAAGAATGGGAGAAAATTCCTCACTTAAAACAATATATATATTTTTTCAGTTGCATTTCCATCATATTTTAAACAGAATACATTCAGTCTAGGCTATGGATGCAGCAACCTAAAATGTGTTTTTTTTTCCCAGTCGTGTCATTTGTGAAAGGTAGATTTGTTCCAGCAAGTTGCAGTCACCTGCTTGTGCACCCTGGGATAGATATGCACTCAGTAACGCTGTGCGGGAGGGGGGGGAATCTTCATTCAAATTTTCTTCTAATTGTGTCTAAATGTCTCTCAATATCTAGTTTGTGCTATCATAAGTGGCTTTATGCCATTTAAAAAAAAAAAAAACGCTTAGCTTTAAAAATAGTCTGAATGACAAAAAAAAGTCTACCATTTAGTGTATACAGTGGATATACAGATATAGGTGTGTCCACAGTTTCACGTAGCCTGATTCTGTAATCATTTATTACCCAGCGCATGCCATGTCATATGTTAAGTGCAGGCTCCGGCAGTCTGTGCATATAAAATGAAATCTATGCCAGCTTGTAACCAGCATAGCTTTAAAGGGAACCTGTCATCTCCGAAACACCCCCTGAACTAGAGTAAGAGATGTATAGTGTAAGTGATGCTGAATCCGATTATGTAAGTTCTATCTTCATACTCATTTCCATTCTGACGCTGTGCTCCCACAAACCTGCAGTAAAAAAAAATCACTGGACTCTTTTTTGAGTCCTCTCCATTATGTGAGTGAGCACTGGAGTCCACTGAGTGCATTTTACTGCAGGTTTGTGGGAGCACAGAGTCAGAATGGAAGTGAGTATGAAGATAAAACTTACATATTCAGATTCAGCATCACTTACACTATACAACGCTTACTCTAGTTCAGGGGGTGTTTCGGAGATGACAGGTTCCCTTTAAGTCATCATTTATGCCAGAAAACTGGCATAAATTATGATAAATCTGCTGGGGGCTGATGGCCACACACACCACACCAACGTTCTTGTTTTGAAAAGTTGTGAGAGTGGCATGAAAACACTATTTGTGCAAATATTTTGCAACTGTTTCACGTCACTTTTCTGAAATTGGGAGATGGGGCATTATCAAACCCCTAAGTCTTTAAAGCATACCGAAGCTTTCAACGAACTTTGCATTAATTAATGGTACATTGTGTGTACATGAGGTATAACACTAATAATATTTCTGGCCATTAAATGACTTGTATCTGCCATTTTTAGCAGTTTTTCCTGTGCACAGTGAATGTCTAGCTTGCAAATCTCCCAGAGATGGTGGGTGGAGACCAGCTTCCATCCACTACACAAAGAAAGTAGAGGAGAATCTGCTTCCTAACCTTCTCTCACTCACTCACAAGCAGCCCCTGGATCATGGAGGATTGAACAGTACTGACCTGTATGATTGTGAATAGTGTCCTTGTGCTGATTTATAAACCTCCTATTTAGCTGTGCATTCTCTTTGTGTGTGCGTTTCAGCTCATGTTCTCCATAGATTTGCATTGACATGTGTAATATGATCCCTCCATGAGCTTATAACCTTTTTAAAAGTAAAAAGCATTGGGGGGGGGGGGTAGACATTTCTCTCTGATAAGGCATTACAAAGTTTCTGGTGGTTGCTTGTACTACTGATTTATGCAAAATTATTATGCAAAAAGCTTGCACTCAACTACTCCTTGCCCATTACCTCACGTTAGACTCCTTGGCTGGGATAACGAAGTTAGTACCATGCAAAGTTGCATGTAATTTTTTTTTTTTTAATACTTTGCTTCCTGCACAAACCATATAAATGCATGCAATGAACCATGCATATAAAAATACAGTAGTTATACATCTGCATGTAATGCTTTCAGGTGCCTGCTATTCCTTTTGAGGCTACAATGGGCTAAAAAATGTCATTATAAATTGATTAGTACTGTAAAAAAAAAGCCCTAGGAAAAAAAAATCTACCACTTCTATGTTTAAATAGTAATATTTTAGGGTTATACTGGCAGCAACATCGGCCACAGGCTCTATCGATCACAATAATCAAAACCCTGAAACCTTCCTCATGATTGGACACATGGGCTGTAATTTTCTGATGGAATGCACTGGATCACAACCTAAAAAAAACCCAAAACATCACAACACACCGTGTCATTTATGTTTCAAATACATAAACTAGCCGACCTCTGCTATATATGTATGTATACTACTGGTAGGTAACCTGTCCCCAAAAAAAAAAATAAAAAATTACTGTATACAACGTAAAGCAAGGCAAGATGTTCTTCACAGATTACCTAAAACTGATTAAAATTAAAAAAAAGTCAGATTTCTCTGAAAACCAAATATTCTACATGCTACTCTGCTAATACACCCAAATGGATCACAAAATCAGAGTGTGTCTCTATGAAGCAGAGTACGGTCCAAGGCAGCCGACATGATAGCAGCTCTGAGGTCCTGGAAGATCTCTCCAGTGTACGTCCTTCAATTACACACAAGAAAAATCAAACATCTTTCAGGTTCAATTTACAGATAAATGGTGACCGGAAAGACCCTAAATACAAGTATCCATCGTGCTCATGAGCTTCGCTTATGTAGGTTGCCACCTCTCCATTAGGATCATGGAAACTTCTCTTGTAAGATCCCTTCTCTCCTAGCTCTAAGACAAGGCTGTATCTGGGGACAAACTTCATCACGGTGTCTTGACTGAAAATCTACAGATGGAGAAAACAGAGAAGAAAATACTTTAAGATCAAAGAAAGTAATTTAAAGGGGTTCTGCAGTTCTGTAAAACTGATGATCTATCCTCTGGATAGATCATCAGCATCTGATCGGTGGCAGTCCGACACCCCCGCCGATCAGCTGTTTGAGAAGGCAGCAGTGCTACAGGAGCGCCGCGGCCTTCTCTGTGTTTACCGCAGGTCAGTGACGTCACGACTAGTATCACTGGCCTGGGCGGGGCTAAGCTCTGTTCACTTGAATGGAGCTTAGCCCCGCCCAGCCCAGTGATACTAGTCGTGACATCACTGGACCGGCGGTAAACACAGAGAAGGCCGTGGCGCTCCTGCAGCGCCACTGCCTTCTCAAACAGCTGATCGGCGGGGGTCCCGGGTGTCGGACCGCCGCCGATCAGATGCTGATGATCTATCCAGAGGATAGATCATCAGTTTTACAGAACTGCAGAACCCCTTTAAATATACACAAGTATAGGACATGATTCAAAAGAGCCGCGGCACGGAGCTAGCTAGAGGTGAATGGGGCCGCATCTATTCCCACAATTTTGCGGATAGATACGGCCCCATTCATACGGTCGTGTGAATGAGGCCTATGTTTATATGTTCTCAATCTACTAGCGAGGATTGCCTCCAGCTCTCCTGGATTTCCTCCCAGAATCCAAAAACTTACTGATAAATGACTCAGCCTTTGGCTTCATATAGTTAATTCCACTTGCCTTAGTAGAGATTTTTCTACATACCTTAAAAATTATTTTCTTAATCCATGGTTTGTCCGCTAAGAAATCCATCATGGAAAATCCAGGGTTAAGTCTCACAGCAGACATGGCCACCCAGTATCCTCCTGAACTGCTAAGACGGATGTTGTCAGGAAATCCAGGCAAGTTATCCGCAAACATGTCTACCCCTCCTTTTGTGAGGCCAGACACATAATACCTAGACAGAACAACAAGAATGCACATTAATAAAGTAAGAAAAAAATGACAGACTTGATGGCGGCCAATTCAATTTGGAGGCCAGCAGAAATAGATCCAACATGATTTTTTGTAGACTTTCACACCCTCGTTGCCCACAGGTTTATGATTCTAGGACCTGGATTTTTCTGGCCTTAGATCAAGGGAAGTTTGCTGATGCTAGCCTGGTGACCCCTATCTGTTACAGTATACCTGTAGAGATTCCGACAGTCACTTAAAGGGGTTGTCTCATCTGAGACACTGGTGGCATATTCTAGTGATATGCCACCAATGTTAGATAGGTGTAGGTCCAACTTCTGAGATCCACACCTTTCTCTAGAATGGGACCCCCAAATGAGCGGAGGGCTGCAGCGCACACGCAGCCACCCTCCATTCATTTCTATGGGATTTCCAAAAATAGCCAGGTATGCTTGCTCATTCCTTTTTGGAACTCCAATAAAAGTGAATAGAGAGTTTGCCACGCATGTACAGTGTGCTCTCTTTCACTTTGGGGGCCCCATTCTAGAGATAGGTGTAAGTCCCAGAGGTGAGACCCGCACCTATCTGACTCATCCACTTTGCTGGTACTTTACAACGCTGCTACACAAAAATATTCAAACGACAAATCCCACAGAATTTCAGCCACGTGTGGACACATCCTCGACAACCTTGTGCGCATTGACCAGCTTGCTCTCATTTATTTTGAAATTAAAGAAGAACTAAAAGGGGTTGACCTGAGGAAAAAAAATAAAAATTCTGGGGGCTGCACCATTGAGACCCCTACCGGTCACCACAAAGGGGGTCCCTAAGACCCATGTTACTTCTCACTGCACATACACAGTAAGGCCTCATGCACACGAACGTATTTTGTTTCCGTGTCCGTTCCGTTTTTTGATGTGGACCCATTCATTTCAATGGGTCCGCAAAAAATGCAGACAGCACACCGTGTGCTATCCGCATCCGTATGTCTGTCCCGTAGCCCCGCAAAAAAAATAGACCATGTCCTATTCTTGTCTGTTTTGCGGACAAGTATAGCCATTGTTACAATGGATCCGCAAAAAAAAAAAAAAAAAGGAGGATGACATACAGATGTCATCCGTTTTTTTTTTTTTGCGGACCACAAAACACATACGGTCATGTGCATGTAGCCTAAGGTGGAGTTTGAATGGAGAGCTGGTTGTGCATGTGCCCACCGCTCCATACAATGCTCTGCAGAGGTTGGACAAAAACAAAGTTGATATGCATGGCAAAAAATGGACTGGGACCAGATGGTACTAAGAAATAAACCGACACCTGTCTATAGAAATATATTATAGTCACAGACCACTCCTGCCAGACAGAGAAAACAAAGTGGCTGTCATGACAGTGTTCAGGGTATCTTCTGCATTGCAGAGAAATGAGAAAAGCTACATACAGCAGCCAGCAGTGGGGGTGGGGTGGCCCTGCTGTGATCACTAACAAATGTGCAAGCTCATTGGTGCACACCGCTCTAAGCAATGAACTTAAATGGGTTATCTCACTTCAGCAAATAGCATTTACATTATTATGTATCGGAAGTTAATACAAAACACTAATATTGTTATTATCCATATTGCCTCCCTTGCCGGCTGAATTCATTTTTCACATTATGCACTGCTCGTATCTATGGGTATGACTACCATACAATCCATCAATCATGGTCGTGCTTGCACACTATAGGAAAATGCGCCGGCCTCTCTGGTAGCCGGGACCGTGGGGGCACACATAGGATGGTTCTTTTCCCTATAGTGTACAAACACAGTCACCACTGCTGGATTGTAGGGTGGACGTAACCATGGAAATGAGTAGTGTATAATATGATGGAAAAATGAATCCAGCCAGCAAAGGAAGCAATAAGGACAATCACAATACATTAGTAATTGCCTTGCATTAACTTTCTCTACATGATACACGTAAAAGCCATTTGCTGAAGTGAGACAACCGCTTTAAAGTTAGAAGATCCAGCATGAAAAATTGTCTGCCAGGCTCAGAAATGTATTTTTTTTTTAGGTTTAAACAAAAAAAAAAAAGTTTTTTTTTTTTTTTTTTTAATAACTACTAGTAAGTGAAAAATATCACCATTAGCAACCATCTGGATTACAACTTTAAATCCCCTGTTAGGTTGCTTTGGGCAATCTCCCCTCTTATTCTGAAATTCATTTTACAGACGTAACAAATGCACAAAACTTTCCATGAAGGCCTCATGTACACGACCGTACTTTTCATCCATGTGCTGGCTGTGTTTTTGAGAATGACCCATTAATTTCTATGGGGATATGGGATATGTACACATTCATATTTCTTGTGGATCTGTGTGGCTGTTCTGCAAATAACAGAACGTGTCCTATTCTGGTCCATAGTTCAGGCAAGAACAAGTCTTTTCTATTGATGGGAGTGAGATGTTAAAGAGGCATCTCCCAAGGAAAGTGAAACGTCTCACTAGTGCCATCTTGTGGAAGTGGCTCCTTATGAATCAAAATCACTTTTTAACAAGCCTTGGGACATGACAAGGGAAAATAGACAAACCAAATATCCATCTCTGGACAGCTGTTTCGGGTGCTTGCCCCTCGTCAGTACGGAGTAGGATTCTGGCTGAATGCGATGCCTTGGATACAGCTCAGGTAGCGTGCTAGGTCTTCTTAAAGAGACCAGCTGTGTATGGATGAACAGCTGTCGGATATTTGGATTGGCTATTTTCTCTAATGTCTCAAGGCTTGTTAAAGTCGGATTTTGACTCATAGGGAACCATTTCCACAAGCTGACGCTAGCGAGATGGTTCGCTTTCCAACTTCCTTGAATATTATTTTCCTATGGAGCACTGCCAATAAGTCTCCATGCCTGAGGCACACAGTTTGATGTTTCCTCACAGTAAGGGCCCTTTCACACGACCGTATGCCTTCCGAGACATACGGTCCATGAGCGGGCCATATGTCCCGGAGAGGCATCGATCATGCGCACGGGAGCGCACAGCATCATAGATTACAATGATGCTGTGCACGTCGGGCCGCCCCCGGGACTATAGTCCTGTACCCATATGATCTTATTAGTGGAGGACAATAGCCCCGCGGGCGGCCTGGCGTGCACAGCATCATTGTAATCTATGATGCTGTGCACTCCCGTGCGCACGATCGATGCCGCTCCGGGACATATGGCCCGATCACAGACCGTATGTCTCAGAGGGCATACGGTCATGTGAAAGGGCCCTAAGTCATTGACGTTGAATGATGTAGGAGAGAGTGCAGTACACATCGCCGGCACTTACCTCCTCACACGTGCCATTGTGGTTTCAGCAACAAGCACAAAATCTTCAGCAGGAGAGAGCTGCACACCATTGGCAAATCGTAATCCTCCCATCAAAACCTTCACCTCCTTTGTCAATGTGTCATACTCCAGCAAGCTACAAAGTAACATAATTAAAGGATTAGGGTAATCATACGACTGTCAGGTAGATGAATGGACAGGGCTTCATCAGTGTCAGAAAACACCCTACTTTACAGGTTTCCTTATGGCAAACACAATTGAGTATAATCTTTACATATCTTTGTCATAGCTTTTAAATAACCCTTTACATACTGTACAAGTTGTCACAGGAAGGACGGAGCTGCTTACGATCTCTACCTGTCCCTCTGTGCCTCTCTTCCTAGCAATGTAGCAGCGGTTGTAATCTAGGACGAGGCCAGGAATACAATCTGAACAGTGGTGTAGAAGAGGTACCAGCGCTCACACCGTACACAGATCCCTAGATTTTCTTGTGCTTTCTGCACGGACTTTCCAATACTTTCAGCATATGCAAGAAAATCCACGTGTGTATTTTATACCTGAAAACGGGTAATACCTGTATTGTGTGAACGGAGTGGTAGATATATTTATCAGGGGCGGACTGGGAACTTAACGTGGCCCTGGAAAAAAAATACTAAAAGTGGCCCCGTTTTGTAGTTGGGTCCAAATTGATGGAAGGCAGGGCCAGAAATACCATATTGTGGAACATTATACCACCCCAACAGAGCCAGATACCACAGTCCATCACAAAATACATCCTCAAAAAACTGCCCGGCAGCTGAGAGGAGGGCATCGGCCCACTGGGCATCGGCCCACTGGGAAACTTCCCTGTAAGGTCTATGGCCAATACGCCCCTGATATTTATATAGGTCACCACATAGGTACTATAATAGGAGGAACATGGAAGTATCATCTACATAGTTGGGAGATGCACCACATATTGTAAGACAATGGTGAGTGCTTCTGATGGCACAGGTCTCTCCATGATAGAAACTTGACCACATCTTCTGCTGCCCTGCACTGATCATGGTTCGGTAGAGGGAGGAAGTATTGTGCAGATATATGGCAGAACAGTTCTGTCAGTGATCAGGCAGTGTGTATTATGAGCACTCTGTTCGATTAGGGGAATTCCCACAGGATAGGGGATACGTGTGTGATCAGTGGGGATCTAACTGCTGAGATCTTCAACGGTCACAAGAATGGGTGTCCAGTGTCCACGGTTTGAATGCAATAGCAATCGGGCATACGTACTGCTGCTCCAGTCATGCTCTGTGGGACTGCTGGACTTGACTGAGCACTTTCGAGCCCCACAATTGACAATTATAAGATGCAAACACTTTCTAGGGCAGGTTCACACTTCCGTTCAACTGATCTGGCAGGCTATTCCAGCAGAGAACAGCTTGCTGGACTTCACAGGATCCAACATGGCCAGGTGCTGCTAGTCACCGTCGGACCCCATTGACTATAATGCGATCAGGCAAGGATCTGACTGCTTTCCGGCAAAATGGCTGGACAAAAACGGTTGAATGCAATGGCTTTTATCCGGCCAAAAAGCAGCCTGATCCCCTAATATTCAATGGGGTCCGGTAATGAATGGCAGTATGCGTCTTGGCTGTATCCAGTGAACGTCGTCAGGCTGTTCTTCTGCCGCATCAGTTAGAGGTGTGACCTTATCCTTAGAATTATTTTCTTATGCAACTTAGAAACCCCAAAAATATATTTTACACTGGAAAACCCCCTAAAAGAGTGCATGTGCCATTTTGTGAGGCTGCTTTAAGTTGGGACGCTATAATGGAGTCATGGAACCTGGCAAGTTATGCTTTTCAGCCACATGAGAAGACATTGGTTTGGACATTGAGCCACAAAACCAGATTTTCAGGGGCTCAATCACAGCATATAATATAGCATCTGTAATTCTAAAGGATGGATTTCTTCTCCATGAACACAATCTGGCCACTGGAAGACCCTTGAGGTAAGAGCAAGGAAAAAAAAAACATTTAATTCACCGGTAAGGTTCTGGATTGTTTCAGGATACCTCACAGATCTATTATCATACTAATGCAATACTTGCCGTCCATCATCTGTGCCCTCCATGACTAGATAAGGGTAATCCCGTCTCTGCCATTTACTGCTGGAATCCGTGAAGTAGATCTTCCTGCCATCACTGGTCACTGCAAGATCATTGACAAAGGACATTTTCTTCCCCTGAACTAGATTCTTGGAAGACACAAGCTGCTCCACCGCACCTACACAAGACACAAGGTTACTATAAGAATATATTATTTCCACCACCACCACAGGTACCAACGTCCTCCAGCATCACAAACCTGTAGCCGGATTCACTTCAAATATTCCTTGGTAAGCATCCGCAACAAAAAGTGTCCCGTTAGGGCCAACCCGGATTCCAAGGGGTCTTCCACAGTTTGGTTCATTATCTCGGGTTCCTGTTAAAAAAAACAATACAAGTACAATTAAGAAAAACTCGGAAAGTGAGTGCCAAATAAAAAGCACTAATACAGCTCTGAATAAGACTGACTTCACATTTGTGCTATCAATTTTCTGTTTCAATTTTCTGTGAAGGATCCCTCTCATAACAGACACCTACGGAGCCAGATGGGCCTCAAGGACTTATAATGGGGTCTGTCAGGTTCCCTTATTTTACTGGAAAACAACAATGCTGTCAACTAAGCCTCTAAGAGTCTGGTGGCTAGAAATACACTTCCTAAGAACCACACTCTTTTCATAGTTCTCCAGATCTCCAGCGTGAGCTGAAACTCCACTGATTCGGATAAAAAGACCTTCTTATTACTCTTGAAGGCCTAGGAGCCAACAACTCCAATGGTTTTAAAGGGGTATTCTCATCTTAGACAATGGGGGCATATCGCTAGGATATGCCCCCATTGTCTTATAGGTGCGGGTCCCACCGCTGGGACCCGCACCTATACCCAGAACGGAGTGGGGAGCGCTGCGCCTGGAGGACCCCGGGTTTCCGGGGGTCCGGCCACCACCAGGCGCAGCTCCCCGGTGCGCTCATAGAAATGAATGGGAGCACAGCGCGCAAGCGAGGCCACCGCTCCCATTCATTTCTATGGAGCCGACGGAAGTAGCCGAGCCAGCCAGCTCGGCTAATTTCGGCGGCCCCACAGAAATGAATGGAGGGCGGCTGCGCATGCGCAGTGCGCCCTCATTCAGTTCGGGGGCTCCGTTCTGGATATAGGTCCTAGCGATATGCCCCCATTGTCTAAAATGAGAATAACCCTTTAAGCTGCGCCCCAGTACCCGCGCTGCTGCCCCATTCCTAAATGTGCCACTCAAGCACATGTGACTGCTGAGTCCTGTGACTGGCCACAGTGGTCACAGGACCAAACCACTTCCTGTCATGTGGTGAGTGAAAGAGAACAGGAGACGGCAGGACCACATACAAGTTCGTGTGGGGGCTTCTAGGCCAGACAAACCCTATAAAGGGGTTGGCAACTCCAGAAGAATATTTCTAAAATGGTCATTCAGTGCATGTTGTGGCAGAATAAAGCCACGGTATGCCTCTGTATCACCTTAGGAAGTCCCCCGCCTGCTGGTCCATTGCTTATATGAACTTTGCAGCACAGTGGCATCCTTGGCAGGAAAAATGGTGCCGATCATGTGGTTTACTCACGTGACCACTTACTTTGCTGTCCACGACTCCTGCATCCTTTTCTAAAGAGGCGCTGTATCAGTTGCGGTCTAGACCAGAAACGGATGCAGTAATCCTGGTTGACCATGTATCGGGGCACATAATTAAGCTACATGACCGAAGTGCTTTTCCTTACCAGGGACACGGCGGCTATGGCACTGTGATAGGCAACAGACTGGCAGCTGGGGGAGGGGTGTTCTTAAGAGAAGTTCAGGTGACATAAAAGTATGCTGTGGATTGATTCTGCCACAGCGTACAGTATGGCCATTTCGGAATATTCTGCTCAAGTGGCCAACCCCTTTAAAGGGAATCTGTCACCAGCAATCTCCCTATCCAACACTTTATACAGTCACATAGCTGTGGTTCACCTGATTAAAAACACCGATTTCCTTTTATTGCACCGAGGCTGTGTTCCTGAGTTATGACACTTTCCCCTAATACGTACATTAGGCCTTTGGTGCAACGAGGGCGTCACTATTGCTCTTGCTGCACCCAAGAATCACAACTTTCTGCGTCCAGCCACTTCCTCACTGCTTTGATTGAGAGGGTCAGGCAATGCCAAAGCAGACAGGAAGGGGCTGGCCACAGATTGTGTGCAACAAGAGCAACGGTGATGCCCTCATTGCACCGAAGGTCTAATTTGCATATTACGAAAAAGTGTCATTACTCAGGAACCAACAAAAGAAAAGCATGATTTCAATCAGCTGAACTCCAGCTATGTGTCTGTGCAGACAGTAAGATGGTGAGAGACTCCCTTTAATTCTTGCAATACCAAATGGTGACATATCCTTTATTTAATAGTCTTATTCTAAAATAGATTTCTTTTTAATCATAATGAAACATCAGGATTGTAGAATTTGGGGCAAATGTATTGTATTGTATGTAACTAAAATATTCCAGAAGTATTTAAGGCCTTTGCTATGACCCTCAGAGCCCAGCAGCTTCCCTTGGACATGACGTAGAAAGGCACACACCTAAACCGGTCCCACAGCTGACCACGTATGCCAAGTCTATAGGTTTTATTTTTACCCCTGTCAACCCCCCCACAGCATACATGCCAGCTGGCATTAGTTACTTCCAGGATTACAGGAACATAATAGGGATAAACCCAGCATTTCCTGAAGCCTTTAAGTATATCGATGGGATCATTTAACAAATGCAAAGTAATTGGTCGAACTTATGTATTTTTGTACAATGAGCCCCTGCTGTCAATCATCCCAACCCAGCGAGAGCGCAGGAGAACAACCCCCGGCAATGTCTTGTTTGGACCTGTCTGCAGCACAAGAACAGATCCTTAAAATCATTTCCTTCTACAGCATCTTCTGCTAAGCAGGCCGGACGCAGGTTCACGGACCCATGTAAACAGTTAAGAGGCCGCAACGTCTGATCAGTGGGGCTGCCGAGGGTCGGACCTCCACTGATGTGACGCCGATAACCTATCCTTCTATCCTGAGGACAAGACCATCAAAGTTCTGACCCCAGAACACCCCTTTAGGGTTTCTTCACATACACACTGTTGTTCATGGCATTTTTTTGGGGCCAATAAAAAAAAAATGCCCAAGTTGGTCATAGGTTTTTGAAGTTTTTTTAAAAGGCATTTTTTAGGCATTTCAGCCCATATAATTTGTTGTAGTATCTGTTTTTTTTTTCTTTGATGAAACTATGACCGCCCCCCAGCCCCCACTTTCTATCTTTCTATGTAGAGCTGTATGAAGAAGGAGCACTGAATTTTTTTTAAAAAAAAAAGCCAATTAAAAAAAACACCACTACACATTGCACATGCGTTTTTTTTTTTTTTTTTTTTTTAAGCAGCATGGCCTCTGCAAAAAACAAAAACACACAATGAACCCAAAAATGCACTTCAAGGGTGGAAAGACATCACTACAAAAAATGCCCGTTTGTCCTGTGTTTAATATCCCGTACCATATGCTGCGTTACAGAATATCCTGTTATTAGATTAGATTTCTCACCGCAGGGAGGTTTCCCGAGTCTTGCTATGGTGTGGATTTTGTCATCTTCAATCTTCAGAATCTGCCCATCAGCCGTGCCAGTAAACAGGACATCTAGGGAAAAACCTCATTATAAATCTTACAAATGCATAAATCACACAGTTCTTGGCATGATAAAAGCACTTACTATCACTGAACACACAACTTTTTAAAAAGTTAGAAAAAAAAAAAAACAAAACCCTATGGTAGGTACATGCACACTATAGGAAAAAGCGTCGGCCTCTCTGATGGCCGGGACCGTGGGAGCTCACGTAAGCTGGTGCTTTTTCCTATAGAGTGCAAGCACGACCACCAGTGATGGATTGCAGGGTGGTCTGTAACCATGGAAACGAGCAGTGTATAATGTGATGGACAAATGAATCCAGCCAGCAAAGGAAGCAATATGGACAATCACTATACATTAGTAAGTGCCTTGTATTAACTTTCTCTACATGATAAATGTTATATGCTGAAGTGAGACAACTCCTTTAAGGCTTCCTGTTCAGCTGCATATACCGTATGTTTGGAGTTGCTGTTGTTTGTTTGTATATGGCACAAGACCACTGAAGACAGGGACTGGCTACAGCAGTAAAGTGCTATATACCTGCACATCAGTGCTGCAGCCCGAAAACAAACAGCAGGAGGAGGACCAGAACGGCAGCGCAGAGAACAGCACAGGAGAAAGATAATTTTTTCTGAGCAATGTGGGCACATATGACCATGGGACCAACACAGATGTCTTCAGCTGCCAAGTGCATATGTAACAGGTCAGCCAGTGTCATAGGTACAAATCTGCTGACAGATGGACTTTAATACAAAGCTGCAAATCCTTAAAGGGGTTGTCCAAGTTATTTTTTTGTTCTTTATATGTTTCTAACTTGTCAGGTATAACAACTTTCCCATATACTTTGTGTTTCTAAAGCTGCTGGTTTCTCAGAGTTGACTGAGGGTCACATGACCTATGATGTCACCTTATCTCCCTGGTCTATGATGTTTCGTGTACAAGCCTCAGAGTTCAGATAAGAGTCTGTACACAAGACATCACTGGCCACGCCCCCCTGCTCTGCAGCTATCTGCTCTCCCTGGATTCCTTCAGATAAAACATTAATCCCTTCAGCCAGAACACACTGAGGGCTCAAGGCTTTACAACAGGTTTTACACTGCAGGCAGTGAGGAGACAAATGCTGGGCACAGGAGCTGTAGAGGAATTGTGTTGCACAAGAACAGGTAGGGGGAAGTTCCTGTGTGTATCAGCATTGTACAGCTGGGACTTGTAGTCCTACACACACAACATGCTGCTGAGTATTCCAGCAGACATGTCACTCAGGGCAGCTCTTGTATTCACTAACCTTTGCAGAGCAGGAAGGGGGAGGGGCTGAGATTGTTATTACTGCAGGTAAACAAAGGCCAGAAGAGAACCAGGGAAATGAGGAAATATGGATTTTTTTTTGTCTGAAACTTGCTGAATATACTGCTGCCCATCAGATTTACAGTGCTATATTTTTTTTTATAACTCGGACAACCCCTTTAAGATTTTCTTCACATGCTCAAAGAAAACAAAATGATAAAAAGTTATAATAATAACCTACCTCCGATGTTCACTATTGACTCTGGACCCACTAGTTGGCCCTCATACAATCGCTCAGCTTTTCTCAGTTTCACATTTGGCTCCAGAACACCAGTCATCAGAGGTGGGGCTTGAAAGCTAAAACATACAACATAAATATATGGTACAAATCAATACTAATGTCGGTGATATAACATTACTAAACAATAGGCTACCAGTGATCGCTGAGACTCCTACGGTCCCTTATATAACCATTTGTATGCGTGGCTATTTATCTACACTGTCTCCATTCTGACCTATGGCACTGAACAATGTAGTTGTAGTTACCGGCTGAAGAGTCCCAGCCATTTAGGTTCCTTTTACTTAGGCCATTGTAACAGGATATGTGGTCCTGACTCTGGACCCCAACAATGTAACCTTACATGCTTAATAACATGAAAGAAAGGTTCCAGCACTTGGCAAGGGGCCAACTGGAGAAGTGACTCACTGGGTTGGTAATGGATATGGCTTAGGGCTAAATCAGAAAGAGGAGTCTAAGGGATTGGGCATTCTCCACCCTTAGGGCTCATGCACATGGCCGGTGCTGGCCTGTGGCCATATTGCAGCCCGCATACGCCAGATCCGCAATACACGGGCACCGGAGGTGTGCAGCCCGCATCACGGAGGCACGGCCAGAAACATCACGGCACTATGGTGTGCTTCCGTGGTGTTTCTGGCTGTGCCTCCGCACCGCAGAAAAGTAGTGCATGCGTTACTTTTTTGCGGTGCAGACCGTTGTATACGGATCGCGGACCCCATTCAAGTGAATGGGTCCGCAATCCGAATGCGGCGGCCCCACAGTCAGTGCCTGTGCATTGTGGACCGCAAAGGGGACCTTTCACCTCTCCTGACATCTGTTTTAATAGCTCCATGCATTCCCCATGTAATAACAATTCTGGATCATCTATTCTTATGTCTGTATGTTGTGCCATTCCTTTATTATTTCTTCTAGAAGTTATGAATGATTTGCTATTATCCTTCAGTAAGGGAACAGAGGAGAGGTAACCAGTTGGGGGGTGTGTACCTGCACAGTCTGAAAATGTCAGCACTGATTGGATAGAGTCACACCCCCCAACTGGTTACCACCCCTCTGTACCCTTACTGAAGGCTAATAGCAATTCATTCATAACTTCTAGTAGAAATAATAAAGGAATGGCACAACATACAGACATAAGAATAGACGTTCCAGAATTGTTATTAATGTACATGGAAAATTAATAAAGCTATTAAAACAGGCATGTCAGGAGGGGTGACAGGTCCTCTTTAAAGGGGTAATAATAATGATGGCCTGTCCATGCCATTATAAGCCACTTCTCTCTGCCATAAAATGGCCTTAAAGGGGTAGTATCATCTTGTACTTTATTGGCACATCGCTATATATATATATATATATATATATATATATATATATATATATATATATACATACACTCACCGGCCACTTTATTAGGTACACCTGTCCAACTGCTCGTTAACACTTAATTTCTAATCAGCCAATCACATGGCGGCAACTCAGTGCATTTAGGCATGTAGACATGGTCAAGACAATCTCCTGCAGTTCAAACCGAGCATCAGTATGGGGAAGAAAGGTGATTTGAGTGCCTTTGAACGTGGCATGGTTGTTGGTGCCAGAAGGGCTGGTCTGAGTATTTCAGAAACTGCTGATCTACTGGGATTTTCACGCACAACCATCTCTAGGGTTTACAGAGAATGGTCCGAAAAAGAAAACATCCAGTGAGCGGCAGTTCTGTGGGCGGAAATGCCTTGTTGATGCCAGAGGTCAGAGGAGAATGGGCAGACTGGTTCGAGCTGATAGAAAGGCAACAGTGACTCAAATTGCCACCAGTTACAACCAAGGTAGGCAGAAGAGCATCTCTGAACGCACAGTACGTCGAACTTTGAGGCAGATGGGCTACAGCAGCAGAAGACCACACCGGGTGCCACTCCTTTCAGCTAAGAACAGGAAACTGAGGCTACAATTTGCACAAGCTCATCGAAATTGGACAGTAGAAGATTGGAAAAACGTTGCCTGGTCTGATGAGTCTCGATTTCTGCTGCGACATTCGGATGGTAGGGTCAGAATTTGGCGTCAACAACATGAAAGCATGGATCCATCCTGCCTTGTATCAACGGTTAAAGCTGGTGGTGGTGGTGTCATGGTGTGGGGAATATTTTCTTGGCACTCTTTGGGCCCCTTGGCACCAATTGAGCATCGTTGCAATGCCACAGCCTACCTGAGTATTGTTGCTGACCATGTCCATCCCTTTATGACCACAATGTACCCAACATCTGATGGATACTTTCAGCAGGATAATGCGCCATGTCATAAAGCTGGAATCATCTCAGACTGGTTTCTTGAACATGACAATGAGTTCACTGTACTCAAATGGCCTCCACAGTCACCAGATCTCAATCCAATAGAGCATCTTTGGGATGTGGTGGAACGGGAGATTCGCATCATGGATGTGCAGCCGACAAATCTGCGGCAACTGTGTGATGCCATCATGTCAATATGGACCAAAATCTCTGAGGAATGCTTCCAGCACCTTGTTGAATCTATGCCACGAAGAATT
Source organism: Rhinella marina (assembly GCA_900303285.1). Lineage (NCBI taxonomy): Eukaryota > Metazoa > Chordata > Amphibia > Anura > Bufonidae > Rhinella > Rhinella marina. The sequence goes on along the minus strand of ONZH01006882.1, from coordinate 355,167 downwards.
GAGGCAGTTCTGAAGGCAAAAGGGGGTCCAACCCGTTACTAGCATGGTGTACCTAATAAAGTGGCCGGTGAGTGTATATATATATATATATATATATATATATATATATATATATATATATATACACAATCAACGTCAGATAGGTGTGGGCCTTACAGGTGGGACCCGCACCTATGTCTAATACAGGCCCGCGAAAGAGAGTGCACTGCATATGCGCAGCGTGCTTTCCATTCAATTCTATGGGGGTTCAGAAAAAAGCAGAGCAAGCGCACTCTGCTATTTTCGGACGTCCTATAGAAAGAGGGGAGAGTGCACCTCCCAAGAAAGGCCACTGCTCTATTCACTTCTATGGCACCGCCGAAAATAGCCAAGTCAGCACGCTATTTTCAGAACTTCCACAGAAATGAATAGAGGGAGGCTGCACGCTGCTCTCCACTCACTTCAGGGGTCTCGTTCTGGAAGCAGGAGCGAGTCCCAGAGGGTCCTGTGCCCTTCTGAAGTTGGTAACTGATTTTGACAAGTAGGCAAAACATCCCAATCGCGTCCAATTTAGCCGTACCTTAGAGACTGTGGCTCTATTGGGCTCTCGAGAAGACATAACGCTGCCAGAGACGGTATAAAGAGTGCCAGCGCCAGGAATGTAAAGGTGGCACGGAAGACTTTTCCACTGTAGCTACTGCAAAAAAAACAAAAGAGAGATTATGGTTTAGAATACACCATTTTATTTTGTGTAAAGTCCGCACGGACAACACAGAGTATACTGACGCCACGTATGACAACCGTCATTTGTATCACATCGTGCTGCAGTAAGTTTTTTTTCTCCCAGAACTAAGCAAAACTGAAACAGCCTGCAGCCAAGTGGAGGAGTAAGATTCTGTCAAGCAAGGCAGCCAGAGAGGGACTGGCTACAGAAAGGAGTGGAGCTTCGATGCAACAAGAGCAAAGGTGACACCCTCATTGCACCAAAGGTGCATATTAATAAAAAGTATCATAACGCGGGAACGGAGCCTCGGATCTACAAGTGAAAAACAGCGTTTTACTCAGGTGAACCACAGCTATGTGTCCGTGCAGTTGGATAGGGAGGTCGCTGGTGACAGACTCCCTCTATGGAATATCCACACGTCCGATAAGGGAGGGTCCCTCTGGGACTCACTCCCATCTTACAAAAGGGGCCTTGTGGGGTGCCCACATGAGCTGAGAGCATGCGCAGCTCTATCCAATCACTGCTGACTTCTAGAAACAACTGAGCGCTCTTAGGCTACTTTCACACTGGCGGCAGGCCTGATCCGGCAGGTGAAGGGTGCTGCCGGATCAGGCCTGCCGCAGTGACATGTGTGGAGCCGGAACCGCGCTCCGGCCCCACACATGTCACACAGTACATACATACACATAAACATAAACATACACACACATATAGACATACAAACACACATACATACTTACATGCTCCCCGGCAGGTCTTCGGAGCGTCAGAGGGACAGGACGGCTCACACAGGTCACGATTCCGCACAGCGCCCTCTGCTGGGCGCCTGGTGGAATCATGACGATTCCACCAGGCGCCCAGCAGAGGGCGCTGTGGGGAATCGTGACCTGTGTGAGCCCTCCTGTCCCTGACGCTCCGAAGACCTGCCGAGGAGCATGTAAGTATGTATGTGTGTTTGTATGTCTATATGTGTGTGTATGTTTATGTGTGTGTCTGTGTCTGTATGTGTGTATGTGTAGCCGGATCCTTAATGGACTCCATTGAAAGTCAATGGAGGGCGGATCCGGTTACCATTATGGTCACAGCAGACGGATCCACCCCCATTGACTTGCATTGGGGGTCATTCCGGATCCGTCTTGGTGCGGATGCCTGGACCGGAGAGCAAACCGCAGCATGCTGCGGTTTGTTCTCCGGTCTGAAGACGGAACGGAATGCTTTCAGGAGCATTCCGTTGTCTTCAGTTCAGTTTTGTCCCCATTGACAATGAATGGGGACAAAACTGAAGCGTTTTATTCCGGTATTGAGCCCCTATGACGGAACTCAATACCGGAATTTTAAAACGCTAGTGTGAAAGTAGCCTTACCTATTTTCGGAAGTCCCACAGCAGGGAATAGAGAGAGCCCCCCCAGGCATGGCTACTTTCCATTCCCAGGAGTGCGTAACGAGGCCCCATGGGACCGGCACCTATTCACATATCCTGCAGATGCATTTTAGAATACGCCAGGAGTAATACCTACATGAGGAAGTGAGGGCACAGCGTGTACCTATGACTCAGAAGCAGTCACTGCCCTCTTTATTGCAAAATCCTTCGCTCCTGTTGTGCACATTATACTAGATTACGACATTACTGAATGTGACAGTTCTAACATAATTACACAACAGCCCTATGATCGGAAATGACCAGCCCCCCGCCCTATACACTGAGGTAGAGGAACATTAGACACAAAAAATGCACTACAGATCCCAGCGCTTCCTCTGGTAATCTCCTCCTTGGCTATTTGTCTCCTATTAAAATAAAAAAAAAAACGAACACAAGACGTCTTTTCTGTGGATCGTGGAGATCAGCCATGTCCCCTCCTCCTCCCCACTGTCCTGTGTCTGCAGCAGGAGCCCCCCTCCGCTTTTCTGACCACAATACTGATAACCCTCGCCCAGATGAAAATGAAAGGAATCAGCAAGAAATGAACACTTGGGCTCCAGGTACAGAGGTTGCGGTCACATCAGTCCCTGCTGCCACGGGGGCTCACAATCAAAGTCACCTATCAGTACGGATGTAGCAGAACTAAAAGGAACTGTGCTTCTCCTGACAAAAGCCATCAAAAACTACTGAACAAAAAACAAGTACCATTTTCTTGCCACAGGCGTTATCTCATCACAGACAATGGGGGCATATTGCTAGAATAACAGGAACGTAGCTCTGCAAGGTAGTGGCTGGAGGACTCCAGTCCGGCCACCACAAAGCTCTCTCCCCATAATAGTGAATGGGAGCGCACCAGGCATGACCGGCCACCACTCCCATTAAACCTATGCGCCCGTCGGAAATAGCCGAGCCAGTGCTCAGCTATTTTCGCTGGGCCCATAGAAAATGAATGGAAGGGGGCTGCGCATGCGTACTGCGCCTTCCAACACTTATGCTCAGTATAGGAGAATGTCTGTGATGAGACAACCCCTTTAATGCCTTAAAGGGGTATTCCCATCTCACAAATGTAGTTTGTATAGTTAGATATAGCCATACCAATATTATTACTAATAGAATGTATTTATATAAAATGTACCGTTTAGAAGATTTGCCCATTTGTATTTCCATTGTCCCACACACATCAGTCAGGCCGTTGCCCCTAGTTACGACCACCGTGGCCATGTAGTAGTAGTGGCCGGCTTGCTCTTGTTCAAACCCGCTCTGAGGTAACTGCTGTATTGTGAACGCACTTTGCATGAGCATGCGGAGACACATCTTAGGGTACTTTCACATCTGCGTTTTTGACGCTACCCGCCAAAACGCAATGGTCAGGATCCGTCCAAAACACAGACTTTATAAACGGATCCTGCTCCATAGAGATGAATTGATCTTGGAACTGGATCCGTTTCCTAAGATGTGTCTCCGCATGCTCATGCAATGTGCGTTCACAATACAGCAGTTACCTCAGAGCGGGTTTAAACAGGAGCAAGCCGGCCACCACTACTACATGGCTGCGGTGGTCGTAACCAGGGGCAACGGCCTGACTGATATGTGTGGTACAATGGAAATACAAATAGGCAAATCTTCTAAACGGTACATTTTATATAAATACATTCTATTAGTAATAATATTGGTATGGCTATATCTAACTATACAATCTACATTTGTGAGATGGGAATACCCCTTTAACCATTCCTTTTAGCTCTGCTACACCTGTATGATTTGGAATGTAAGCCGTGAAAACAGGGGGAAAATGCAGATATTATTCTGGGGCTGAATCAAGGCCCCCAGCAGTGCGGGCAATGGTGCCAATCACCCTGTGCTGTACCTCCTCCTCCCCACTGTCCGGTGTCTGGCTGTAAAACAACTGACAGCAGCAGGAGCCCCCCCCCCCCCCCCCCCCCGAATCTGCAAAAATAAAAAGTGAAAAAAAATTTATAAGCTTTTGGTTGTCCCACAGCAGATAATAGAAGAGATCAGCAGGACTCTATGTACAGCGATTGCCGTCACTCACATCAGTCCCTATCCCCACCAGGGTTCACAATCACTGATCAAACACTGACTGTGTGAAAGAGGACTTACTGTCAGTAAGGTAAAGGTGTGGGTGTAATTAGGACGGCAGGTTCCATTTATGACTCGCGTACACCCTGCATGTCAGCCTTTAATGACGGGCGCTTCTGCTTACACATGTCATCCCATACTGGTACAGCAAGAAACCGCAGTGAATGGAAACAAGAGCAGAGCTGCATTCCTGAATAAGTAGGCGAATTTACAGGGGTACATAATACCTTCATCTCCTAATACAATCCTAGGGTCTTGGCTCCCAGGAGCCACAGCTGTGAGGGCCACATTTACCATTTGCTCATTCATGCTGCCTGCCCAGCTTAAAGGGGAGCTCCTCTTATAGACAGGGTAAGATCTGTAAGCCATTAGTCATGGCTGGAGATTCCAGTGCCAGAGAATCTTCAGCAAAGGGTTAATTTCATTGCTGTCTTATTGCATATGGAGAATCCCAAGACAATACACATATTACGATTATAACCCCCACCATTGTGCACTATGCCCACCTGGTGCTCTGCGTCTCATGGACGGGGGTCTCGTCTGTGATGATATGCGGCCGGATAGGCCTCCTCTGACGCAGCCCGTCTCCCTCCTCCATGGTCATGGGTTACCCGTATATCGCACCGTTCACACCAAGGGCACCATCCACGGGCGCTGTCAAGCTGAGTAAGTAGGAGGGATGTCGCTCTGGGCCAGCCAATGGGCAGTGACCTGTCAACATCGCCATCCAATAGGAATCGACTTCTACTGTCACAGCAACCTGACCAATAGGAAGGCAGGAGGCGTGGAAAATTGAGCGCGCAGTCACTGTGACCCCTCGTTAACCCTTACGTTGCGTGTGGCGCGAGTGGAGGGGGCATGATGGGAGTTGTGGTTCCACAGGACGGAGGGTTCATGCTGCGTACGCTCTTTACATACAACTACTAGTATACGTACTGTAATCCCTGCTGCCCTCATGTTACAAACTACATCTAATGGTAAAACTCATAGTGTGTTACAGTGCCACCATAATATTGCCGGCCATAATGCCCCCAAAACCATACCTCCCAACTTTTGAAAATTGCAAAGTGGGACAATATGTGTGGCGCGCATCACGGCAGTTTTTTTACACTAGGCCACGCCTCTAACTCCGCCCAAATCATAATTACTGGAGCCCCTACGGCCTTTTTTTTTCTGGCGCTTCAATGTCCATATAAATATTAGTACATAAATCATCAGATTATAGATCTTTTAAGGTCCAAATTGCAAAAACTAATGAAGTTATTGTCTAATATACAAGTAGAAACCATAGAGATAGTTTAGTAAGGAGAAATTTTGTAAATGTATTAATGCACATTTATACATTAATTCTCCGGGTCAAAAAGAGGGGACATTTAAAGATCAAAGAGGGACAGAGGGACTTAGGTCAAAAAGAGGGACTGTCCCTCCAAAAGAGGGACACTTGGGAGGTATGCCCAAAACACTGGTAGTTACAGTGCCCCCATAACAGTGCTGGTCATAGTCCCCCCAAAATAGTGAGAGCCCTGATGCCCCCCTATATAGCCAAAGCTATAGTGCCTCCAAAATAATGAAAGCCCTGGTGGCCCGCCTCCTCAGGGGTCACAGCTGCATTGCCCCCATAACAGCGAAGTTGCTTTGTTCAAAACTTCAGATTAATGTGGTACGGGGATCCACCTCCCTACAGCATTAAAATGTATGGGCTGCGATGAGCCAAAGTCAGTTATTTACAAAGTCGTGTGATACTTCGTTAATTGATTTTTTAAGTGGAAATACACTTTAAAACTTGAATCTGAAGTAGGTGTTGGTTCCAAGGTACCAGTAGGAACTGAAGCTGTGTTCGGTTTCAAGTTTTAAAGTGGATTTCCACTTAAAAAATCAATTACCGAAGTTATTCAACAAGGTCGCGCACAACATACATTCTATTACTGTATGGAGACCGATCTCTGTACAGCATTAATCTGAAGGTTTGAACGAAGCGACTTCGGATGTAACATCCAAAACTGGCTTTGCTCATCTCTACCCATAACATTTCTGGCCAAAGTGCTAAAAAATAACGATAGTTTACAATGCCCCCATAATAGTGCCGCCAACTGTCCAGAAATATCTGGACAGTCCGTAAAAATATGCAACTTTTTTCCTGTATCCATGAAAAAAAATAGAAGCGTCTGTGATTTTTTGGAGGCTGGTGGTACATGAGTAGATTATTTTGGTGGTAATTATCATCATTTTACAGCTCACAGTAAATGCTGATAATGGATTCTGATTAGTATATTGTGCTATAGTCATGTATTATAATCGCTATAATTTATTATGGCATCCCTGCCCCAAAATAGTGTCAGCCTGCATACCAACTAAGACTCGACAGCAACAGTGCCCCCTTTAATGTGCCAGGAACAGCGCTTACTGTCATGATTTTTTTGTGGACCATATGCGGAACCATTCATTTCAATGGCTCCGCAAAAAAAAACGGAAGGTACTACGTGTGCATACCATTTTTGTATATCCGTACTGCAAAATACGGAATGCACACGGACATCATCCGTATTTTTTGCGGACTGCAAATTACATACGGTCGTGTGCATGAGCCTTTAGTGCAGTATAAAACGGCTATGTCCCACAGCAATCCTGTTCCAGCGAATATCAGCAGATGGCAGCTAAAAACTGACCACTGCCCAGGGGATCATCAAGAATGGAGATAAGTCCCCAAAGTGCCTCAATTCCAGTTCAGCAAACCTAAATTCAGGATAGGTCATCAGTATCTGATCGGTGTGCGTTCAACACCCGGGACCCTCGCCGATCAGCTGTTTGAGGCCTTCTCTCAACTTACCAAGCACAGCGCCGTACTTTGTTTATTATCTCTGTATGGTGACATCACTTGTGTTTATTATCCCTGTACGGTGACATCACTGTGTTTATTATCCCTGTACTGTGACATCACTGTGTTTATTATCCCTGTACAGTGACATCACTGTGTTTATTATCTCTGTACTGTGACATCACTGTGTTTATTATCCCTGTACAGTGACATCACTGTGTTTATTATCTCTGTACTGTGACATCACTGTGTTTATTATCTCTGTACTGTGACATCACTGTGTTTATTATCCCTGTACGGTGACATCACTGTGTTTATTATCTCTGTACGGTGACATCACTTTGTTTATTATCCCTGTACTGTGACATCACTGTGTTTATTATCCCTGTACTGTGACATCACTGTGTTTATTATCCCTGTACGGTGACAGCACTGTGTTTATTATCCCTGTACAGTGACATCACTGTGTTTATTATCTCTGTACTGTGACATCACTGTGTTTATTATCTCTGTACTGTGGCATCACTGTGTTTATTATCTCTGTACTGTGACATCACTGTGTTTATTATCCCTGTACGGTGACATCACTGTGTTTATTATCCCTGTACGGTGACATCACTGTGTTTATTATCTCTGTACTGTGACATCACTGTGTTTATTATCCCTGTACGGTGACAGCACTGTGTTTATTATCCTTGTACTGTGACATCACTGTGTTTATTATCCCTGTACGGTGACATCACTGTGTTTAATATCCCTGTACGGTGACATCACTGTGTTTATTATCCCTGTATGGTGACATCACTGTGTTTATTATCCCTGTACGGTGACATCACTGTGTTTATTGTCTCTGTACGGTGACATCACTGTGTTTATTATCTCTGTACTGTGACATCACTGTGTTTATTATCCCTGTACGGTGACAGCACTGTGTTTATTATCCTTGTACTGTGACATCACTGTGTTTATTATCCCTGTACGGTGACATCACTGTGTTTAATATCCCTGTACGGTGACATCACTGTGTTTATTATCCCTGTATGGTGACATCACTGTGTTTATTATCCCTGTACGGTGACATCACTGTGTTTATTGTCTCTGTACGGTGACATCACTGTGTTTATTATCCCTGTACGGTGACATCACTGTGTTTATTATCTCTGACATCACTGTGTTTATTATCCCTGTACGGTGACATCACTGTGTTTATTATCTCTGACATCACTGTGTTTATTATCCCCAGGCAGTAAGGGGCTATGCATGTCCCTCTTTGACTCTCTGCAAAGTTGGGAGGTATGCAGCCATCCTGACCTTTGCCCACTCTTTCCTCTGTCTGCCTTCTGTACTATAGCATGCAGTACATGGCAGGCTCCCTTCTCTGCCCCCGCTGCTCCGCCATGTACTAGTGCTTACTTTGGCACACTTACATATGCACACATGCAATGCCAGGATGGTCCTGGCATTGGGTGCATGTGTATGTAAATGTGCCAAAGTAAGCACTAGTACATGGCGAAGCAGCGGGGGCAGAGAAGGGAGGCTGCCATGTAAAACATGCTATAGTACAGAAGGCTGGAAGAGGTAGGAGTGGGCAGATGTTGGGATGGTCCCCCCCCCCCAAGTGTCGCCAAACCTGCAGTGTTGATCATACTTAATCCCTACAGCTACGTACCAGCTCTGTCGCTCCTCTGCCATGTCTGCAGGTCCTGGGTCTTCACACAACGGGACATGTGACCACTTCAGCCAATAACTGGCCGCAGCAGTAATGTGTCACCCATGCATCTTGTCACTGGTTCACGTACAACACAAGGGACACGTCAACACTGTGCCCAGGCATTGGTTGCAGAGGTCACGTGCCCCACATCAAAATCAATGCTAAAAGTAACAGTAAAAAATCTTTGTTTCAAAAGTCACACAATAGCCACATTAGTGGGGTTAGCCTTGTAGGTTGGAGTTGCAAAGAATTGGGGGGGGGGATTTGCTGTGGGGCCCAGTCAGTTCTAGCTATGCCCCTGAGCACATCACTTGTGTATGGGGTCTGGAGTGTCAGAATGCATGAGGCATAAACAAAAAGGTTTTTTTCCGGTATTGAGATTCTATGCTAGATCTCAATACCGGAAAACAACAACGCAAGTGTGAGAGTAGCCTTAGGAAGAGGAGTGGGCAGATGTTAGGACACCACAGCGACACCACATTTTTATGGTTTTTGTTATGTTATAATTAGAGCTGGGCGATATGGCCAAAAAAAAAAATCTAGATTTTTTTGAAATTTTGGCCGATTCACGATTTAAATCTCGATTTTCTTATGTTAGTAAAAATATTTAAAAAAATAAAAAAAGCCTACTATACCCCCATCAGACCTCAGATCAGCCCACCGTGCCCTATCAGACCCCACATCAGCCCAGTGTGCCCCCATCAGACCCCACATCAGCCCAGTGTGCCCCATCAGACCCCACATCAGCCCAGTGTGCCCCCATCAGACCCCACATCAGCCCAGTGTGCCCCATCAGACCCCACATCAGCCCAGTGTGCCCCCATCAGACCCCACATCAGCCCATTGTGCCCCATCAGACCCCACATCAGCCCAGTGTGCCCCATCAGACCTCAGATTAGCCCAAAGTGCCCTCTTCAGACCTCAGAGCAGACCAAAGTGCCCCCTTCAGACCTCAGAGCAGCCCAAAGTGCCCCCTCCAGACCTCAGAGCAGCTCAAAGTGCCCCCTCCAGACCTCAGAGCAGCCCAAAGTGCCCCCTCCAGACCTCAGAGCAGCCCAAAGTGCCCCCTCCAGACCTCAGAGCAGCCCAAAGTGCCCCCTCCAGACCTCAGAGCAGCCACCATCATAATAATAAAAAAAAATCTCTCACCTGTCCTGCGCCGCGGCTCCACTCCACGTCCGGCGCCTCTCTTCTTCTCCCGGCGCTGCACTGTCACCTGACTGCGTGCAGCGTCAGGTCAGAGTGCGCATACTACGTCCTGACACTGTACGCGGTCAGGACAGTGCAGCGCAGCCCCAGAAAAGAAGAGGAGCGCCGGACACCGGAGCGGAGCCGCGGCGCAGGACAGGTGAGAGATTTTTTTGTATTTTATATGTCGGGTGCCATTTTAGGAAAATCGTGAATTCGATTTAAAATAAAATCGTGAGGCTTGCAATGGGTGAATTAATTCGATTAATCGCCCAGCTCTAGTTATAATGTTTCTTTTTTTTTCAATAGTTAAAAAAAAAAATAAACATTTTGATAATGCCATATGCCAATGTGCATAACTTTCATAAATTTATATCTAAGGGGCTGTGTGAGGGTAACATTTTTGCAGGGTGATCTGTAGCTCTTATTGAGACCATTTTGGTATCAATATTGGAGTATTTTTAATTTTTAATCACTTTTTATTCATTTGTTTGGGAGGAGACAAAGCAGCGATTGTGGTGTTGGTTGAGTATGTATGAGATTTTGATGACCTATCCTCCAATGAAATATCTGATCTGCAGTCATGTTTGGTGTTGACCAACACCAATCCGATATTGATGTCACGTATCGGTCATCAAAATTAAAATCTCATACAACCCCAGGGTTGGTTGGGCTCAGGGGCAGACTGGCCATAAACCAGCCAGCCAGGTACATAATAATAATGATCTGATTCTCTCAGCATTAACCCCATGATGTACTATTAAGTCATAGCGGGAAGTGACTTCCCGCAATTTGACGTAATAGTACGTCATGTTGATTGGGCAGACACAGATCAATGCAGATGCCTGACTCTGTAACTGACAGCCAGACCCCTGCTGTATCCGCCAGCATCGCTGTAAAAGCAGGTGCCAGTGGATTAACCCCTTCAATGCCGCGGTCAGCACTGACTGTTGCATAGAAGATATTTGCAGGGGGTATGGGTCCTCGCTTTGCGGTGACAGTGACCCAGGTGCTGTGACTAGGCATTGGGGATAGCCTACTTAAAGGGAACCTGTCAGCTCTGAAACACCCTCCAAACTACAGTAAGCGTTGTATAGTGTAAGTGACGTCGAGTCCAGTTATGTCATTTTTATCTTCATACTCACTTCCATTCTGATGTTGTGCTCTGACAAACCAGCAGTAAAATACATTGAGAGGACTCCGGTGCTCACTCATATAATGGAGAGGACTCAAAGAAGAGTCCTCTCAATGCATTTTACTGCTGGTTTGTGGAAGCACAGCGTCAGAATGGAAGGGAGTATGAAGATAAAACCTACATATTCGGATTCAGCATCACTTACACTATACACCGCTTACTCTAGTTCAGGGGATGTTTTGGAGCTGACAGGTTCCCTTTAAGGAAGCCTGTGAGAACCAGCCCCTGGTACAATACAAATTACCGTATTTTTCGCCCTATAAGACGCACTTTTTTTCCCCCAAAAGTAGGGGGAAAAATGCTGTGCGTCTTATAGGGCGAATACAAGTGAGCGCTTCCATAAGGAAGCGCTCACTTGTACTTAGGGACCCCCATCAGACCTCAGATCAGCCCACCCAGCCACTGATAAAGACCATACTTACCTGTTCTGCGCTGCCGCTGCCGTCCGGTCCCACGCTCCGCGCTCTTCTCTCTTCCCTGCCGGCACGCACTATGACCTGACGCTGCGGCGTCAGGTCATAGTGCGTGCCGGCAGGGAAGAGAGAGGAGCGCGGAGCGTGTGACCGGACGGCAGCGGCAGCGCAGAACAGGTACGGTAAGTATGGTCTTTATCAGTGGCTGGGTGGGCTGATCTGAGGTCTGATAGGGGCACAAGACGCTAATCTGAGGTATGATGGGGGCACATTCTGCTGATCTGAGGTCTGATGGGGGCATGATATGAGGTCTGATGGGGGCATGATATGAGGTCTGATGGGGGCACATTCTGCTGATGTGAGGTCTTATGGGGGCACATTCTGCTGATGTGAGGTCTTATGGGGGCACATTCTGCTGATTTGAGGTATGATGGGGGCACATTCTGCTCATCTGAGGTCTGATGGGGGCATGATATGAGGTCTGATGGGGGCACATTCTGCTGATGTGAGGTCTGATGGGGGTACATTCTGCTGATTTGAGGTATGATGGGGGCACATTCTGCTGATTTGAGGTATGATGGGGGCACATTCTGCTGATCTGAGGTCTGATGGGGGCACATTCTGCTGATCTGAGGTCTGATGGGGGCACATTCTGCTGATCTGAGGTCTGATGGGGGCACATTCTGCTGATTTGAGGTATGATGGGGGCACATTCTGCTGATCTGAGGTCTGATGGGGGCACATTCTGCTGATCTGAGGTCTGGTGGGGGCACAGTGAGATGGTATGGGGGCACAGGGGGCTGATATGGGGGTCTGATGTGATGTCCTTAAATTTATGGGCAGTCTGATAAGAGGATCTGATGAAAAATATTTTTTTCTTATTTTCCTACACTAAAACCTACGTGCGTCTTATGGGCCGGTGCGTCTTATAGGGCGAAAATCTAAAATTGTAAAAAATAGGAAAAGAAAAATAGACATGTTAGGTATCGCCGCATTTGCCCCCTCAGGTGAATGCTGTAAAAAAAAAATAATAATAATAATAATAAAAACTGTGCCAAAACAGCCATTTTTGGTCACCTTTAATATATATATTGATGTGCACACTTCTTATCTGTTGTGCATGGACATATGGTTGGATAGTCGATATAGTGATTTAAAATGGTGGTTTAGTGGCGAATATTAACAACAATAATGTGCCGTATACCTGTATGTAAATGATAGTCTTGAATGAATTCACGGTTAAAAAGATATATTTATTAGGATATAAGTAGAAATGTGTATAAAAGATATATAAAATATTCTAAAAAAGTAATGTGGTATATATATGGAATGTATATATGATGAACAAACAAAAAATAAAAATTAAAATTAAAAAATGAAAAATAAAAATAAAAATAATAATGATAAACAGACAAAAAATAATATTGAACAGACAAAAAATAGACAAAAAATAATGAACAGACAAAAAATAAAAATTAAATGTCCAAAAAGTTATTGAAGTTCAGCTAGCTGATTACTTTTGTATAAAAAGTTTTTAGTACATTACCGGTAGGGTGATTTCAAGCAATGTGCTCCTCTTATCTTGCTTTAAGGCAATGAGCCCCTTAGATGATATTCTCCTTGGTTAGGTGGCTATTCCCAGGTATTTTTCAGTGGGATATGTAATCGTCTTGGCAGGGATGAGCAGCCGTTTAGATCGCGGCCTCCGTGGCGTCCCACGTGGGCACGCGCCTCTCGGGTAAGAAATGCTGACTCAGCGTTCTCGCAGGCAGCGCTGTGGAAGTAAGGGCTGTTAACCTGCTCCGCTTTGTATGAAGAGCTGTGTCGGCGTCAGCTGATGGTTCTCCGTCCGGACGATACCTTGTCAGCGCTGTGAATGCAGCGGAGGCGCCCGATACTTCGTCCAGCGGAGGGTATTTGGCGGCGTGTGTTTGATCCTCGTGCAAGTAGTGCCGCAATTGTTGGCAAATGTTTAGCAGAGGTTTTCAGTAACTGTATGCGGGTATATCCTCTGTGGTTGGGGCGTCAGGGTCTCTTAGTAAATACGTGCTGCAAGTCTCCTCAATAGGTCCTCTGTCACCAAACGCGTTTCGGGGCTCTAATGCCCCTTCCTCAGTGGTTATTGGACCTATGGTTGAGCTCGGCCTTTTATAGGGTTTTTTTCTTCTCAAACCCGGTTTTTTTGTTCCAAAAATGTGGAGTGGATCGCTAACATTCACTAAATTACAGAGTGGAGTATGTACATGAATGTCCAGATATGGGCATTAGTCACAATGATATATATACACAGAAAGTGATATATAGAGAAGTTATGGTTATTGAACATGCGGTTGCTGTGATGAATCAATGGCATGTGCCTAAATTTATTTATGTAGTTTATGTAATTGTTATTCATGTAATTGTCTTACTTGTTTTTGTCTAATAATGGTTGTTAGTCTTTACGTTGTGATTCTAGTGTTTGTCCTTGGTTTATTTTCAGTCTTAGTGGTGTTTGTCCTTAAATGTGTGTATGATCATGATGGTTGTTTTTCTAGTTGTTCTTGTGTTTGTTGATTTAGTACTTTTCATCTGCAACCATTTTTTCTGATGTTGTGAGTATATTTGCGTATTTTTGTCATTTTGGATTTGTATTTTTGTCTTTTTTATGTTATATAGTGCCGTAATTGTCTTTTTGGTGTTTGTCTTTTTTGTCTTTTAGGAATTGTCTTTCTAGTGGTTGTCTCTATGGTGTATTTGCATATTTTTGTTTATGTGGTTGTTGTCCTTCAAACTTTCTCTCATTTATTTTGTATGGTGTCATGAGTGTCTTTTTAATGTTTATCTTTTTTGGGAGTTGTCTTTCTAGTAGTTATCTCTGTGGTGTGATGTGTTTATGTGGTTTTTGTCCTATAAGTTTTCTCTCGTTTGTTTGTATAGTGTCATGGATGTCTTCTTAGTATTTGTCTTTTTCAGGAATTGTTTTTCTAGTAGTTGTCTCTGTCATGTATTTTCATATTCATATTTTTGTGTTTGTGTCGTAATTGTCTTTTTAGTATTTGTCTTTTAAAGAATTGTCTTTCTGATAATTAGCATGCCGTAATTGTTTTTTTAGTGTTTATCTTTTTTGGGGAATTATCTTTCTAGTTATTGTCTCTATGACATATTCGCTCATTTTTGTTTTAATGTTTGTGTCATAATAGTTTTTAGGTGTGTGTTTTTTAGTGGTTATATTTTTAGTTGTCTCTGTGATGTTGATATTTTTGTCTATTTAAATTGTGTTTTGCATTATATGGTGTCGTGGTTACCTTTTTGGGATTTGTAGATTGTCTTTCTAGTAATTGTCTCTATGTTGAATTAATCACTCGTTGTCTTCTTGATTTTGGCATTTGTCTTTCTAGTGGCTGTCTCTGTGATGTATTGCCTATCATGAGGTTCCCAGGAAGGTTTTGTATGAAGATCGGGGGTGAGGGCCCCCAGGGGAGGGGAGATCGGAGTGCTGGGTACACAGCCTGACTCCGATGTCCCGTCTCCGGAAGGCACACACCCCATGTTCGACAGCCAACTCACTGAGGTAAGTATATATATGCCTTCTTTTGTAGCAAATATTGGATGTGTTTTCTGATTGTCCTTACTATCTACAGTCTGCCTGGAAGTTTTTGTGTGGCAGAGGGGTGGGGGCCCCAGGGGAGGTCGGTGTGCTGAGTACGCAGCCTGACTCCGATGTCCCGTGTGCAAAGGGCACCCATCCCAGGTTAAAGGAATCCGAATAGTTCTATTTCCGCATTTAGGCCTAGTGGGGTGAGTGTGTTGAATTCAAAGATCATTTTCGATTCTTTTCTGGACATGAGTTTTATATGGTTACCCCCCCTCCATTGTCTGTGTACTTTTTCAAGTGCCGCGTAAGTGAGGCCTGTGGGGTCCTGATTGTGGTGTTCCTTAAAGTGCTTAGATACTGTGTGAAGTTCATAACCTTTTTTTATATTGTTTATATGTTCTGCTGTTCGTGTTTTTAATGTTCTTTTTGTTCGTCCAATGTACTGTTTTTTGCAAGTGCATTGAAGTATATAAATTACATCGGTTGTGTTGCATGTAAAGCATTCCTTGATGGGATGTTTATATTTGCTTTGTGTCGAATGGACTTCTGTGGTTCTCTTTTGAAATTTTGTTAGTTTGCAATTGTTACATATGCCGCATCTAAAAAAACCTGGTGTGTCGAGCCATGTCTTTTTATGGTTGCTCGATATGTGTCTTATTGTTGGCGCGACTTTCAGGCCAATGTTTTCTGCTTTTGTGTATGTGATGGATGGTTTTGCCGGAATTAGAGTGCCTATTGTTTTGTCTTGACATAGTATGTGCCAGTGCTTAGATATGATTTTTTCTATTGTTTTGTACTGTGTGTTGTATGGTAATATAAGTCTGAAGTCGTTTTCCTGTTTGTTTGTTTTTTCTGTATTTTTAAAGAATGTGTCTCTGTCCATTTTTTTCACTGTTTGTAGTGATTCTTCTAATAGTTTTACGGGGTAGTCCTTTTCTATGAATTGTTTACTTAAATGGCTGGCTTCTTCTTCAAATTTTTCCAGTTGTGAACAGTTTCTTTTTAATCTTCTATACTGATTGATAGGAACGTTTAGCAACCATCTTGGTAAATGGCAACTACTGAACAGTATGTAACTGTTTTTCATCACATCTTTTTGGAATGTACTACATATCAGTTTATTATCCTGTATTCTGACACACAGATCGAGAAATTCGATCTGTGTGTCATATATTTTTGTGGTGAAAGTTAGGTTGTAATTGTTTGTGTTTAAGTTGTTGATAAATGTGTTGAGTTGTTCCCTAGAGTCTTTCCAAATGAATAGGATGTCATCAATATATCTTCGCCAGAGGACCAGACTCGCCCCAAGTCTGGGGCATATGTGATCTTCTTCCCACTGAGCCATAAATATGTTGGCATAGCTTGGGGCGAATCTGGTCCCCATGGCGGTACCCTGTAATTGAATGTAGTATTGTGAGTTAAACCAAAAGTAATTATGAGTCAGAATAAAGTGTATACCATCTATTATAAATTGTGTTTGGTTTGGGTGTATGGAACTGTACTGGTTCAGATGTTTTGAAATGGCTTTGATACCCGAATTATGTTCTATTGTTGTGTAAAGTGAATTGACATCTATGGTTCCAATTATCCAATCTGGTTGGTACTGTATGTTTTCTAATATGGAGATAATTTCTGTTGTGTCTTTAATATATGATGGGATTTTTTAAACTATGGGTTGAAGTATGTGGTCTATATACTGTGAAAGATTGGATGTGATGGAGTCAATTCCTGAAATAATTGGTCTTCCAGGCGGGTGTGTTGGATTTTTGTGAACCTTAGGTAAACAGTAGAATACTGGTATGCGTTTGTTCGTAGATGTTATGAAATTGAACTCTTTTTCTGATAGAATGTTATTGTCTAGTCCTCTATTGGAATATTCTACAAGTTCTTTTTGGAATTTTTCAGTTGGATTTTCCCTCATTTTTTTGTATGTTGTGATGTCATTCAGTTGTCTAGTACATTCGTTGTTGTAATTGTCAGTATTCATTATTACAATAGCCCCCCCTTTGTCTGCGGGGCGTATTGTAATATGTTCATTTTTTTGTAGTTCTTTTATGGCCTCTATTTCTTTTTTGTTCAGATTATGTTTTTTTTGTTTTTGCTTTGTTCTTCTAATTTCTAATTCTACGTTTTTCCTGAATGTGACTAATTCATGACTTAATTCCTGTTTCGGATATTTTGTGGATTTTAGTTTTAGATCCGTGTGTATGTATTCCGTCCTATTTTGTATGGTTGATTCTATTGGGTTTTTAATGTAGTGTTTTTTGAGGCATAGCTTCCTTATAAATTTTTCTATGCCTATAAAGGTATTAAATTTGTCTAAGGTTTTGGTAGGTGCAAATTTGAGTCCTTTATTTAGTAGGGTTAATTGAGCTGGAGTGAGTTGGGTATCGCTTAGGTTAATAATTGCACTGTTGTTTAGTGTGTTCTGTGATGTGTGCTCCTGGTTGGTTTTTCGTTTCCCTCTTCGTATCTTTTTCTTTGTTGGTATGCTCTTGTTTGTGGTCTCATTTGGTGTGGTTCCCTCTGGTGTTGTGGTTGTTGGTGGTAATCTGGTCGGTGATTGTTCGGGTTGTGTTTGTATCTGGGTTCCATTGGTGTTTCTGGGAATCTGTCCCTGTGATCCTGGTGTCTGAGATTGTAAGTGTGTCTCGGTGACTGTGATCTGTTGTGATGTTGTGAACGTGGTGTTTGTGACCTCCTGTTGTCCAATCTCATTCTTTGTGGTGTTCTCCTGTGTCCTTATTCGGTGGTGTGGGGGTGTTTGGTCTAAAAAAAGGGGTTCAGCGAGTGGTTCATATCTGTTGGTAGTCGGTATGGAGTAAGTGTTTTGTGAATTAGGTTTTTGGTGGGTTTCATTTCTATGCTTGGGGTCATTTTCATTCATTTTTCTTGTATATTGTTGATCTGTTTGTCTTTTCCATCTAAATTTCCTTGTTTTTTTGTATATAATTTCCTTTTCTAGTGTGTCTAAGTTTTTGCATATTTTTTCTTCCCATTGTTTAGTGGATTCATCTTTTGGGAAGGATTTGGTTATGGTTTTTAGTTCTTCTATTCTAATTGATATGTCGTGTAACATTTGTGTTCTTTTAATTGTCATGTCTACTAGAACACGGGACTGTGTGATTAAAAATGTGTCCCATTCTACTTTGAATTCTTCGTTCATTAGGTCTTGTGCGGGTTCTTTTATAAGTGTTAGACCTTTTGGTATGATGTTATTTTGTAATAGTTGTGTCAGGGATTTAATTTCCCATTTTTGTCTTAACTTTTTCTGTAAGAGTTTCTCTAATTCTTTGAATGTTTCATCTTGTGATTGAATATAGTCAGTAGGTGTTTCAATGTTCTGGTCAAAATTGAATGTATCAACGTTGTTGCATTTGTTGTCCATGCAGTTCCAGATATCCATATTTGAGTATTGGGAGCTCAACCAATAGGGTATAATAATTACAAATAGAGTAAAACGTATGGTGGCTCACCTCAATTCAAATAATGAGGACGGAGGTGCAACTATCTTGTGACTATACCCGTAGTCACTGTGTAAGGAAATATCTAAAATATATATATTGATGTGCACACTTCTTATCTGTTGTGCATGGACATATGGTTGGATAGTCGATATAGTGATTTAAAATGGTGGTTTAGTGGCGAATATTAACAACAATAATGTGCCGTATACCTGTATGTAAATGATAGTCTTGAATGAATTCACGGTTAAAAAGATATATTTATTAGGATATAAGTAGAAATGTGTATAAAAGATATATAAAATATTCTAAAAAAGTAATGTGGTATATATATGGAATGTATATATGATGAACAAACAAAAAATAAAAATTAAAAAATGAAAAAATGAAAAATAAAAATAATAATGATAAACAGACAAAAAATAATATTGAACAGACAAAAAATAGACAAAAAATAATGAACAGACAAAAAATAAAAATAAAAATTAAATGTCCAAAAAGTTATTGAAGTTCAGCTAGCTGATTACTTTTGTATAAAAAGTTTTTAGTACATTACCGGTAGGGTGATTTCAAGCAATGTGCTCCTCTTATCTTGCTTTAAGGCAATGAGCCCCTTAGATGATATTCTCCTTGGTTAGGTGGCTATTCCCAGGTATTTTTCAGTGGGATATGTAATCGTCTTGGCAGGGATGAGCAGCCGTTTAGATCGCGGCCTCCGTGGCGTCCCACGTGGGCACGCGCCTCTCGGGTAAGAAATGCTGACTCAGCGTTCTCGCAGGCAGCGCTGTGGAAGTAAGGGCTGTTAACCTGCTCCGCTTTGTATGAAGAGCTGTGTCGGCGTCAGCTGATGGTTCTCCGTCCGGACGATACCTTGTCAGCGCTGTGAATGCAGCGGAGGCGCCCGATACTTCGTCCAGCGGAGGGTATTTGGCGGCGTGTGTTTGATCCTCGTGCAAGTAGTGCCGCAATTGTTGGCAAATGTTTAGCAGAGGTTTTCAGTAACTGTATGCGGGTATATCCTCTGTGGTTGGGGCGTCAGGGTCTCTTAGTAAATACGTGCTGCAAGTCTCCTCAATAGGTCCTCTGTCACCAAACGCGTTTCGGGGCTCTAATGCCCCTTCCTCAGTGGTTATTGGACCTATGGTTGAGCTCGGCCTTTTATAGGGTTTTTTTCTTCTCAAACCCGTTTTTTTTTGTTCCAAAAATGTGGAGTGGATCGCTAACATTCACTAAATTACAGAGTGGAGTATGTACATGAATGTCCAGATATGGGCATTAGTCACAATGATATATATACACAGAAAGTGATATATAGAGAAGTTATGGTTATTGAACATGCGGTTGCTGTGATGAATCAATGGCATGTGCCTAAATTTATTTATGTAGTTTATGTAATTGTTATTCATGTAATTGTCTTACTTGTTTTTGTCTAATAATGGTTGTTAGTCTTTACGTTGTGATTCTAGTGTTTGTCCTTGGTTTATTTTCAGTCTTAGTGGTGTTTGTCCTTAAATGTGTGTATGATCATGATGGTTGTTTTTCTAGTTGTTCTTGTGTTTGTTGATTTAGTACTTTTCATCTGCAACCATTTTTTCTGATGTTGTGAGTATATTTGCGTATTTTTGTCATTTTGGATTTGTATTTTTGTCTTTTTTATGTTATATAGTGCCGTAATTGTCTTTTTGGTGTTTGTCTTTTTTGTCTTTTAGGAATTGTCTTTCTAGTGGTTGTCTCTATGGTGTATTTGCATATTTTTGTTTATGTGGTTGTTGTCCTTCAAACTTTCTCTCATTTATTTTGTATGGTGTCATGAGTGTCTTTTTAATGTTTATCTTTTTTGGGAGTTGTCTTTCTAGTAGTTATCTCTGTGGTGTGATGTGTTTATGTGGTTTTTGTCCTATAAGTTTTCTCTCGTTTGTTTGTATAGTGTCATGGATGTCTTCTTAGTATTTGTCTTTTTCAGGAATTGTTTTTCTAGTAGTTGTCTCTGTCATGTATTTTCATATTCATATTTTTGTGTTTGTGTCGTAATTGTCTTTTTAGTATTTGTCTTTTAAAGAATTGTCTTTCTGATAGGCAATACATCACAGAGACAGCCACTAGAAAGACAAATGCCAAAATCAAGAAGACAACGAGTGATTAATTCAACATAGAGACAATTACTAGAAAGACAATCTACAAATCCCAAAAAGGTAACCACGACACCATATAATGCAAAACACAATTTAAATAGACAAAAATATCAACATCACAGAGACAACTAAAAATATAACCACTAAAAAACACACACCTAAAAACTATTATGACACAAACATTAAAACAAAAATGAGCGAATATGTCATAGAGACAATAACTAGAAAGATAATTCCCCAAAAAAGATAAACACTAAAAAAACAATTACGGCATGCTAATTATCAGAAAGACAATTCTTTAAAAGACAAATACTAAAAAGACAATTACGACACAAACACAAAAATATGAATATGAAAATACATGACAGAGACAACTACTAGAAAAACAATTCCTGAAAAAGACAAATACTAAGAAGACATCCATGACACTATACAAACAAACGAGAGAAAACTTATAGGACAAAAACCACATAAACACATCACACCACAGAGATAACTACTAGAAAGACAACTCCCAAAAAAGATAAACATTAAAAAGACACTCATGACACCATACAAAATAAATGAGAGAAAGTTTGAAGGACAACAACCACATAAACAAAAATATGCAAATACACCATAGAGACAACCACTAGAAAGACAATTCCTAAAAGACAAAAAAGACAAACACCAAAAAGACAATTACGGCACTATATAACATAAAAAAGACAAAAATACAAATCCAAAATGACAAAAATACGCAAATATACTCACAACATCAGAAAAAATGGTTGCAGATGAAAAGTACTAAATCAACAAACACAAGAACAACTAGAAAAACAACCATCATGATCATACACACATTTAAGGACAAACACCACTAAGACTGAAAATAAACCAAGGACAAACACTAGAATCACAACGTAAAGACTAACAACCATTATTAGACAAAATCAAGTAAGACAATTACATGAATAACAATTACATAAACTACATAAATAAATTTAGGCACATGCCATTGATTCATCACAGCAACCGCATGTTCAATAACCATAACTTCTCTATATATCACTTTCTGTGTATATATATCATTGTGACTAATGCCCATATCTGGACATTCATGTACATACTCCACTCTGTAATTTAGTGAATGTTAGTGATCCACTCCACATTTTTGGAACAAAAAAACCGGGTTTGAGAAGAAAAAAACCCTATAAAAGGCCGAGCTCAACCATAGGTCCAATAACCACTGAGGAAGGGGCATTAGAGCCCCGAAACGCGTTTGGTGACAGAGGACCTATTGAGGAGACTTGCAGCACGTATTTACTAAGAGACCCTGACGCCCCAACCACAGAGGATATACCCGCATACAGTTACTGAAAACCTCTGCTAAACATTTGCCAACAATTGCGGCACTACTTGCACGAGGATCAAACACACGCCGCCAAATACCCTCCGCTGGACGAAGTATCGGGCGCCTCCGCTGCATTCACAGCGCTGACAAGGTATCGTCCGGACGGAGAACCATCAGCTGACGCCGACACAGCTCTTCATACAAAGCGGAGCAGGTTAACAGCCCTTACTTCCACAGCGCTGCCTGCGAGAACGCTGAGTCAGCATTTCTTACCCGAGAGGCGCGTGCCCACGTGGGACGCCACGGAGGCCGCGATCTAAACGGCTGCTCATCCCTGCCAAGACGATTACATATCCCACTGAAAAATACCTGGGAATAGCCACCTAACCAAGGAGAATATCATCTAAGGGGCTCATTGCCTTAAAGCAAGATAAGAGGAGCACATTGCTTGAAATCACCCTACCGGTAATGTACTAAAAACTTTTTATACAAAAGTAATCAGCTAGCTGAACTTCAATAACTTTTTGGACATTTAATTTTTATTTTTATTTTTTGTCTATTTTTTGTCTGTTCAATATTATTTTTTGTCTGTTTATCATTATTATTTTTATTTTTCATTTTTTCATTTTTTAATTTTAATTTTTATTTTTTGTTTGTTCATCATATATACATTCCATATATATACCACATTACTTTTTTAGAATATTTTATATATCTTTTATACACATTTCTACTTATATCCTAATAAATATATCTTTTTAACCGTGAATTCATTCAAGACTATCATTTACATACAGGTATACGGCACATTATTGTTGTTAATATTCGCCACTAAACCACCATTTTAAATCACTATATCGACTATCCAACCATATGTCCATGCACAACAGATAAGAAGTGTGCACATCAATATATATATTTTAGATATTTCCTTACACAGTGACTACGGGTATAGTCACAAGATAGTTGCACCTCCGTCCTCATTATTTGAATTGAGGTGAGCCACCATACGTTTTACTCTATTTTTGGTCACCTTGCCTCACAACAAGTGTAATACAAAGTGATCAAAAAGTCATATGTACCCCCAAAATGGTACCAATCAAACCGTCGTCTAATCTCACAAAAGATGATCCCCTACCTAAAACAATCACTTGAAAAAATAGGTGTGCCCTGTCAGGTTTAATAAGTGGGATGATGTTAGGGTCTTGTTTTAGGCTGGACAGTCTGGCTTTCAGACTCCCTGTACTCCCGGACACCTGATGTACATGTGTGCCAAATTATGTGATTGCAGCGGTGCGGATTCCTTTAGCGGACATACACACACACACACACATACAGCTTTATATATTAGATATATATATATATATATATATTTATGCCCCCAGTCCTATTGCCCCCTGTAATCCCAATATGGAGGTATATACATAGATATACATGTATGCCCCTATATTACATGTATATATATATGTATATAAAAATAGAAAAATATGTCGGCAGCACCGCAGGAAACAACCGAGGTGCAAGCCCAGTGATCCGACAAAGATCCAATTACAAAAAAATCAAATATCAGGCAGCACTCTCAAAAACAACCAGCAGTACAAGTGAATATATATATCATATATATATTTCACCTGTACTGCTGGTTGTTGTAATAGATGTAATAAATCTTTTTATTAAATATAGTACGGTATACAGTGTCTTTTTGTAGCCGCCATAAGATAGTACATATAGTGCAGGGAATAGGTAGAAATAAGGGATAAATAGGCGGAGCTAGCAATAGCCGGTTTACGCCTAATTATGAATATTAATTATTGATATCACCCAAAATATCAATAATTAATATACCGTTTAACATACCCCAAAATGGTACCAATGAAAATATCACCTCAGAATGCACGAGGCATAAACGGAAACGTTTTTTTCCAGCATTGAGATCCTCTGCTAGATCTCAATACCGGAAAACAACACCGCAAGTATGAAAGTAGCCTCAGAAAGATGCCAACTCATCCCACAAAAATAAGTCCTCAAAATAAGTCCTACACTAACTAAACAATAACATTGAAACTAATTAGAAAACAGGCAAACTAAACAGTCCACAGATGAGGTTTTCCACATACGTACAGTTCCCGGATAGCTTGTCCTGACATTCTAGGTTGTCCATGCAAGGTCTGGTCCAAAGTGGCCTGTAAAGTAGTCATGTATTGGTCCAGAATAGATCACCGTCCAAGGAAGCATTGTGGATACTGGTGAAATTTCTTTTCTTACCTCAGGGTGACAATGAGCCGTTAGTCCAGAGATATTCATCGTCTTATGCTGGCGTCCTGGTAAGTGAGGCCTGAATGCTCTGCCAGCAGGAAGTCGAAGGTTGGGACCGTCCTATCCGGGACTTCTGTTATTTCCATTTTTCTGATCCCCAAACGGAGCAGAACAACAGAAAAAAAATAGCAATGATGTGAACCTGGCTTTACTTGTGTGTGTCATGGTCTGACCACTGGTTTCATTGACCTGAACTCATACACAGGTATAGGGAGGTTGACAGAGGTAGGACACATGAGTAATAAGAACATTTAATATGTCTGGAATACGTTCAAGTGAATAGCCCCTTATACTGACACACATAATATACAGCAATACAGAAAAATTGCAGTGTATTTGTAAGTAATCAGAAGATGGGATATTCAGGTCAACAACTGGGACTAAAAAAAAAGTTTTAGAAAAAATAAAGAAAAACACAAAAGGAGGGGAAAATTGCAGTGCGTCTTATAAAACGAATACAAGTGAGCGCTTCCATTATGGAAGCGCTCACTTGTATGTTTTAGCTGCCGGGTGGCCGGGATCCCATCAGACCTCAGACCAGCCCACAGTGCCCCATAACAATAAAATAAAAAACTTCACTTGCCTGTCCTGCGCCGCGGCTCCTCAGGCTTCCCGGCCCGGCGCTGCACTGTCCTGAACGCGTACAGCATCAGGACGTAGTGCGCGCACTATGACCTGACGCTGCACGCAGTCAGGTGACAGTGCAGCGCCGGGCCGGGAAGCCTGAGGAGCCGCGGCGCAGGACAGGCAAGTGAAGTTTTTTATTTTATTGTTATGGGGCACTGTGGGCTGGTCTGAGGTCTGATGGGGGCACAGAGTGGTCTCATGGGGGCACTGTGGGCTGGTCTGAGGTCTGATGGGGGCACAATGGGCTGTTCTGAGGTCTGATGGGGGCACAGTGGGATGATCTGAGGTCTGATGGGGGCCTGATGTGATGTCCTGAAATTTATGGAGGGTCAGATATGAGGTCTGATGAAAAATATTTTTTTCTCATTTTCCTACTTTAAAATCTGAGGTGCGTCTTATCTTCGGGTGCGTCTTATAAAGCGAAAAATACGGTAAGTCCTTTATTCGGCACATCCATAATGACCCCTATGATAAAATGAATTGTTCATCCTTTTGCATGAAAAGAAAAGAAAGAAAGAATAAAAATAAAGAAGAGGTCACGCCCAAATGGAAGAAAAGAAAACTGCAAATCGTCCCACTGAAAACTGTCATATAGCTCAATGGATGCTAAGGTAATTACCTATACATTATAGGTAATTATAGGTACGTTACAGCTCGTCACGCAAAGCAAAAAATAAGAACCTGGCTATAATATTGAAAAAATTAAAAAGTAATGGCTTTTGAAATATAGAGATGAAAAAAAAGATTTGTTGGTTATTAAAGGGATTGTCTCACTTCAGCAAATGGCATTTATCATGTAGACAGTGTTAATACAAGGCACTTACTAATATATTGTGACTGTCCATATTGTCTCCTTTGCTGGTTGGATTCATTTTTCACCACATTATATACTTCCCATATAGGCCGTGTTGTTGAAGGGTTTTCCATTCAATGCCATTCATGAGATTGGAATAACTGTTGTACGCCTCCCATCCCTTTTAAAGCAGCTCTCCCACTATTATAACTTGTTACCTATCCACAGGATAAGTCTTTAATCTTATCTAATTGATTATTAAAATGGGGTCCTGTGTCCTTGTTTGAATGTAGCGGTGGTCACACATACGCACATTCATTATCTATGGGACTGGCGGAAGCAGTTTAGCTGTTGTTACACACTGAAATAAAAAGTATGGCTACATTGAAAACGGTTTAGTTCTTACATAATATACAAAAATAAATATGTCATGCAGAAATTACATCTGAAACTGAACACAAGGATAGTAGAAAACAAATCAGACTACTTCTACTACTAGTGGATATAAAGTGGAGGCATTTCTAAGATTGAACAGCAGGTGGCGCACATGTACTACTTATAAATGAGCCAGAAGCTGCAATTCAAGCACACGTGTGCACATTTTCACAGCTGTAGGGTGATAGCTGTTCAGGGCTCATATTTTATTTGTGGTCATGTCACGTTTTTCGTGATGTATGATTAAACCCTTAGGGGAAGTTCACGCATAGGATTTTGAAAATGCGCTGACAAAATCAATTCTGAATCCACTCATGTTTTTTTTCCCAGTGTGTTTTTTTGCATGTTTTTTCGTGCAGTTTTGATGGGGATTTTTTACACATCTGTTTTTTTAACCAATGGGTGTTCACTTGAGTTTTTTGCAGTCTGCCTTTACAAACATTTGTGAAAGACCGGGTGATTGTAAAGATCCCACTGAATTCCAGCGTGGTCCTGTAATAGGATGCCACAGTTGTAACTTGGAAATTTCATCAACTGTGAGCGGTATTATTGCAAAGTGGAAGCATTTAGGAACCACATGACTTAGATGAGAAGCGTCAAAGAGGGGTTGCAGAGTGCCAAGGTGCATAAAAGTCGCCAACACTCTGCTGGCTCCAAACCTCCTCTGCCTTTATGGAAACACAAAATAGTAGGATAGCTCGCCGAAATGTATATTGATGGAACAAAACACGTGAGTGCTGTGAGCTCTGTACCTAAATCAGCTAAAAAAATAATAATACTATGAAGAATAGACTGGCTCTCAAGTAGTTAGTTTAAAATTGAACACATGGATAAATACAGATTTGTATCTATGACACTGGCTGACCTGTTACATGTGCACTGGGCAGCTGAAGGCATCTGTGTTGGTTCCATGTTCATATGTGCCCACATTGCTGAGAAAAATGATGTTTTAATATATGCAAATTAACCTCTAGGAGCAACTAGGGGTGTTGACATTACACCTAGAGGCTCAGCTCTCTCTGCATCTGCCACACTGTCCCTACTTTGATTGTTAGGGCCAGGCAGGCATGATGACATTTTCACTACTTGGTCCTGTCAATCAAAGTGGCGAGAGCGCGGCAGTTCAGAGAGAGCTGAGTCTCTAGGTGTTACTGCAATGCCCTCATGGCTCCTAGAGGTTTATTTGCATATATTAAAACCACATTGTGGGCACATATGAACAAGGGAACAACAAAGATGCCTTCAGCTGCCAAGCGCACATGTAACAGGTCAGCCAGTGTTATAGGTACAAAACTGCTGACAGATGCCCTGATGTTTAGGGTGACGAGGCTTCATGTGGATACGACTCAGATAAGTGTTGGATATTTTTTTTATTGACCATACTATAGGGGCTTTATACTGGGCACTATAAGGGGTATTACTAAGGTCATTAACTGGGGGTACTATGAGGCATTGCTGGGGCACTATTTAGGGGCATTACTTTAGCCACTTATTGGAGACATTACTGGAGCATTTCTAATAACGTAAGCACTATGGTGGCATTACTGAAGGCACTTAAAGGCTATGTACACCTTTGAGGGCAATTTGTTATTATTACATTGTACTTATTTTGAGCTAAAAATCATTTTTTTCAAATTGGTCTTTATTAACAATATGGAATCCGTTTTTGTGTAAAGAGCTGACATGCTCTGCAAGATGCCTCCTGGATTTTTTGTCTTTTCTGTCATCTGAGGAGCAGACGGACTCCTTATCTCTGCTCTCTGACAGTATAAACACTACTTAAAGCTCAATCCGTATTAGAGATGAGCGAATCATTGAAAAAATTATTCGCCGAACTTTTCCTAAAATTCGTGTATTCGACGAATAGATTCGTTGTATTTTCGTACAAAATATATGTTATTATGTGCTGTTAGCAAACATTCGCTCACTAATAATGATCGTTCATTTACAAAATGTACGCAACTTCTTAGAAGACGTACGCATGAGCGTACAAATAGCTTATGAATCTCAGCGTACTATTGTCTAAGTGATTACGTAATACGCAGGCATGTACGAGGAGAGGCCGTGGCGTGCACTCCTCAGAGGCAGAGCGAATGTTCGAGACATATATATGGTAAATAGTGAAAATACATTATTATAAGTATAATATAAACATTTTAAATATCACCTACCTAGTATGCTCACGGACACGTTTAAGTCTCTTTTCTTCTGACGCTTGTCATAGAACTGGAGCAGAGTCCCAAACTCAGTCGCAATTTGTAATCCACATAGGCAAAATTGTAATCCAAATGGGTAAAAAATAGCAGCAAAGGTTCCCTTTAAAAAACCCTCTTTCAAGGGGCTCCCCAAATAACCTGAAAAGGGGGGAAAAGGGATGAGGCGCACGTCTGCGCAACTTGGATAAAAAAACTTTTTTTTGATGGGGGGGGAGTCCTAACAATCCATGGCCATCTGGGTGAGGACAAACGCGGGGCAACAAAACTAAAAACAAGGGCCAACTAGTGCCCACCCTTCAGGATAAGTCCATGTTGTGGCTCCCATAAAAACTGCTGGAATTACTTAAAGGCCAGCAGATCCTCCTCACTGCTGCTGGAGCTAAAGGACATGAGAGGTCGCTCCTGTCTCATCATGAAAGCGGCCCTGGCTGCGGCAGCAGACCCCCGCTGACCTCTCAAGGATGGTCTTCTTGGTGACTGGGCTGTCACACTGGCAAAGGCAGTGGTAACTTTGGCCCTGCCCATCACTCTGTAGTGGCCAGATTCTCCTGCCGGCATACCAGGTGACAGAATCTCCGGCGGTAATGGTAATGGTAACGCTCTTCCACGAGCGGCGGACTGTGCGGCCTGCAACTGCCATGGGCATGGCAGTTGGTAGTGGTACTGTACCACAGTTGGATGGTACACGAAAGTGTTCGTGGTCATCTGTCCCACATGAAGGATCGGTGGCAGTGGCGGCAAATCAGGAATCAGGGGTTCCGGCTGATCCTGACCTTGGGATTTCTCTTCAGATCTCAAGGTCACAAGCCTCTTCTACGGCCTGGGCCTCCTCTCTCCAGTCTTCCGGGGGCGCTGCAGGAGTAGGTGGTCGCTTTAATATTTTCACCCCAGTAGCAAAGGGGCCTTGGAGGCTCTTCATGGGGGTATACTCCACGCAATCCCCTGCGTGGAGATTGTGGCGTATGGGCGGAAGATACAGCCGCTTAACCGAACGGCGGTTAACATATAATTCCTCCGCCGTCTCCTCATCGCCGATGAAACCGACTCCCCGCTCCACGTTGAACCAAATAACGGTTCCCCTTCGGCGCTCCAGCTTAGGGTCACCAGACCGTGGGTGCTCCAAAACTTGCACCACCCACTCCTCCACCAGCTTTTTATATTCCCAGAGGGTCTGGGCGTTCCGGGTGACAGCCTCAGGGACCATCAAATTCTGGCGTAAGGAGTAGTCCTTGCGCGCCTTGTCAGCCAGTGGAGTCACCACCTTAGCAGGCACCTCATCCGACTTCCTGTTGAGCTGTGAGAGATAGATCTCCTCCGGTTCCTTCTCCTCATAGGGGTCGTCTGCCCACAACATGCTTCCCCAGTCAGGACCTCTCTGTCTCCCCGCCATCTTACTCTGCTGACTTGCCACGTCTTCCTCGCACGCAGGAGAAGTGGGCGGAACTACCAGGGAGGAGTCTGCATCGCTGAATAGAATTCGTTCACAACAGAGTATAGAGTAACTACCAGGGAGGAGTCTGCGCAACAGCGTATAGAGTAACTAAATTATACGTAGAATAGCGTATAATTTAGAGGACAAACTAGGTAGCGATGCGTACAAAAGCGAAGCGAATCACCTAATATTCAGATTCGCTTCGCAGCTGAAAAATCCCAAGATTCGATACGAATCGACGAATTGCTTCGCTCATCTCTAATCCGTATCTTACTGATAAGAATGTGGCTTAAATAAGTGTTTATGGCCTGTCAGTAATTTAGAGATAAGGGTTATTAGATGACCGGCACAAAATGAAAGTGCCAGTCACACTGTTAGAAAAAAAGTCAACCCTTTCTGACCGAATGGCTAAATATTTTTTAATGAAGTACAATTAAAACTATGATTTTTAGCCAAAAATAAGTTAAAGGGAGTCTTTCACCTGTTTTTCACCTATATAACTAAGAGCACTGCCAAACAGAAGATTTCAGACACAGCCCAGACATACCTGTATGCACCTTGTGCCTTTAGTCTATGTCCAGGAAAAGCAAGTTTATTCTGCAGGAAAACAGCTTCCAAGTGCCCAGCTCTGCCCAAAGCAAACCAGACTGAAGAGGGGGGGCTGCTTTAGCTGCTCATATCTTGGGATTGGTAGCAGATAGAAAAATGACCTTCTGACCTTCTTTGAAAGCTGGTATTCCAAGCTTTGGAATTATAGGATACCAACATCACAGCGTTTTATCCAGTATATCAGAAGATATAGCTGTTAGAAATCCAGTCAGGAGAGAAAGCTGTTTTTAGTTTCACTTTCAGCTGGGCACTTGGGAGCTGTTTTCCAGCAGATTAAAAGTGCTTTTCCGGGACATGTAATACAGACACACAGTGCACACAGGTATGCCTGGGATGTGTCTACAATCTTCTGTGGAGCACTGCTGTTAGTTATATAGGTGAAAAACAGGTGAAAGACTCCCTTTAAAAGCAATCATAAAAAACTGCCTCCAAAGGTGTACATAACCTTTAATGTGGACACTATAGGAGCATTTTTAATACTGGAGTACTATGGAGACATTACTGGGAGCACTATTAGGAATGATTATTAGTGGGGGGGGGGGTATGATAGAGAACATTATAACTCAGGGCACTATACTATAGCATTAATACTACTGGAGCATTATTACTATAGGGGACACTATAGGGAGCTTTATTACTTCTAGGGATACTTCTAGGGACTTTATTGCTACTGGAATCACTCCAGGGGATCATATTTAGGGGGTCATGACACTAGTCATTTCATGGACTGTATTGCACTAGTATTTTCAGGGGGACTGTCTATTTGGCACTATTTTTCTGCAGCAGAGTATGTGCAGTATAGTGAGGAGAACGTTGGGCAGTATTTAGAGTGGTAGCAGGATGAGGAGTTTGTGTTGAGAAGGTGGGGGGCATGATGGAAAAGTGAGGAATCTAAGATATCATTGAAGAAACTCTGCCGAGATGAGGCATGGCTGAAAGAAGTCTTCATAGCAGTCTGGGCCAAATAGAGTAGATGAATAATGCAAACGTCTACATCAGAAGAGACATCACTGGATATAATAGGTATGTAGCTCTGTATTCTCCTGTATGTTTGCTAGTGCTGAAAGACCAGACAGTATGCTAAAGGTAGGGCTGGATTAGTGCTATAGCAGCATCCCAACCCCCTCCTCTACATCTTACTAAGAGAAAACTGGAGAAGGACAGAGTTTAGCAGCTAGTGCTAGCCACCACAGAACAGGTTCTGTGGATTTATTTTGTGCAGCTGTTTGGTGCAGCTTGGGAAGTGTTTTGTGCTGCACTGTTGTATTCGGTTCTGTTGGAGTGGTATTTTGTGCCGCACCATGGTATTGCTGTCCCTGCCTACTTCTTTTGGCTCTGCCTACTTCTTATGACCCTGCCTGCTTCGGTTGGTCCCACCTTCTTTCACTTTGGCGATGCTTGCAATATGGGGTCATTTTTTTCTATGGTATTTTGTAGTGGTAAAAAAAATGCCAGAAAAAATGTGTGTGGGTAGGTCCTGGAGGGTGATTTCTTTGTGGGGGGTTTTAGCACTTTTGCCTATTTTGGTCCACTGTTTGTTGCAAAAACGGCAGCTTCAGAAGTTCAGAAAGTCTATGGGAAATATGAAATGAAGTTCATACAAGCATTTTTTGCTTAGTTTTGAAAAAAAGCACACTGTGGAAAAAAACTCAAGTGTCTTTTAGGGAGTTTTTTAGCCATAAAAGAAGCACCAGACCTATTATGGGGATAGATCATCAATGTCTGTAACCCAGATAACCCCTTTAAACATGAAGAGTGGTCAGCAAATAATCATAAATTATTACATCTTTTGAAGAAAGACTTGAAGAAAGATTTTTATTGAGATTTTCAGGCCCAGAAACAGCAAGCCCTGGTCCCAATTAAATATGGACGAATATACCTAATACCTAGAACGATGTTATCTCCATTAGATGCTCATTGGTTGATTTTGGAGTATATTTTTGATGATGCGGAGGTAAAGTCACAGACTGGACCATCATGTTAAGACGTTTGTCACATATAACCCATAAGGCTAGGTTTGCAACTCCGTTAGGTAAATCCGGTGGTCTGTGTCGGCAGAGGAACAGACTACCGGATGTGAATGGGCGCATATACAGAAATATTTTATTCTTCCTGCTCACATCTACACATCAAATAGGTATCATATACTGTATAACTCTTCATTGTTAGAAGGAAACCATCAGTACAAGGCTTACTTAATTGTATTATGATAAAACCCTGATTAAATATCTTCCAATGTTAGATCAATGTATGGGCAATGTATATGTATTACCCCAGAACTGGGGGAAGGGGGGTACTACTATTTATATACAGTTATATATGTTATTTTCTTCTTATAGTCGTATGGTAGTTATCAGCAAGGACTGGATGGCAAAAGGTTGGCAAGCAACAAGACTAACCACCCTGTTTCTCCCATCTTGGTCGGAGTGGGCTGGACCTGCTCCCTGCCAGGAGAGGGAGACCCTTGCACTTGCTACTGTATTTATTTAAGGTTTGTTGCACTTAGCAAAAAGGACTTTGTCAGGTTTGAAGGGGTTGTCCCACAAAAAATATTCTACAGTTTTCAATCCAGCACCTGGATCTGAATACTTTTGTACTTTTGCATGTAAGTAAAAATTTTGTATAGCCACCGAGTTATTCAATAAAATCTATCTGTATGTTACCACCTGCTGTTTGTTCTTTATCTTATTTCTTTGTCCAGCTCAGGGAGATGGCCGCACATGTTCAGTTTCATCCGTCAACTGCCTCCTGAGCTGTGATAGGGAGAGATGAGACACGCCCCCTGAACTTCAGCAGAAAAGACACTCCCCTTGAGCTGCCAGCTTTATATAAATCTAGAAGAGCAAAAGAGCAATGAATGGGGAGATCTCTGGATCCATGTGAATACAGAGCTGGTTCTAGCTTTGTTAGAAAGAGATTGTCATGTGCTATATGATGTGTAATTTTATTTTATTTTTTTTTATTAATAATGGGATAACCCCTTTAACTCTTGCCTCCTTCCTCAGTACTATAATTCCACTGCACTGATCTGAATCCCAAGGGAGCAGTGGCCTTAAGGGGTACACCATAACACAACACTTCATCAGGGCCACTCCCACTACTATCCTCTACACTGGCTCCTCAGGGGGCCTCTGCATATGTACATCATATATAACATATATATTTGTTTATATCTACAATATATACACTTGCATTCCATACATTATAAAGCGGCATAGCTATTCAATGAAACAATCCCTAGATGACAGTCTCTCCATTCCTTCTCTGCTGATTCAATCTTTCCATGTGACGTCTGGTTCCCATTCCATGTTATAGTCTATTAATAGGGACTCAGAGCTTTCTAGATAATCACTTCATAAACTCGGTGGGAGAGTGAAAACAAGTGCTAGCCTTGCTTTGCTAAAACTTGAAGTCACTTGAGTTGTAGTATATGTCAAAGCGTGTGGATCTCATAGCAGATTATAATGCATTTCATAATTAAAGGGAATCTGACTCTGTACTCCCACAAACCCGCAGTAAAATGCACTCAGTGGACTCCGGTGCTCACTCACATAATGGAGAGGACTCAAAGAAGAGTCCACTGAGTGCATTTTACTGCTGGTTTGTGGGAGCACAGCGTCAGAATGGAAGTGAGTATGAAGATAAAACTTACATATTCGGATTCAGCATCACTTACACTATACAACGCTTACTCTAGTTCAGGGGGTGTTTCGGAGATGACAGGTTCCCTTTAAGGTATATAAAAAAAGTTATGAAACCTAGTATACTTGCTTCAAGATCATTGTTTGTTGTCAATGAATGGGAACATCCAGAAGCAGAGGCTCTAAACCTGTACAGACCTAAATAGTTTTTACAGCTTGTAGTTTGCTACAATTGCATCTCGACTTAGATACTGATGGCCTATCCTAAGGATACTCTGATACACCCCCACCAATCAGTTAGAACCATAGAAACATAGAAGATTGACCACCTGGTCCATGGCATGTTTAAATTCAGTTACTGTGGATTTATCAACCACCTCTGCTGGAAGTTTGTTCCAAGCTTCTACTACTCTTGCAGTGAAATAATATTTTCTAATGTTGTTCTTCATTTTTCCCCCAACTAACCTCAGATTGTGCCCCCTTGTTCTTGTATTCTGTTTCTTATTAATAACCCTTCCCTCCTGAACTTTATTCAGTCCTTTAACATATTTAAAGGTTTCAATCATGTCCCCCCTTTCTCTTCTTTCCTCCAGACTATACATCGGAGTCTTTCTTGATAACTTCTATGCTTTAGACCTTCCACCATTTTTGTAGCTCTTCTTTGGACCCGTTCTATTTTAGCAATATCCTT
This sequence comes from Rhinella marina, assembly GCA_900303285.1. Classification (NCBI taxonomy): domain Eukaryota; kingdom Metazoa; phylum Chordata; class Amphibia; order Anura; family Bufonidae; genus Rhinella; species Rhinella marina. The sequence goes on along the minus strand of ONZH01006882.1, from coordinate 320,359 downwards.
TAGGAGGTGAGGTCTCCAGAATTGAACACAGTATTCCAGATGTGGTCTCACTAGAGCTCTATACAGAGGGATCACAATCTCCCTCTTTCTGCTTGTTATACCTCTAGCTATGCAGCCAAGCATACGATTTGCTTTCCCTACTGCCTGGCTGCATTGGTTACTCATTTTGAGGCTGTCAGAGATGACTACCCCCAAATCCTTCTCTTCTGAGGTCTTTGTTAGCACAGAACTGCCAATACGATACTCGGATAGAGGGTTTCTTCTCCCCAAGTGCATTATTTTACATTTGGAAACATTGAACTGCAGTTTCCATTGTTTTGACCACTTATCTAATAAAGATAAATCATTCTCCATATTACAGACACCTCCTGGAACATCAACCCTATTACACACTTTTGTGTCATCAGCAAACAAGCAAACCTTCCCTACCAAGCCGTCCCTTATGTCACTTACAAACACGTTAAACAGAACAGGACCCAGAACAGATCCTTGTGGCACCCCACTTGTAACCAGCCTCTGCTCAGAATACACTCCATTAACAACAACCCTCTGGTATCTGTCATTCAGCCAACTGCAGATCCACTGAACTATCCAGGGGTTAAGCCCAATTTTTGATAACTTCTCTATCAGCTCTTTATGGGGAACCGTATCGAAAGCTTTACTGAAATCCAGGTAGGCAATATCCACAGCACCACCTTCATCCAGCACTTTAGTTACATAGTCAAAGAAATCAATGAGATTAGTCTGACATGATTGGCCCTCAGTAAAGCCATGCTGGTTTGGGTCGAACAAGTTGTTTGTTGTTAGATGGTCAATTACCTTCTTTTTTAGAAGAGTCTCCATCATTTTTACCACTACAGATGTCAAACTGACTAGCCTATAGTTACTAGCTCTCTACTACCCTTCTTGTGAATGGGTACAACATTGGCCATTCTCCAATCATCAGGAACATCTCCTGTAAGAAGGGACTGATTATACAGATCAGTCAGGCGGCCAGCAATCACAGATCGGAGTTCTTTAAGAACTCTGGGGTGGATGCCATCCGGACCCATTGCCTGATTTAACTTTAGCCGGACAAGTTCCTCTAGAACATCGGCCTCTGAAAACACTGGGGCTGAAACCTTACAACTAGAGGCAATGCTATGTCCAGCCATGTTCCGATTATGAAAGTCGCCATCAGTTGTTTTGGCCAGCCACCAGCACTGGAAACGGTACGATGGTCGAAGCCAGAAGTACAAGGTTTTGTTAGTGTAACGTCCAACAGTATTTGGGGGCTCGTCCGTGATCCCCATCACACCTGCCTTGACTGAAACAAGAAGGGAGCTCCCGAGAGGAAAGGAGAGACAAAAACCGCGGTGAGTAACCCTTGTCTTACTGATCTCTCTCCTTCCCTCTCTAGGTGAGTTTTCTTTTAGGTCTGAGTGGGAAACGGGGAATCTCAGGGAACTTGTTGAGGTTCATTTGTCTGTCCTCATGTTATTTGTCATGATTCCAATACGTGGACCCAGAATAAATACCGAGATAACACCAACCGGCCCGTCCTAGGTCTTCCCTCCGGCCCCCGATCCCTGGGTCCACTGAAAACAAATCAGAAGTTGATCCTTGCAAAAGTGACGGGTATCCACTCCCGCCCACGAGTCGGGATAGCGGTCCTGTGAGACTGATTTGTGACCCAGTGAGGCGCAAACAGCCAGGAGCAAGAGATAGACAGTAAAGGATTCGAGGGAGAGTGAGACTGCTGTGAGAAATGGTGCATGTGGAGTGAACACAGAACCCTTTGTCTGCCATGGAGTATGTAATTGAGTGATAAGAGATCCATAATGCTCATATACGTATAGATAAGCCCTGTGATTACTATGTGAAACAGACAATCAGATCTATGCATATCTGATCAATCGGTGGCTGTGTGGGACAGTGATATCTTTTTGTGAATATTCATGGTGGGCTGAGGGTGGTGGTGTGGTTGAACTCATCTTGGGACTCTCTTGGCGATGGTGACTTTGTTGTGTCTGTGCTCAAGGATCAGTGAAAAAGTGTTCAGTTGCAAGGCATATTACCTATGTTAAGGAATCCAGTCCTCCAAAAGGGGCATGGAGGTCCCTAGGAAAATTGATCCCGCGAGTAGGCGTAGCTACCCTATCAGGAGGGGATCATGGGCTCACAAAATAGCAGAAGGTCAGTGAACTGAGCTAAAGTCAGTCCCAGGGAGTGAAAGCTATGGATTTTTGTGAGGGAACTTAAAGGGGTATTCCCATCTCACAAATGTAGTTTGTATAGTATTGTATATAGCCAATATTATTACTAATAGAATGTATTTATATAAAATGTACCGTTTAGTAGATTTGCCTATTTGTATATCCATTGTCCCACACACATCAGTCAGGCCATTGCCCCTAGTTACGACCACCGCGGCCATGTAGTAGTGGTGGCCGGCTTGCTCTTGTTCAAACCCGCTCTGAGATAACTTCTGTATTGTGAACGCACATTGCATGAGTCGGGAGTCGGGAAGGAATTTTTTTCCCTAGTGGGGAAAACTGGCTTCTACCTCACAGGGTTTTTTTGCCTTCCTCTGGATCAACTTGTAGGAAAACAGGCCGAACTGGATGACAGATGTCTTTTTTCGGCCTTATAAACTATGTTACTATGTTACTATGAGCATGCGGAGACACATCTTAGGGTACTTTCACATCTGCGTTTTGGACGCTACCAGTCCAAAACGCAATGGTCAGGATCCATCCAAAACGCAGACTTTATAAACAGATTCTGCTCCATAGAGATGAATTGATCTTGGAACAGGATCCGTTTCTCTGCGTTTTGGAAGCGCTACAACCCTAAAATGTGTCTCTGCATGCTCATGCAATGTGCGTTCACAATATAGCAGTTACCTGAGTGCGGGTTTGAACAAGAATAAGCTAGGGACAACGGCCTGACTGATGCAGATTGTTAGACCCCCACTGACCTGATATTGATGTAACTGGTCAGCGGCCGTGAGGAGGGCTCAGGCCCCCTGGACCTCGGGCAACTGGGAAATTTCCCTTTAGGGTCTATGGCCAGTCCACCCCTGTGCATGGATTTTCCACTTTGTGCAGAAAATCCACAGTCACAATGTAGTACAGTACCAGTTAGATTCAGTTTTCAAAATTTTTCATGTGGGAATTGACCTGCAATGCACATTTTGAAATTCGCAGCATGTCAATTGTGTGGATTTTCAGTGCAGATTTAACCTTTTGTAATGCAAAAGGAGAGCCCCTAGGCAAATCCACAACCAAATCTCCAAGTAGCACATGCAAAAATGCAGTGAAAATTTCACTGATTGGTGGACACCCAGATCCCCTGCCAATCAGCTGTTTGAGAAGGCACTGGCACTCTGGTGAGCTCCGCCGGCTTCTGGCAGCTTAACAAGCACATTTGTACATTATATAGCAGCTATACTTGGTATCACAGCCCAGCCTGATTCAGTTAAATAAGACTGAGCTGTGCCTAGACCATATGACTGATGAACGTGATGTCACTGGCCTAGGGTAATCTGTGAGAAGGCCGCAACACTCACAGGAGCACCAGTGCCTTCTCAAACAGCTGATTGATGGGGATCATGGGTGTCTTACCAATCAGATATTGATGACCTATCCAAAGTATAGATCATCAGTTAAAAAGATCAGATTGGTAACTATAAGCAATTCCTTCATTTTTCTCTATGATAAATCTCCCCCAATATGTTATTATCTCATTTCATCATTTCAAAAAAGTTCGAAGGTAGCTACAGATATCACATGGGAACAGTTAAATGTAGCTTTTTGAAACCTTTATTTTAGCTGGACCTTTTGACCTGTTCAACAAATATAAACCCACAAATGTTGTGCTAAAACAGCAAAATAAACACCTCTTTTGTCATATTATACAGAAGAAAGAGAAAATAAAATGATCATTACATGTTTTAAACTGTCTTAAAGGGAATGTGTCATCAGAAAATGACCCGTTGTTTAAATCACTTTTTTTTGGTTTAACATATTTTGAAATAATTTTTGATGAAGTTATTTTTAATTTTCTATGTCAATATCTATATATTTAATCAAAAACCATAAAATCCTGCAGTTTTCCCTCTGACCACTAAGCCTAATAACAGGCACCACTTCTTGGTCTGTACTGATCACTTTACTGCAGTTATCTGCTTATCTGTCATGCTAATCCTACTTGTAATGATAACACCTCTGTGTATAGATAAGACAGAATCCACCATTCACAATAGGTGATTGTCAGATCTTATCTATTCTTTCCTTGTAGAATGACCTCTGCACAGGCCACAGAGCATGCCGAGAAAACTCTCCCATAGAAGTCAATAAGGTCCCATCCTGACCATCCTTTACTATAAGGATACATCCACACTTACCCAAAAAATACCTCCTGCAGATTCCTGGGGACTTTACTGTAGACTTTACTGTAGATTCACCATGGAATTTGCAATGCTATATTAAAGGAGGTGATATCCACAGAAAGAATTGATGTGCTAAATGTGAAATCCACACCGCATGTCAGTTTCTGCAATGTGTTAAAATCTCATTCACATTGACGAGGACAAGCCTCCCTAGCATCACTCGCGATGCTAGGGAGGCTCGTCCCTGTCACCGCCTGCCATTGGCTGCCAGCCCCCCACCTGGATGTTTTCATCCGCGCACGGGGAGAAGCAGCTGCGGCAGTGTCTGGACCACGAGCGGCGCAGGGAGTCAGGTAAGTAGAATCAGTGTGAGGGGTCAGATAACCCCTTAAAAAAGGAATTACACCCAAAATGGAAAACTGGCCATATATTCATAAATCAGAAGTTACAGCAGTAGGCCCTGTTTGGTAATTATTAAATATTGGCATTTTTCTGTTTAGTTTGAGGCAGAGATACACTGGTTGTCACTTTTGAATTAAAGGGGTTTTCTGAGACTTATATACTGATGACCTATCCTCTGCAGCCTTCTGTCAGGTTTCCCTAGGCCAAGTGACGACACATGGCCTAGGCTTAAAGGGAATCTGTCAGCTCTGAAACACCCTCCAAACTAGAGTAAGCGGTGTATAGTGTAAGTGACGTCGAGTCTGGTTATGTAATTTTTATCGTCATACTCACTTCCATTTCGACGCTGTGCTCCCACAAACCTACAGTAAAATGCACTCAGTGGACTCCAGTGCTCACTCACATAATGGAGAGGACTCAAAAAAGAGTCCGGTCAATGCATTTTACAGCTGGTTTGTGGGAGCACAGTGTCAGAATGTAAGTGAGTATGAAGATAAAACTTACATAATATGATTCAGCATCACTTACACTATACAACGCTTACTCTAATTTAGGGGGTGTTTTTCGGAGATGACAGATTCCCTTTAACTCAGCCCCATAGAAGTGAAAGGGGTTGAGTGTGATACCATGCATAACCACTATACAATGTACGGCGCTGTGCTTGGTGAGGTGTGAGAAGGCCGTGGCGCTCAAACAGCTCATCAGCAGGGGTCCCGGGTGTCAGACCCCACCAATAAGATGCTGATAACCTGTCCAAACCTGTCCAGGTCATCAGTATTTAAGTCTCGGAAAACTGTGTGACAACTAATATAGTTGAATTGCCTGTTTTCACTTGACTGCTGCAACAAGCTCTGTAAGAAACCAGACTTTACCAATTACTGCTCCAGTGGCCCATGTCAGTCTTTATTCACTGTACTGCAGAACAGACATGCCTGTATACTGGTGTGACCACTGCAGCCTATCAATGGCCTCAGGAGTGTATGGTACAACACTGCTTAGGCCATTGATTGGCTGCAGTGGTCAGACAGACATATCAGCACACCATGTTATATGCAGTGCGTGGGTGAGATTTGATAAAACCCAAGAGTAAATAGCTTTCGTAAGACATTTCATCCATTCTTACATTTTAAGAATAAGTGACATATTCTTGAAACATTGTTCAAAATATCTATATATCTTTTTCAACCAAATTCAGTGAAAATGAGTTAAGTAACAAGCCCATTCATGGCCGGGCTTTTTATTACATGCAAGTGCCTAAAGTCCCTTTACATTGCCCGACGTTCGTGCGGACACCTAAATCATTGTTTGCCGGCAGCAGATTGTGTCGTCTAAACAGTCTCTGCTGCCGGCAAACTATGATTCCGCATGGGAACGAGCGATGGCGTTAGTGATCACTCCTCCCCATACTATGGAGGACATCGCTGCATGTTAATCCTAAAAGATGTCGTATTCTCAGTGTCAGGGTCATGCGTCGGTTGTTGGTGCATAGTTTCTATTTACATGTGATGTACCATAGCTTTATGACATAGAGGAAAAGGGGCTCATAACAAGAGTATAAAGAGGCCCCATCCTGGTTCTGGTTCATGTCACCATGTCCTACTTGTAACAGGGCGGTTTGGTGCTTGTTGACCATCCAAGCCATCTCTTGTAGAACAAAAAGGACTTGTGGCCCTTAAGCCGCTTCCCCTTTCCCTTATTTTGCTAATGAGGGTTCCCTGTAGAGTAAGTTCATGTGGATTCATATCCATTGGAGAAGAATAGGGCTACATGATACAGCCCTCTAACTTCATGACCTCTATAGCCCCTGCTTTGTCTGCTCTACGGTACTGTATGTACACCTTTATTACCAACCTGTCTATGCCTGATCTAACCTGAAGAACATTTTGTGTCTACAGACTCTTGAGGTTTTGAAATCCTCGACTGCACCAATAAATAAGCTTCAAGTGTAGCTGGTGATAACAGTATATTAGAATAGATGATGCGCTTGTTATCAGTGACAACATAACCTTAACAGCCCAAAACTGACTGGACAGAGATACATGAATAGAGATATGCATTTGGCACTTCACATTTTTCTAAATGAATAAGAACCTCCTAACCAGTCCTTTAGGTTTTCAATTATGTACTTATGTACAATCAATTTCTGCAAAAAAAAAAAAACAATCTGTAGCTTTCATGTATTTTACAAGCACCGTGTTAACTGTTGTAAATGACAGAAGGAGATTTCATCTATTTGTTGCCTGAAAGGAGATTTAATCTATATCCCTATAGTTTACATCCAGTGTTCACAGTTATCAGGTCGCTATTTGGCAGCCTCTTCTGTCTTGTACTTCTGATACGCCTCTAGGATTTCTGTTATGATGCTTGGATCCTCCAGTGTAGTTATGTCTCCGAGATCTTCTGTGTAGCCGGTGGCAATTTTCCTCAGCACACGCCTCATTATTTTTCCCGAACGTGTTTTTGGAAGTCGTTTCACCATCTGAAGGACAGAAAGAAAGGGCGTGTTATATATTAATATAATCGGGGTGATTATTTTCTGGACTGACCATCATCCCTTACAGAGTTGGACAATTAAACTGAAAAATTCCAGTGAATCTAACTGGACACTTATTCTATGCTGCAAAATTATATTGTTTAATTAAAATGTTAGTACTATCTCTTGTGTGGTACATGGTGGGCACAGTGGCTTAGCAATGGTCATGTGCAAGGACGGAGGAGCATTACACTACAGGGTTCCATGACTAGGTGGAGGCACATTATATACTGTAGTGTGGTGTTTTCGCTTGTGATGAGCAACTAGTATGTACAGAGTGTTGTACAGAAGGCCTCTGAGGTCCAGAGCATTGTGCATGGGGCTTACAGTGAAGAGAACTGGAGCAGATCTATAGAGAGGTGTTCATCCAGGTCAACAAACGTCACTGATGAGCTGGAGGCTCAGGAATCTTGCTGAGTAGCTGCGGAGATCGCTTCCAGTGCCTTGACCCTACTGGACTGTTGCAGTTGCAGTTGCTTGGTTCTGTTGAGGACATACTTCTGAGACTGGTGTATAGAAGGCCCTGTGCATTCTGCAAGTGGTTATGGACCTCTTCCAGCATGGTCCTATACAGAGGCAGGTACTAGCTGTGGTGCCCCAGCCTGAAAGTGTAACCTGTAACCAGGTGACTGAGGTGGTGTCATGTAGGAAGACGTTCTAAATAGCACGTCTTTAGAGGTGCACCCTGTTACAGATTTTGTACTAGGACCAAAGAGCTTCAGGTTATACCCATGAATGTTTGAGATCTTCTCAGATGAGAAATTGTAAAATCAGACCAGAAAGAAAAGAGTATTTTCAGATTTGCAGGGGGAGGAGAAAAGGTTACACAAGACATGAGAAACTAAAGTATGGAAATTTTGTATGGTGTTTATTTTTTGCAGTTGGTTAAAAAGGGTTAAATGAGATGAAATAAATATGGCTGCTGCTTTCTCCTCAAGACAGCACCACACTTGTCCAGGAGAGGTTCAATTGAATGAGGCTGAGCTGCAATAACACACATGATCACGCAACACATAAAGATCACATTACAACTTTCTTCGTGAAATGTAACTTACCAGGATATGATCGGGGACAGCATACTTTGCTATCTTTGTGGCTACTATAGTTTTCAGATCTTCTTTTATAGCTTTTTCACTGTCTGTTATACCTTCTTTTAACACAACAAAAGCAAATGCGGCTGAAATAGGAAGACACAACAAATTCATTGATGGTTATAGCACGTCTACAGTATAGAGTACAATCTGCATACATGCCTTTCTTATTTCAGTCAGCTGACCTTTATTTGTAGTAGAATGTTATAGCCCATGTAACAGTCCTATGTAATGTATCCAAGGCCTAACTGAAACATGACATCAGTCAAGTGACATTTCACATCATATAATTCCTGACATTAAGTAAGCGACGGTGTTATGTGACATACATGTGCTGGGTTAACACACAGAACACATCCATGTGATAACTTAACAGGGCTAGTGGTGGACTGATGATTTTATCACAGTAACTACATCTCTGTGTGTATTCGTATGGCTGCCTGTCTCTATGTGATTTATAAAAATGGCCACCTGTCTCTAGGTGATGTTGCCATGTTGTTAATAAAGTATAGTGTAAAATAAAACAAAAACAACTCACACACATCTGTGTCTACAGAGACACTGAAAGACATGATGAAGAGATGCTGCTGCAGATAGTAATGCTGTATATACTGTATATGTTCTCCTTCACTACCATTAATCTGTTAGATACCTGGGCAGTTAAGTGAAAGCCAGAGGTCACATGATACATGTGAGGGTCACTTGACTGATGTCAATATTTTACATAGATGTATATTAGAAAATTGTTCAACATCCTATTCTAGTGTAAGCTCTCCCCCCTGTACCAGTCTGTTAATATTTTCTAGTTTATTGTATTTTTATATTATATATGTGTAACCTCTTCTTGATGTACAGCACCATGGAATAATTGCTCTTTCAAATAAGTAATAATAAATAAATGTAATAATTAAAGCCAGAATACCCCTTTAAGTGTCCTGTGTTATCTGCATTTTATTGCTACAATCAATACTAGTAGACTTTTTAATCGCACAATTAAAAAGTGATTTTGAGGCACTGACTGCCAAGTTCGGCTGAGGCTCTGCAGTTCTCATTACTATGTGGCGAGCCTCCAAGGGAGGGATAAGATAGACTGAAAAAACGTCATCCAACTGAAACTGGAAGATGTTCAAACTGATATCCATTTTACTGATAATGTGCCGTCATTCTTTTAAAAATGAATAACCTGTAAAAGACTTTAGTCAGAGATGACACATAATTTCTGCTTTAACTACATGATCTCATTTATTTACTTAGGAAATTATAAATGTCATTATTCAGTAGAACTGGACACATTAATTTGCTTTTATAGCCAATCATCCACACCTTGGTTTTTTTTTTATATCGCTCTTTAAAAGTTTATAAAAGTTTCCATTTGTAGAAATGGAAATACGATGTAAACCTTATCAGTGGCAAACCTTACCACCAAAAATTTGAACCAAAGCTTCGGGCCTCAAAGATCAAGGGCCCCCTGCTGGCCACAATCTGGAAAAAAAAGGACTAAAAGGGCAGAAATAACTCCTGAGCAGCTAGTTCAGCTGCTCAGGGGCCCAAGGGAGTTCTTAGTAGCTGAGAGCGGGGTTTAGTGGGCTAATGGGAAAGAGCTTTGCTGTGCAACAGGGTGGAGCTTAACAATGTAAAGGGGACCCCAGACTTTGCATGGGGCTCAATAAATGCAAAATCTGCCCCTTCTTATTATTGATATCCATAAAGTCAATCTTCAGATGTATCTAGAAAGCTTTATTGCCTTTCCTAGGCCAGTGACCTCATGTTCATCGATCACGTGGCCTAGGAGGAGCTCAGCACTACTCACTTCTATGGGAATGAGCTGCACCTAGGCCATGTGACCAATGAATGAGTCGTCACATGGCCTAGGAAAGTTGTGAGAAGGCCACGGCACTACTGTAAATGCCGCTACCGTCTCAAACAACTGATTGGTGGGGGTTCCTGGTGTCAGACTCCCACCGATCAGATACTGATAACCTTTCCAGAGGATACTGTATGTCATCACTATTTAAGTCTCAGAAAACCCCTTTAAAAGGGGTTTTCCTAGACTTAGGAGGGCCTAGTGAGGAAAGAAAAAAAAAGGAAGGACAGAGCAGTGATTAGACATTGATGTGAAGCTTCAGTGACCAAAATATACCTTCATAGATGTCCAAAATGGCTGTTCTGAACCCAGCCACAAAAATAAGAAGATGTTAAAGTCCATAACTGGATAACTTATAGGTAAAGGAACAGTTCCCAGTACAGGGAAGATGTACATAATGCTGCATATGCCTTATACTGTAGTTATAGAAAACAGTGTGCCATGTATAAATCTACAGTATAATGGTTAACATATCCACAGCTATACTAATTTCCAAATATATCCATTTGGATGGTATACCTGAAAGATCCAATTGTACCAGTTTTTTTTTTTGTACCTAAGCAAAGAATCTTTATAAGTTTTAGGTAGGATTCCCAAGCAGTGACTTACAAATAGGTGAGGTTTCATATTGATTATATTAATGAACAGTTTTGTGAGTAACTGCATTTTACTATGGGAAGCATGGTGGCTCAGTGGTTAGCACTGGTGCCTTGCAGTGCTGGGATCCTAGGTTCAAATCTGACCACAGAAAACAACTGTATGAAGTTTGTACGCTCTCCCCATTCTTGTGTGGGTGTTCTCCGGTTTCTTCCCACACTCCAAAGACTTAAAGGGGTATTCCCATCTCACAAATGTAGTTTGTATAATTAGATATAGCCATACTAATAATATTACTAATAGAATGTATTTATATAAAATGTACCGTTTAGAAGATTTTCCAAATTGTATAGGCATTGTCCCACACACATCAGTCAGGCCGTTGCCCCTGGTTACGGCCACCGTGGCTCGTGTTCAAACCCGCTCTGAGGTAACTGCTGTATTGTGAACGCACATTACATGAGCATGAGGAGACACATCTTAGGGTTGTAGCTTTTTTGTCTGCGCTTCCAAAACGCAGAGAAACGGATCCTGTTCCAAGATCAATTCATCTCTATGGAGCAGGATCCGTTTATAAAGTTTGGGTTTTGGATAGATCTTGACCATTGGGTTTTGGACTGGTAGCATCCAAAACGCAGATGTGAAAGTACCCCAAGATGTGTCTCCGCATGCTCATGCAATGTGCGTTCACAATACAGCAGTTACCTCAGAGCGAGTTTGAAAAGGAGCAAGCCAGCCACCACTACTACATGGCCGCGGTGGTCGTAACTAGGGGCAACGGCCTGACTGATGTGAGTGGGACAATGGATATACAAATAGGTAAATCTTCTAAACGGTACATTTTATATAAATACATCCTATTAGTAATAATATCGGTATGGCTATATCTAACTATACAAAATACATTTGTGGGATGGGAATACCCCTTTAATGATGGGTAATTTAGATTGCAGTGATAATGTCTGTAAAGCGCTGTGGAATATGTTTGCACTATATAAGTGAATAAAATAAATAATAAACTTGCAAATCTAATAATCCATTAGAAAACCACACTGATCTGCAGTAAGACCGCATGTAACAAAAGTTTGTCGGTTATCTTGCTCCCACAGCCAGCGCCTCCTGCGTTATCTTATTCTAAACATGACAAATAGAAGGATGAGGTCAGCTCACCAGACAAGGTATCTACTTCGGGTCAAATCCAGGGTGCAGAGGGGAAAGTCCTGAGTCGGTAACTGGCAATGTAGTGATAACCCAAAAGACAAATTATCCTCCAGCACTCCATTAAAAAAGTAAAAAATATATTAATAAATCTCTACAAAAATCACAAGAAGCAGCAGTAGATGCCTACACGTTTCAAACAATGAAAACTTGTTCTTTGTCATACAGTAGTACTAGCACGTGTAGTGTAAGTGTCAACTGCTACTACCTGTGATGTTTTTAGAGATGTAATAATACATTTTCTATATTTTTTAATGGAGTGCTGGAGGATCCACTTTTGTTTGGGTCATTTTAATTTGCCTCTTGTCTGTCTGCTTGGATCATGGCTGGCCTTCTACTGATCTTTTTTTCTGCTATCTGGTCAACTTACATATGTGTGTAGTTTTATATTTAGATTGCTTTTGTTCCTTAAGCAGTAAGCCAGTGGCTAGCTATAGGGGCTGCACTTGTGGCCTTAAAGACCCATCTGTATCTCTTTTAACAATGACAGTGAGGCTGCTCCACAAGCAGCAGAATGAAGCAAGGTATTATGTGGAACCTCTTGGGGGCCCAGCAGGGATGGCCTTAGTACAATCAGGCGAATACAAGTGAGCGCTTCCATTATGGAAGCGCTCACTTGTATGTAGGGACCCCCATCAGACCTCAGATCAGCCCACCCAGCCTGTCCTGCGCTGCGGCTGCCCTCCGGCAGAGTGAGGTCATAGTGTGTGCCGGCAGTGCAGGACAGGTAAGAAAGGTTTTTATTTTAACCTTATGTGGCTGGGTGAGCTGATCTGAGGTCTGATGGGGGCACATTCTGCTGATCTGAGGTCTGATGGGGGCACAATACGCTGATCTGAGGTCTGATGGGGGCACAATATGCTGATCTGAGGTCTGATGGGTGCACATTAAGCTGATCTGAGGCCTGATGGAGGCAGGAGACTGTTAGTTTAGTGATGTAAAAACTGGGGACAGGTTTCCTTTAACATAGGAGTCCCCTTGTTTTTTACTCCTATTAATCATATATTTTACTGCATTATGTGGTAGAGTTTTTAGACTAGGGTATGTAGAAAGTCTATTGTACTGTACTTAACAGCATAGATGATCTAGCAGTTTATACAGTCATCTTTCTAATACAATATTATAACCACAACTAGTAGTATGTGCCTGTGAAGTTGGAAACGTGCGTTTGGGAAGCCACTAAGTGGGGGGCCCACTCAAGTATGTTTCGTCCCCCCCCTGTGCTGACCCTCTAGCTATGCCTCTGTGTGGAACACAAACAGCTGCTTTCACCAAGCAGAAGAGATCCCACCTGTGAGATCTGACTGCCGAGATTAGATATCTGCATCACTCTTTTCTTACTCCCTTGATCTCGATCATTAACATTAGTCTGATGATAATGACTGCACAGTGCGAATGTAACCTAAGGACCTGTTCCCACTTTAAGGGTTCTTTCCTGGATTTAGGTGTGGATTTTGCATGCTAATTCCTACAGGAATATTCATATGTTGTAGTCATGCTGCATCTTGTTGCCACAATTACTGCAAAATTGTAGCGTGTGGTTTTTGAGAAATTACGGTAAAACCTAACCACAGGTTCACATTAGTTGCAGCAGTAAACCGCTCTGTGTTGGTATACCTTAGCAGAGTTTGCCAGCATTCCACTTCTAATGCTTGTGAATGGGGAATTGTATACCCCATTCACAGTCCCAGGACAGAAGCTGAAAAGCCACTGATTTTTGTAATGACTTTCTAAAAAAAAAAAAAAAAAATTGCCTATGGATTTTACCCTTTGCATTGCATTACAGGTTTTGGAGTTGGATGGGGCCACCAAGCCAAACTGTTCCCCCGGGGCCCATGAACTTTTAGCCTATGATTATAAGACCATAAACCGCATCGGCCTTTCTCTGTCTTAGCAACATAATTGACACCTTTTGTGCTAATTTTCATATTATGCTCAATTCAGGAGAAAATTATAGTTTTTTTTTTATCCTAGGCAGACTTGAACCACAGGTAGTGAGGTTTCAGTATCATCATTGTTCTGTATAGTTTCTCTCTCCAGCAAAAGCAATCAGATTAAATATATTCTGTGACATTCCTGTACCAGATCCAATCTGTGTTTCCCCAATGATACTACTCTACCAATTCCTGCCTGCTTGACCCAAGCAATGGTTGAGTGGCTGGCTACTTGACTTTTCTGCTTCTCGTTGACTCCTGGTCCAACTCTAAGTCTTCTTTCAGACATCAGTGGATCATGGATCCATTGATTTTGGTGTGTTTATCCACACATTCTTTTTTTTTTCAGTGTCAGTGAAAAGATAACAGAGACATGCACTACTTTGATCTGTGATGCAAACAAACATGCCCATTGAGAACATGGATGGCATCTGTGTTCTGTCAGTGGTTTTCACCGTTCATTGGTAGCAGATGGTTTGGAAATAGATTTTTGGCCTAGCAGTGCACCTGGGAAAAGGAGGACACACAGAGGGCAGAAAAATGGACATACGGACCAAAAACAAAACCTTCACAGATGAAACACGGACATCATCAGGCACACAGACATGTGAATACGGTCTAACTGTAGTTCTCATACACTGATGCATGTTATAATTCCTATCAGGATCCCAAGTCCTTGCCTGTTCTGCTACTTCAGTTCAGATACCGCTTCAAGGGCAAATTTTAAAAAAAAGTCCTCCAGGGGCAGGATACATTCTAGGTTTGTAAAGGTACCTATTCTCAAATACAGCTTGGTACTATTCTTAGCTGAGTAAATGACCCTATACAAGCCCTTAGTGCAATAAACTCTGGGTTAACGACAGAAAACTATGAGCCGTGTAAAGTAAACAGACTGTACAATAAATGTGAGATGAATTCTCAAACACTTGCATGATTTAGAGGAAAGATTAACTTCTCACCTCAACTGAAGTTGTTTTTTGGCACACACACTCAGTTCCTATACTTATGATGAACCATTGTTGGGCTGAAAGCTAACCCGACTCCCTCTAGGCTTCCCCACAGACGTTCAGCTAGCGGCCGTGCTCAGCCCCATTAACTTGAATGGGACTAGGCTGCACCTAGGCCATGTAATTGATGAACGTGACATCAATGGCCTAGGAAGAGGCCTTGGTGTGTAGTGCCCTGGAGCAGGGGTACTGTGAAGTCTGGACATTTGTGGACATTTGCCCTTGTTTCCCCTATGCAACATTATAAACTTCTTACTTTGTTTTACTTGAAATGGTTAACTTGCACTGTTTAATACTGTTTAACTGCATTTTATATGTATGTTGTGATATATATCCTGTTCATTTGCACTGTATTTGCAAAGCTCTATGGAAAGGGTTAATGAATACTGAGAGACTTTGGGACTGGAATAAGAAGCTGTTAATTTCCCACTGCTGCCATGGGGTTTAAAGTAGAGCATGTTTTGGAGGGAAAAGCCAGACTTGTTTACCACCAAAACCAACAGACTGAACTTTTAAATGTCTGGTTTTAGCTATGTTGTTATGTCTGGAAACTTGTTTTTGTCTGGAAAAACTGCTTTTTTCATTGACAATGAGTATTATTGAAGCTCTAATGTAAGTCTATGCCAGTCGGGAGTGGTAACTTTGTAATTATTTGTGCTGAATTTCTCCACTCCACCCCTCCCCCTAGAAGGTAACAGTCTAGCTAGAAATGGATGTAAGGAGAGCAGTCAGAGCCCCTAGTGTTCTGCAGTTAGGGACCAATGCTTGGAGGGGAAAGCTCTGCCAGTCTGCATGAGCAACCAGAAGAGGATGCTGAGATGCGGACTCTGAGCCACAGAAAATGGGTCACCAATCCTGTTACCAAGGAGCCACCTGGACTACTGAGCTACAGACCGTGGGCCTCCAGCCTTTGGCCAGGGTACCAGCCTCCTGAGAGAGAGGGACAGCTAGCTCAGGCCTTTCCTCAGCATCAAACTGTTCTTCTGCCAGGGAGGAGACTGGAGAAGACATGCCTCACCCGTATTGTTTTGCACCTGAATTCCCCCAGTAAAGAAGAACACTGGTTAACTGCAGACCCTGACTCTCTGGACTTCATTCCGATTGGGGTGCACCACGCCTTACCATCCATTCCAGAAAGCAGCAACACGTGATGACACCTCAACGGTGTCCAGGGGACCCATGCGTAGCGTTGGGGCAACCCCAAACCCAGCCACTGCAGATGCTCACCGGAAAACCGTGGCCTCTTCAAACAGCTGATCAGTGAGGGTGCCGGGATTCAAATCGCCACCAATCAAATAATAATGACCTATCCTGAGGATGTCATCAATATTAATGACCTAAAAATCCCTTTAAACATTGTAATTGGATACATTTTATATTTTAAAGGGATTCTGTCACCACCATTTTCCATATTAAGTTATTTATACCACTGGATTTATCTCATCATAAGGATCTCCAAATGGTTATTGTTATAGGGCCCAGATGAAGATTTGTGGTGTAAAAATCGTTTTTTATCAACTGTCAATCACTTACATTAAGGAGCCCAAGGGGAGTTGACCATCGTTGCTGGAGCCCGGGCTCGGCGATTCCGTTGGAGCCCCGGACCGCCCACCTAATTAATATTCACTTCACTGAGTGAGTCAGTGAAGCTCCGCCGCGGCTGAAATCCCACGCAGGCGCAGTACATCAAGAGGCCTGCGCCCGTGCGGTCTGCGGGCAGCGGCCTCACCTGATGTACTGCGCCTGCGCGGGATTTCAGCCGCGCCGGAGCTTCACTGACTCACTCAGTGGAGTGAATATTAATTAGGTGGGCGGTCCGGGGCTCCAACGGAATCGCCGAGCACGGGCTCCAGCAACGATGGTCAACTCCCCTTGGGCTCCTTAACGTAAGTGATTGACAGTTGATGAAAAACGATTTTTACACCACAAATCTTCATCTGGGCCCTATAACAATAACCATTTGGAGATCCTTATGATGAGATAAATCCAGTGGTATAAATAACTTAATATGGAAAATGATGGTGACAGAATCCCTTTAAGAGGTTGTCCAAGGATGTAAAGAAGGGTTTTCTTCAAGCTCTACTCATGTCAATGCATCACTCATGTCTGGTATTACAGCTCATCTCCATTGAAGTACACGGGCTGAATTGTAATACAAGACAGTTGTGCAAACCATTTTCTAATCCTGGGCAACCCTTAATCCCGTGACATCTTAAATAAGAGAGTCATTGGTAAGGTTGTTATGTAAGCATTATTATATTCCACACATAACTATCAATGCTGCAACATTCCTTTTGCCAGATAGAAAGATGTGAAGAAAAGTTTACAATAAAGTGGATGTGATAATTATTTATTACAGTCATTCTGCACAAGAGCCTTGGATTATACAGTATAACATAGGTACTTTGATGACGGTTACTCATTACCTTAGGCTACTTTCACACTAGCATTTTTAAATTCCGGTACTGAGTTCCGTCATAGGGGCTCAATACCGGAAAAAAACGCTTCAGTTTTGTCCCCATTCATTGTCAATGGGGACAAAACTGAACTGAAGACAACAGAATGCTCCTGAAAGCATTCCGTTCCGTCTTCAGACCGGAGAACAAACCGCAGCATGCTGTGGTTTTCTCTCCGGTCCAGGCATCCGCACTAAGACGGATCCGGAATGACCCCCAATGCAAGTCAATGGGGACGGATCCGTTTGGTGTGACACACCAGTAATCCGGATCTGTCCTCCATTGACTTGCAATGGGGGGTCATTCCGGATCCGGCTACAGAGATACATACATACAGACAGACATACATACATACATACACACACACATACACATACATACTCACATACTCCAGGCAGGGACGCCGGCAGTATGTCTTCACGCGCCTCCTGCGCGCAGCTATGACGTTTCCCCACTGCGCCCAGCAGAGGGCGCTGTGGGGAATCGTCATCACTGCGCGCAGGAGGCGCGTGAAGATGTGCTGCCGGCGTCACTGGCTGGAGTATGTATGTGTTTGTGTGTATGTGTGTGTATGTATGTATGTTCTCTGTGTCTGTGTCAACATGTGTGGGGCCGGAGGGCTGCTCCGGCTCCACACATGTATCAGCGGCAGTACGGATCCGTTGGCACCCTTTAGGTGCCGGATCCGTGCTGCCGCTAGTGTGAAAGTAGCCTTAGATAGTCTTCAAGAGGAGTTTTCATGTATTAGTACCCTAAATGACTTAATATTTCTCAAAATGTCTCAAAATGACTCAAAATGTCTGTATGTGGGTAAGTAACTGGCTCAGTGATAGAAAACAGAGGGTGGTTATTAATGGTACATACTCAGATTGGGTCACTGTCACTAGTGGGGTACCACAGGGGTCAGTATTGGGCCCTATTCTCTTCAACATATTTATTAATGATCTTGTAGAAGGCTTGCACAGTAAAATATCATTTTTTGCAGATGACACTAAACTGTGTAAAGTAATTAACACAGAAGAGGACAGTGCACTGCTACAGATGGATCTGGATAGATTGGAGGCCTGGGCAGAAAAGTGGCAGATGAGGTTTAACACTGACAAATGTAAGGTTATGCATATGGGAAGGAATAATGCAAGTCACCAGTACATACTAAATGGTAAAATATTGGGTAACTCTGACATGGAAAAGGACCTAGGAATTTTAGTGAACAGCAAACTAAGCTGCAGAAACCAGTGTCAGACAGCTGCTGCCAAGGCCAATAAGATAATGGGTTGCATCAAAAGAGGCATAGATGCCCGTGATGAGAACATAGTCCTGCCACTTTACAAATCACTAGTCAGACCACACATGGAGTACTGTGTACAGTTCTGGGCTCCTGTGTACAAGGCAGACATAGCAGAGCTGGAGAGGGTTCAGAGGAGGGCAACTAAAGTAATAACTGGAATGGGTACACTACAGTACCCAGAAAGATTATCAAAATTAGGGTTATTCACTTTAGAAAAAAGACGACTGAGGGGAGATATAATAACTATGTATAAATATATCAGAGGTCAGTACAGAGATCTCTCCCATCATCTATTTATCCCCAGGACTGTGACTGTGACGAGGGGACATCCTCTGCGTCTGGAGGAAAGAAGGTTAGTACATAAACATAGAAGAGGATTCTTTACGGTAAGAGCAGTGAGACTATGGAACTCTCTGCCTGAGATGGTGGTGATGGTAAGTTCACTAAAAGAGTTCAAGAGAGGCCTGGATGTATTTTTGGAGAGTAATAATATTACAGGTTATAGCTACTAGAGATGGGTCGTTGATCCAGGGAGTAATTCTGATTGCCTGATTGGAGTCGGGAAGGAATTTTTTCCCCTAAAGTGGGGAAAATTGGCTTCTACCTCACAGGGGTTTTTGCCTTCCTCTGGATCAACTTGTATGAAAACAGGCCGAACTGGATGGACAGATGTCTTTTTTCGGCCTTATAATCTATGTTACTATGTTAATATATAAAACTCACTGAACTGTCCTTGAGGTGATTTCAGAGGGCAGCCTCTCACATATCTTACATGTTTTGACTGCTATGTTGATAAGTGTTGTGTTAAACTAACTAGAACATGGCACACTGATGAATACTTGTTCGTCATCACCTTTTTTATGTTTAGCATACCACTTTGTAACAAAGAATAATATAATATTTGTCATGATGACGATTAAAAAGTGATTTGGCTCTTAGACTAATTCTTGGTCTCGTGCTCCTACTGCTTTCATGGTTCTTTTGTATAAATCCTTTTTAGTCACCTATTAAACTACATCTAACATTTATAATTAACCAAGTATGGACTTTCCAAGAACAAAAACTAAATTAACTCTGCTAACTGCATTTAAAGAGCATCTGAAATTCCACTTCTACTATATGTCCTCTAGTGAGTTACTTGCCTGCTAAATAAAGGCAATCTGACTAATGCGTTGGTACTGGAAGTGCAAAATGGTCACAATATAATTTAGAACATTTTACCTTCTCCTTTGATATCATGGGGAAAACCAATTACAGCGGTTTCTGGAACATCTGGATGTTCATCCTACAAAATGGAACAGATATAACATTCTATTAGTGGCATATATGTATAAATATATTTTTACGGTATGTGAATGCATATGTAGTTCATGACACGTGTTTAGTACTGGGATTCTACTGATAAGTATGTTAGCAGACTATGTGATCTTTCACTAATCCTTTATAGAAATATCGAGACCACGTTAAAGACATACAAGAGGCCTTGGTCATGGCTGCCTAGGGATCAATAGCAGCTTAGGGATCACCTTCACAGAGAATTGTGGAGCAGTTAGTGAACTCAATGGGGAGTAGAGGTCGAAAATAAGGAGACAATAAAGAGACAAAGCAAAAGAGGACAAGTCATAGCAGACAAAGTGGAGACAAAATTAGTCACTCATAAGCCTCACGTGCTTGTTGATGATGATGATTGTGGTTCAGTAGGGCCTCATTCAAAGTTTTAAAATGGGGCCTCATACTGCAGAAGGCAAAAACAACTGATCTCTATCTATTAGCTTGTGGATATGGTTTGTTCTTTAGCTATAAAATGTCCAATGTAGGAAGGTCCTCACCTATACTGTATAGCAAAGAGCTATTACAATATAAAAGAGCAATATTACATATTATCCTGGGGTAGCACTCCATTGTTCATAATGTAACATATTTAATTATACAGGTCAGACGACAGGCGTCTTTTCCCATGGAGTGTTGTGGAAAATAGGTGTATGATAAGGCATTGAGGCAACTCCAGACATAATACAGTATGTATATCATCCTATAGCAAACATTTGATGACATTAATGTTTTGAAAAATGTGCGCATCAGTGTTATTTTTTGTTGTGATATCTTGAATATGTGTAAGTTTGCATTTTTGTATTACTATAAGACTCAACCAAACTCCAGCCACCAAAAGCTTTCCCTGATTTTTTGTGTTCATTTGCTTTTTAACTTATTAAATTAAGTTAAATGTGTTTTCTCACTAATACAGCCACTTCCATATGCTTTATGCTTTTCCATATTGATGTTGTAGAGGGCCCCCCACAGTATGAGCAACTGTAAGTTGAGCAACTGTAAGTAAGAGCAGCTGCTTTGTATGAATGTTTGGCCAGTCACTGTATTACATCATGGCTGCCATGTTATACTACTCTTGTATGGTTACAATTTTGTTGCCATGTCCTCTCAGCCCTAAATTACACATACTGGAAAAATCAGAGACAGTACATAGCAGCAATGATGCAGAATACAGATAAAAGAGGTTTGGTGGAAGCTTATCCACCTGTGGCGTTCATGTTCACTATTATCCAAGTGGCCTTCAAATATCAAAAAAATCCAGAGAAAACAGCACACACAGAGCAACTCTTGACAAGCTATCATAATGGACAAGATCCTGGATTTCAAGAAACAGTAGACTTTATTAAGACCTGCCTCATTACACCTAATAAAGGGGCTATATGCCACAAAACGCGTTGGTATTGGAGTCTAATAATGTCTACTATTTCTTGAAATCCCGAATCTTGTCCATTATAATTGCTTGTGAAGTACTGATCCTTTGCTATTTTATCTGAATTGTCTGAAAAGGCTAGGTTCGCATCTGCAGCAAAATTCTGGTTTTATGTTTTGGCACAGAAACAGAAAATTGGAATTGCCAGACACCTAGATCCTATTGAATATAATGGGGTTTGTTGGGTTTCCGGCATCGGTCGAAGTATTTTGTCAGACAAAATACTGCTGATGCAGCCTCTTTTTCCTGCCGAAACCTCCCCTGCAGATGTTAACTTAGGCCTAAGGCCTCATACACACGCCCGTTTCCTTTGCATTGCAAAAAACTCGGATACCAGCCGAGTGCATCCCACACTTTCCGGGGCCCCTATTGTAGAACTACCTATTCTTGTCCATAAAAAAAACAAGAATAGTACATTTTCTATCATTTGTGTAGAACGGCCACACAGACATACGGATGCAGCCAGCACACTGTATGCTGTCTGTAATTTTTGCCACCCTATTGAAATGAATGGGTACGCATTCGATCCACAAAATATGAGGATCGGAAAAACTCACACAAAGTGGGAGTCAGCTAATAGTACTAGACAACTTTTATTTCCAGGCACCTTTTCCTTCTTATGCAGTATTGATAGTAGCATGTGCTATATGCAAATTATACTAAAAAATATACCTCATTCTGGAGCCAGCCCTGTCGAAATCTAATTGACAGTTGGGTTGAAGGCAATGTAGAGCAACCTCCAGCACTACAGTTGTTGTGAAACTACAACTCCTAGCATGCTACATTCACATCTATGGGAGTCCTGAGAAGAACTGAGCAAATATGCATACTGGGAGTTATAGTTTCACAACAGCTGGAGTGCTGACCCCTGACCTAGAGCATGCTCAGTATGTTCCAGTGCTTCCCATTGATCTGCATAGAGGAAAGCCACTGAATACACTGAACTTGGTTGATGTTGCATTCAAGATGACATATAAAATTCTAAGCCTGTGATGGCAAATCTCTGGCACTCCAGTTGTGGTAAAACTACAACTCCCAAAATGTACACTTGCTTGGCTGTTCTCAGAACTAGAGTGAGTCCTAGAGTGATAAGCCAGCCCTGGCGTGATTTACTAATAGTTTATACTATCTTCAGTGCAGTATAATGATGGTATGCTAGCAATAAAAAACATCAATAATAAGTATTTATTTTAAAAAATAAATCTTTTTGCAGTAAGAAAATCATACCTACCAATGCATCTTCAATCTCTGCAGTGCCAAGTCTGTGCCCGCTGATGTTTATGACATCATCCATTCGACCTGTTATCTGGTAGTGCCCTTCACTGGACCTATGAGCTCCATCACCAGTAAAATAATAGCCTGGAACAGGTAGGTACATTATCATGAAAAATGTACAGTATGAAGATCATGACTTATTCAAGTTAAATTTTAAAGGGGATTTCTGGTATGGGAGGATTGCTGCAGTATCAGCTGCATCACCTACACCGGGGATCAGCAACCTCGGCACTCCAGCTGTCCTGAAACTACAACTCCCAGAATACTCCTTTCACTTCTATGGGAATTACAAGAACAACCAAGTAAGTATGCATGCTGGGAGTTTCACAGCAGCTGGAGTGTCGAAGGTTGCACTGCACAATGGACAGAGCTGTGTATTACTGTACTGTACTGCAGAACAGGCTGTTTTAGTTAGTGCAGAATATATCTGGGGCCTGCTGTCCCTAAATTCATTTGAGGCTTGTTGGCACAAAGAGAGGAATCGCCGCAAACGTGGGAGTCACACTGCAACCCCATTCATTCCTATATCAGCCCTGCTACACTGCAATACCTGGCCACTACACGTGCCATGCCCAAAGTCGCAGTGTAGCCGTACCCTTAGGGACTCATATTGAAGAACTTTATGAAATAGGAAACCAGCAAGCCCTAAAAGATGCCTTAACCATGGAAGCTAAAACTGTTTTTCAATGCTTACATTTGTCTCTGGGCCATTGTGGATGGCATAGCGGAAAGGCCTATACACAGGGCACTATGGTTAGCATTGTTAGGCCGCCTTCACACAGTCAGTGTTTGATCAGTGATTTCTATCATTGACTGGGAGCCAAAACCAGGTGTGGGTCAAAAACAAAGAACAGGTGCAGACAGGGATGGACTGGGAACTTAAAGTGGCCCTGGAAAAAATACTAAAAGTGGCCCCATTGTGTAGTTGGGTCCAAACTGATGGAAGGCAGAGCCAGTAATACCATATTGTGGCACATTATACCGCCCCAACAGAGCCAAATACCACAGTCCATCACAAAATACTGCCAGCAGCACAAAATGCATCCTCAAAAACTTCCACTGGCCGGCCATGAGGAGGGCCCAAGCGGCCCCCTGGGCATCGGCCCACCGGGAAATTTCCCTGTAAGGTCTATGGCCAATCCGCCTCTGGGTGCAGATCTTTCCATTACATCATATATCTATGTAGCTTCCACTCATTGTATTGGCTCACAATCACTGATGGAGATCACTGACCAAAAACTGACTGTATAAATGCGGCCTTGCTGTGGGAAACACTTCCCATTTACAGAAAATGATGAATGAGATGGGCCTGCTGGACTGTCCCCTGCCCTGCCACGTCCACTTTTTTAGACTTGGCAAGAGTGGGGAAAAGTCTCAGATCGTGGTGCAATTAACCTTTGCGCCACAATCTGCGCCAGAAATATGTCTAATTTAGGTGTATTTCTCATAGTAAATGACCCCCTTAGTTTTTTTTTTTTTTTGCACACTACTATGTTGCAGTGACAAGAGAAAAGAATATACTACTCATCATTTCAGAAATGTAAATAATGGTGCAGATGGTTGGGCCCCAGCTACCGAACACGTGGGTGACTGATTGTACACTGACAGAATCCGTGCTGGTAAATGATCCCCATTATATCTGAATGCACAGTATACTGAAATGCTGCTCCAGTTGACAACTTCATATCCACAATTATTATGGGAAAAAGAAATCAGTTAGTGATGTTTGATGAATGCAGACATTTTCTTCGAGGGTGGAGGCCTTATTTTGTGAATGGCTGTCTCCGGCTTTATCAGTGATTTCTGACACACACGCTTATCAATGCACTGATGACTGTGCAATTCTCATAAATTAGAGAGCAGCTAAATCTAAAGTACAGTACGATATAAACTCAGCTTATTGATCGTTAACCAGTACAGTAATATAATGCTATTACATAAGAACCACATGCGTTCAATGAACAATTTAAAGGGGTTGTCCAGTTTCATGATATAAATGACCTATCCTCAGGATAGATCATCATTATAAGACCGGTGAGGGTCCAACTGTTTGAAGGAGGTGCAGCACTTGTGCGAGTGATGCATCCTCTTCAGTGTTTACCTGCCCGCCGTCTACATTGTAGTGGTGGTGCACGGTAATTATAGTTCTTTGTCCCATTCACTTGATTAGGATGCGCAACTCCCAGGTGCCAGGAGTTGGACTCCCAGTAATGTGATATTGATGACCTATCCTGAGTATAGGTCATCAATATCATGAAACTGGTCAAGAGGTTGTCCAATTTTTACTCATGGCCTATACTCAGGTTAGTTCCCGTAGTGCATCCCAAGGTAAGCAATGTACATGCGCCCAGCTGTCCTCATGATGTCAAAGAAAATCTGATTCCTCAGACCAAGGCACTTCCCTCCATTGCTCCATGCAGTTAATGATTTGAGGCTTTAAGTCCAGCAGTTCTGATGCTTATATGACTATTATAGGCACTTAACAGAGTTCAGCATGGGCTTTCTGACTCTGACTGGCCTGTGGCTACCATCCCCATTGTGGGAGCAATTGACTGGTTGTTCTGACATTTTCTTATCATAGCCATTTTCAGTAATTTGTGCCACAGTAGTTCTTCTGTGGGATTGGACCTTTGCTCCTCACATACATCAATGAGCTATGGGAACCCATGACCCTGTGACTAATTCACTGATTGCTCGTCTTTGGACTACTTTTGATAGGTACCAACCAAACCATACTGGAAACAACCCACAAGACCTAGTGGTCTAGCCTTCACATTTTGGCCATTTGTAAAGTTGCTTAGATCTGTTTATGTTTTCGCACCAGTCAACCTGTCAGGAATTAGAAGACAAAAATGGACACTAAAATATATCTGACATACAACAGCTATTACCTGGATATGTCTTGAAATAAGCATCAATAAACCTCTGATGATCTCCGTATATGGTTCTGGCCATACCAGGCCAGGGCTGGGCAATACAGAGTGCACCAGAAACATCACCACCTTCAATAACTTTGCCCTGATAATAGAAATACATTGTTAAATCAAGAGACGATCCTCAATGGTTGCATCTCCTCTACCTAAAAATGTTCAGTTATGACCACAATCTATTGTGATGTAAGGTTATGGCTACACAGTACAGATTCTTGATGGAGATTTGGAAGCCAAAACTATGAATGGATCATAAAAAGAGACAAAATCTTGTCTTTTTTGAGTTCACTCCTGGTTTTGTCTTCTAAAACTGCATCAGGAAATCTGACTGTGTGGCCGTATCCTAAATATGGACTCCAAATTAACAATAAAGATGTGGCCTAGTCCACACTTCAATATACCATGCACTTATGCTGTTGATGGGCATGGTTGAGAATGGCATGACCATAGACATCTCTGTGAAGGCCATTCTGCAGTATTAGGGAATAGGAACATGGCTGTAAGAAATAGATGGCAACATAATAGAACAACTTAACAAAGATATACTTGTCAATGTGCTATCTTAAAGCCAATGACTTACATTCTCATTTAGGAGTGTAGGTCTTATCCCAAAAAAAGGTCTCATAGCCATTGCTGGAACTATCTCGGCATCTTGCTCTGAAGGACGAGGTGAAATGCAGATTCCTCCAGTTTCTGTAGAACATGATGAACCCATTAACATCATAATCTGGAGATATGGTATGGTACATGCAATCTTTTCTAACCAAGGACAGTAGAGATCCAAAGAGCAATAGAGTAGCTCAGTACACCAACCCCGAAGTTGATAATTCTTATTTACCCTTATGTTTGAGATAAGCTCAGAATTAGCCATGATGAATGGTTGCTTCTGTTTCTTTTCTACTAGTATATATTCTAACATGTTCCTAACCTGACATACCAGTCTGTAGTGAACTAATCTAGAATATACAGTATATGCTGACATTCTTTATGCATTTAGGCTACTTCCACACCGTCCACATGTTGTATTTTCGTTCCGGCCGCCTCTCAGCAGGGGTTGCCGTGCTGCGGCCGGATCCGCGGCCCGCCGCCATTACAGTGAATGGGGCCGGAGAGCAGTTCCGGCCCCACACGTGCACCTGTGGTAGCACGGATCTGGTGGGCTGTTCACCCACCGTAACCCTGCGCCGCAGGTGTGAAAGTAGCCTTAGATGCATACTATACTCTTGCCACACTGTATATCTATGACACAAGTGAATGACATATCGGCTGAATGAACAGGGTATTTAAATGTGATAACTTGCTGATTTCTATCATCCATTTTTGTACTGAAAGCAGTGGTGTAGGCCGATCTGCTTCGGGTGTGTGGACTGTTAGAAGATCGAGTTCAGGTCTGAAGAGTTGGGGGTTGGCATGGGGGTGGTGGAGGGGTTACTTAGGGGAAGAGTCAGTTTAGGAAGCATGATAAGCCTGCCTGAAAAGATGTGTTTTTAAGCCAAGTATGAAGGTTGGGAAGGTGGGAATTAACCTAATATTTCGGGGCAGAGAATTCCAGAGACTAGGTGCAGCTCGAGAAAAGTCTTGAAGATGGGAGTGAGAGGTACGAATCATGGTGGATTTTAATCTTACATTACTAACAGAACAAAGAGCACGAGTAGGGTGGTAGTCGGAGATGAGGGAAGAGACGTATGGAGGTGCAGCACTGCAGAGAGCTTTGTGGGTAAGGGTGAGAAGTTAGAACTATATTCTGTGGTGGATGGGCAACCAGTGAAGTGACTGGCACAGGCTAGGAGCATCAGTATAGCAGGTGGATAGATAGATGAGCCTGGCTGCAGCATTTAGGACAGACTCAAGGGGGTAGTGTTTAATGAAAGGGAGACCAATTATCAATGAGTTACCATAGTCAAGACGAGAATGAATCAAGGCAACAACAAGATTTTAGCCGATTCCAAAGTAATAAAAGGGCAGCTTCTGGAGATATTCTTGAGTTGCAGATGACAAGAGCTAGCAAGTGATTGGATATGGGGAACAAAG
Source organism: Rhinella marina (assembly GCA_900303285.1). NCBI lineage: Eukaryota > Metazoa > Chordata > Amphibia > Anura > Bufonidae > Rhinella > Rhinella marina. The sequence continues at coordinate 292,603 of ONZH01006882.1, read as the reverse complement.
GAAAGATCTGAGTCAAACATGACCCCAAGACAGCAGACATGTTGCCCAGGAGTTATGAGAGTGCAGCAGAACAAAATTCCCCACTCCACCTTCTCCTGACCTGCGATGCTCCACTAGGCTCCAGTAATATCAATGTCAACCCTTGCGACCATGTGACCATTTGGCTGTGGCGCTTTGAAACCGGATGTTGACATTGCTGGGCTCCAGCGGAATATCACAAGCAGGGAGAAAGAGCGGGGAGACAGCACCGGGAAGCTGGTAAATCATCTTTGCAGGTCCCACAGAATGGTGGGGTTTGGCACCCTCCACCAGGGGTGATTGGACATAGACCTTACAGAGAAATTTCCCAGTGGGCCGATAACTAGGGGGCCGGCCAGTGGAAGTTTTTGGAAATGCATTTTGTGTTGCTGGCAGTATTTTGTGATGGACTGTGGTATTTGGCTCTGTTGGGATAGTATAATGTGCCACAATATAGTATTGCTGGCCCTGCCTTCCATCAATTTGGACCCAACTTCAAAACGGGGACGGTTTTCGTATTTTTTCCAGGGCCAATTAAAGTTCCCAGTCCGCCCCTGACCCCCACCCCCTTTAAGGAACCTTAAAACAACCATGTAGCATGGAAATAAAGTTGTTTCTCTGAATGGTGTAACTTTGCTCTGGACACAGAGGCATCAATGGTGTTAAATATAAAATATAACAAAATGCTACTATTATACTAATTATCATATATATGTTATGTAACTATACAAACTAGATAGATAATAGATAAATACATTAGATAAATAGGATAGATAGATAGATAGATAGATAGATAGATAGATAGATAGGATTCAATAGGATAAATAGAAGATAGACAATTATATTACTAAATAGTTGATTCTCTTTTCTCATATATTCAATGATTTGAGGCTTTAAGTGATAAATTCGGGGCTTTGTCTTAGTCACAAATGAAACCACAAATCTCTGATCCCTTTCATTAAGACAAAAGTAAAAAAAAAAAAGCAGTTACGTTGTAAACAGCCATTTTTTACAATTAACTAAGCCTCGGCAAAGTGAACTCATTTATCCAGAGAAGGAATTATCCTCTGCCTTATCAGTAAAGAAGTAAAGTGAATATATAAAGAGCTTTAGGTCACCAAATTACTTTTATTACTCAGTATTAGGCTATGCTGCCCATTATCTGCGTCCTGAGATTACGCTTCTGCGCCACCACAAATCTTAATCATTCTCATTCTGGATAGATCCGAATTAGATACATTCAGAGATTTCCGTCTGCAGGATCTCACTTAATTGGACCCTTAAAAACTTACATTTGGCCAAATAGCCAATATGATTATGAAAAATATAAAATATCAAGTTACTGGGAGGAATGTTATGTTCAGAATCAAATTTCCTCTGGGTTCCACGAGGACCACTTAACAAATTAAAAAGATATTACACAAATCTCTGCAAATTAATTTGACTAAGTACATGCAAATGAGACCCCACTAATTACCGTAACTTAATCGCTTCAAATCTCCTTAAATGAAGCTCAACTGTAATTGGTACAGTAGGTCCCTTGGAAGGCAGCGATGCTTAATACGCATGATGCTTATCCATCCGCAATGACAATTAACCCCTTCTGGACAAATGAGGGTGACATTGCATTATGGGAGCTAAAAGGTATTATCATTCACAAAATATATGCATCTAATTGTAATTTCAGATGTAGCATAATACTGGTGAAATTATAGTCACTTTATTGCTATTGTTTGTGATATAGTCAGTGTTTGGTCAGTGATTCCCATCAGTAAGTGTGAGCCAAAACCAGGTTTGGGTCCAAAACACAGAACAGGCGCAGATCTTTTCATTAGGCCCCATTCAGACGACTGTATGGCTGCTGTACCCCTGTTGCGGACCACAGACATCGAGTACTCAAAATACAGGCACTGCATGTGAACTCCATGCTGCTGTGCAGACCCGTTGACTTGAATGGGTCCACGATTCGCAACATACAGCAAAAGATAGGACATGTCCTATCTTCTGCAGTGCAGAGGCACGGATCCTGAAGCCCATGGAAGAGCTTCCGTGTGTTACCGTGGACTCCCGATCCATGCCTCCACACCGCAAAAGATAGGACATATCCTATTTTTTGCTGTATCTTGCAAATCGTGGACCCATTCAAGTCACGGCAGCACAGAGTTCACATGGCGGCACCTGTGGATTGCGGACCCACTGTTTGCAGTCCGCAACATGGGCACAACAGATGGTCATCTGTATGGGGCCTTATACCTTATCTCTGTAGGCTTCAGCCATGGTTTTGGTTCACAATCACTGATGGAAATCACTGATCAAATCATGACCAAACACTAAGGGCTTCTGCACACAAACGTATTTTCTTTCTGTGTCCGTTCCATTCTTTTTTGCTGACCATTTCCGGAAACATTCATTTCAAAGGGTCCGTAAAAGAAAACAGAAGTCACTCCATGTGCATTCCATTTCTGTATGTCTGCATTTCCGTTCTGCCAAAAAATAGAACTTGTCTTATAATTGTCCACCTTACGGACAAGGATAGTACTGTTCAATTAGGGGCCAGCTGTTCCATTTCATAAAATACGGAATGCACGCGGACGTCATCAGTATTTTTGGTCGATCTGTGTTTTGCGGAACCGTAAAATACATATGGTCATGCGCGTGAGCTCTAACTGTGTGAAAGCATCCGTATAGAAACTGTTGCTGGAAATGACAATTACTTGTAAGAAGGGCAGGTGTTGGAGGTGTTGGTACAGCTCTAGGGTCTGTTTGACCCCCACCTTGCACTTCTCCTTATATGACGATGTATTAGTTGAAACCTTTTAGAGGTTGCGTACTAATTTCCAGACCTCTCAGACTGGCGGGGATCATGTAAGCAAGATCACCAACACGGGTCCTGCCAGTCTTAGAGGTCTGGAAATTAGGCATAAGGTCCAACCTTTTTTCTCCTCCGGGTCTCCACTGCTTGTCTTGGGTCCTTCCATGTAAATTTCCAGTTTAACGCCGCTGCAGCCAATCACTGGCCACAGCAATCTGCTTACCTTGCATCTTGTGACCTTTTGGCATGGCACAAGGGGAGCAGCGGCCAGTGTTTGGCTGCAGCAGGGTAATTTACATGGAGGGACGCGAGACAAGCACTGGAGGCTGGAGAGTGAACAAGCCGAGGCCTAGCACCGGGGATCTGGTAGGTATGATCACTAACCCAGGTCCCACCAGTCTCTGAGGTCTGTAATTAGTGCACAACCGCTTTAATGAAAAAAAGATTGAATTTGCTGTAGAAGAGAAGAAGATGCAAAGAAAAATGGAATTAAAGAGGTTATCCCACAATAGACATTCATCAGCTTTGAGAGCCTCACCACTGGGACCCCATGATCGCCACAACAGGGCATCTGAGCCCCCTGGCCATTTCTCTTCAATGCATAACCACACTGAGGAGGGCTTTGGAGCACCAGTTGGAGGATAGGTGATAAGTGTCAACTGAAGGACAAACCCTTAAATACCGTTAAGAGAAGGAGGTTGCAAATAATGCAAGGGACAAATGACTGAAGGAGTGAAAGAAGAAAACTTGCTATTAAATCATCACTGTCTGCTACCTGAAACCCTACCTGTTTAGGGTGAGAATCACTAAAGGAGTCTCATTCTATTTTTTGTTATAAGGCCCTATAATGATTTTTTACACCCTCAGTGGTTAATTTAGGGGCTAATTTGGCATTTCTGGGGCTCCAAAGTTGTATGGGGATATGAGGACCCCTGTCGCACCACTGAGCTTCACCTTTGTTGGCTTGCTAATCCCCACTCACAGCGTAGCATTGTAGCCTGGGCACCTGCTACTACTCTACATCGGGGAAGGACCAACCTCCTCCACTGGATTCAGTGCAGCTGAATCTGTTGCATAGGTAGTATGTCTGTGCCTGGTTTAGTTAGTTTTTCCAGCCAACTGCTTCTTGTCCAGGAAGGGGGCTCCCTAATCTCAACTAAGCTGCATGCTGAGCCATGATGATGTGAGGGTAACATGCACATGAATAGGTCCATAAATTACTACTAAAGCTGGATTTACACGGGCTGACTGAGCATCCGATTGTCAGGAAGAAAGTGTTGTTTTCTGACAGTCGGTTGCTCGTTCAATGTAAATGCAGCAATCTTCTTCACTGTATGAGAACGAGCGATCGCTATAGACAGCACGATCTGCTGCCCAGAAGCCATGATCGGTGGTGCCCATGAACGTCAGGATCAAAATGCTCGTTCATCGGGTGATCAGCATGGCCAGATTGAGGGGAGCAATTCTTGGGCCGTGTAGATGCACCTTAAGACATTTAGCGTATCACATTATCACTCCTTGTCTCTCTGCAGACATTTTATCCATGGCTGCTGATTCTGCTGAGGGGAAACATATTTTATTTGCTTAGATAACATTAGGCCATAAAGCTTCCTTGTGTATATCATGACTGGAGAAAGCTACAGTGGATTTTGCGTGACTTGCTGATTTTTCTACAAACCGTGATCCAGAGCTGCTTCCATTATCCTTATCTTTTCTGTCCTCTCGGTAATGAACTTTTCACTTTCCTATGCTAATAACGTGCGCCCACTTTGGAGTTATATGACTGGTACTATCATCTCACAGGATACGTTATCTGACTTCTTGATACTGCACATCTCTTTAGTAGGAGTACAGACTGTTGTAGGTCCAAGTCATGGTCTACCTACAGATGTTCTTGACTTCCATTATGGCTTTAGAACTTTGATGCAACCACATAGTTGTCTGTCCAGCGAATAAGCTGCTAAGAGTCCATTTACATGGAAAATTTCTCCAGGTAATGAGGTCTGATCTACAATATAACATCTCAGTAAGAGCTTATTTAAACCTTTCAGCCCTGGAGGGTTTTTAATTTTTGCGTTTAGTTTTACACTCCCTGCCTTTCCAGGGCCATAACTTTTTTATTTTTCCATTTACATAGCCTTATGAGGGCTTGTTTTTTAATATAGCATAATATGTAGTGCACGGCATCTGAAGGGTTAGAAGTCCGCGATCAGCATTACCTCCAGTGACGGACAATAGTCCCAGGTGCCTGCTGTTTAAAACCGCAGGCACCTGATGGCTATGGCGTCTGCCACGCTCGCAAGTGGGCTCCATCTTTACAGTTCCAACCAGCGCCAGTTGGGAAAGGGTTAAAGGGAATCTGTCAGCTCCCAAGCATCCCCCAAAACTGGAGTAATTGGTGTAAAGTGTAAGTGATGCTGAGTCCACACAAGGTGCTCCAACAAACCAGCAGTTAAATGCATTGAGAGGACTCCTGAGCTCACACACACAATGGAGAGGACTCAAAGAGGAGTCCTCCCAGAGCATATTACTGCTAGTTTGTGGGAGAACAGCGTCAGAGCACAAGTAAGTATGAAGATAAAAATTAAATTACCTGGGGTTGTTTTGGAGCTGACAGATTCCCTTTAAGGTCTACTCACGAACAAAGGCCCAGCCACACAATCAGATTTCATTTGTTTAAAAGATAATTTTTATGTTGACACAAACTACTCAACCGGCTGACAAATGAGTATTTGCTCGTCTTCTGATTGGTAACCCTAAGCGCCGGCCTCTACAAAACTTCGGCGCATCCACTGCCAGCTTCCTTGCTAGCGTAGATTTAGAACATTTTATACGCCTAAAACACATGGCGTGAGCAGGGAAAAGTCGCAGATTACGGCACAAATAACCTTTGCGTTGCAATCTGCGACAGATAAAATGACCCCCTTTATGTATTCACATTTTATCATTGTCTTTGTTATTTGCTGTTCTATAACAATAAAAAACTGCAAATGTTATAGAAGATAAAAAGAAAATAAAAAAAAAAGACACCAGGTGCCTAATCAATTTCCCGCTGATCCAATACCAATGCTTTTGCAGTCCATCTCCAGTCTGTGTACGATACGTTAGTGAGGACATTCCATACAGGTAGATAATAGCTTCAACCAATCCATAGACTCAGCGGTGACATTGCCATGCTTACTGACATCATGGCTGAGTGCTCAGCGGTGATACCAATAGTATGGCATGTGACTGGCTGCAGCTGTGTTGTGCTGGCAGCCCATAAACAAGGACTGTTAGAGTCTGACAGAGCAGAGCCTGGATTGTCAAAGGATTCTTTATTTCATAAATGTTGCGGCCCTTTTTATCTATTTTCAGAAACCGGTACCCCTTTAACCTGATTCTCACAGCATCATCTGGATGTGCAAGTCAGTTGGCCTCCTCCCAACTGAAGAAAATAAAGGGTAGTACAAGAGCCATTGGCACAACTATTGGGTCATCTATGAATTTCTGGATTATACCAGACTTGCACATTAGATGCTGGGGTGGCAATCATTCATAAACGTCATGTACTATAGCTACACAGGGTAAGCAATATGCACTTTATGTAAAATCGTAATGGAGGTTCAGGTCTGCCTAATATTATATAAGATGTGTTAAATTACAATAAGCAACTACAGTCATGTGGACTGAATACGCTGTAGTGGAAATTTCCAGTACTGGAAGAGGTATTTGAATAGGCTTGTGAACTTTACAGACTAGTGATAAAGTAACAAGATTATTCTACATAGGGCTTGTCCATGTTAAATATTATCTACATTGTGGTGCTATAGCACTAGACCAAGGACAGACCTCGGGGCCCCTGTGCAAGAAAAGTATAAGGGCCCCTTGTTTTTAAAGAGTGAAGGGATCGCCATTGAGCTCTTCTCTAGCGAACTTTGCACCAGGGTGACAACTTCTTTTGTGAATTGTAAACCCAAATACTTCTGAATGTAATCTATTAGACAGTAGGAAGCACAGTTTCTGTTCTTTTGAATATGTAAAAGGCCTATTTGTTTAGAGTGCCTGTATTTACCTGTATTTACCTGCCTGTATTTACACGCCAATTTTTACGTTTTGATTTCACACAACCGCATCGTAACGGAATGGATGCATCCTGATGTGCAATTCCGGTATTGAGACACAGTTGCAATCTGCAGGGGCAGAAGCTTCTGCTTTCCTATAGAGCTCCAAGCAAGATTTGTGTGGAGGCACTGTGTCATAGTCAGGTGAGAACCGCCATACACCCTGCCTACAGAGGGCTGCCCAAAGGGGTGTTACTTACATGATGAGGCTCAATTAAATTTTCCACAATTTTAATTTGAAATTACACTTTCATGTTTCTGTGGGGGTAGGGATTTATTGTAATTGCTGTAGGATTGTATTTATTGAGATACAGTACAGGTATTACATATGGGGATTTAAAGGGGTTGGCCAATTTATATTACTAGCTGCACATGAGCTGAGAGCAGCCCATACATGCAGCTAGTAATAAGTATTATTGATCTATCAGCAATGATTTCTAGTTGTTTAATTTTAACCTGACCTGCAAGTCAGCTCTGCACTGGGAACATGGGTGCTGATGGGGTATCCTGTCCATCCACTGCCTCCGTTCATTTACACTGGGGACTGACAGGGACACTAGCATATGCGCATTCCATCCCCACTGTAAGTGAATGGAGGCCTCTGATAGACAGAATCCTCCATCAGCTGCCATCTTACCAGCACATGTGCAGCTAGTAATATAAACTGGACATCCCCTTTAACTGAAGCAATCTTCATTTTCCTGGTAAAGGAACTTGAAAAAAAAAAGTTGACAACAGGCCTGGATCTGCTGTAGCTACAGATGCATAGCATACTTCAATTTAGGACAATTATATGGGAGATAGCTATCAGTTGCCTATCAGTTGTACCTGAGGAGCAGAAGTTATATTGTGGAGCAGAAAAGTCTCTCATACAACACAATTTAATGTTTGTCGACCCCACAATTTATGTGACAAAAAAGTTTTGTCTAAGGAAAACCACGTTTGCTGTCAGCTACGATGTTGACTTTAGAGTTCTTACAACTGAGGCCTGTAACAAAATGGCAGTTGTGGCTGGTAAGCAAGATGTGGATTCTGCTTTCTACAGACTGTAAATGTACTACGTATATAAAATAGTGTCTACAGTGCCTTGCGAAAGTATTCGGCCCCCTGGAACTTTTCAACCTTTTGCCACATTTCAGGCTTCAAACAAAAAGATATAACATTTTAAATTTTTGGTGAAGAATCAACAACAAGTGGGTCACAATTGAGAAGTGGAACGAAATTTATTCGATCATTTAAACATTTTTTGTAATAATAAAACTGAAAAGTGGGGCGTGCAAAATTATTCGGCTCATTTACTTTCAGTTCTGAAAACTCACTCCAGAAGTTCATTGAGGATCTCTGAATGATCCAATGTTGTCCTAAATGACTGATGAAGATAAATAGAATCCACCTGTGTGTAATCAAGTCTCCGTATAAATGCACCTGCTCTGTGATAGTCTCAGGGTTCTGTTTAAAGCACAGAGAGCATCATGAAGACCAAGGAACACACCAGACAGGTCCATGATACTGTTGTGGAGAAATTTAAAGCCGGATTTGAATACCAAAAGATTTCCCAAGCTTTAAACATCCCAAGGAGCACTGTGCAAGCGATCATATTGAAATGGAAGGACTACTGCAATTCTACCAAGACCTGGCCGTCCCTCTAAACTTTCATCTCAAACAAGGAGAAGACTGATCAGAGATGCAGCCAAGAGGCTCATGATCACTCTGGATGAACTGCAGAGATCTACAGCTGAGGTGGGAGAGTCTGTTCATAGGACAACAGTCGAACACTTGACAAATCTGGCCTTTATTGAAGAGTGGCAAGAAGAAAGCCATTTCTCAAAGATATCCATACAAAGTCTCGTTTACAGTTTGCCACAAGCCACCTGGGAGACACACCAAACATGTGGAAGAAGGCGTAAAAGCAACACAGCTCATCACCCTGAACACACCATCCCCACTGTCAAACATGGTGGTAGCAGCATCATGGTTTGGGCCTGCTTTTCATCAGCAGGGACAGGGAAGATGAAGATGGTTAAAATTGATGGGAAGATGGATGGAGCCAAATACAGGACCATTCTGGATGAAAACTTGTTGGAGTCTGCAAAAGACCTGAGACTAGGACGGAGATTTATCTTCCAACAAGACAATGATCCCAAACATAAAGCAAAATCTACAATGGAATGGTTCAAAAATAAACGTATCCAGGTCTTAGAATGGCCAAGTCAAAGTCCAGACCTGAATCCAATTGAGAATAGGTGGAAAGAGCTAAAAACTGCTGTTCACAAACGCTCTCCATCCAACCTCAAAGAGCTCGAGCTGTTTTGCAAGGAAGAATAGGCAAGAATTTCAGTCTCTAGTTGTGCAAAACTGATAGACATACCCCAAGCGACTTGCAGCTGTAATCGCAGAAAAAGGTGGCGCAACAAAGTATTAATGCAAGGGGGCCGAATAATTTTGCACGCCCCACTTTTCAGTTTTATTATTACAAAAAAAGTTTAAATGATTCAATAAATTTCGTTCCACTTCACAATTGTGACCCACTTGTTGTTGATTCTTCACCAAAAATTTAAAATGTTATATCTTTTTGTTTGAAGCCTGAAATGTGGCAAAAGGTTGAAAGGTTCCAGGGGGCTGAATACTTTCGCAAGGCACTGTATATACTGGAGAACTATGAGCTATATACTACATAATTCGGTATGCTAGAGAATTAAGCGTCTTTCACATGTCCAAGATGACATCTGTGTCAAGATGGTCAGTGGTTAATCCATGGAGATGTCCATGAAGGATCCGTGTTTGGTCCGTGTGTCTGTTTTTTGCCTTCCGTGTGTCATCTGTATTCCACGGATGCTGCTAGTCTGAAAATTAATTTCCCGAGCATCTCCTAGAAATGATCTGTGAAAATCATGGACCCAACACAGGTGGCATCTGCGTTGTGTCCATGACTTTCATGGACCCATTGACTATAATATGTGTGAGGGATCCGTAATCATGGACAAAAATAGAACGTGCTTCCATGGTGTCACCATGGATCCTTGGTTCATGGAAAACCTCTGATGTGTAACTATGAATATAGATACGGAGACCATGGAGACCACGGACAGCACACATCCATGATTTATTGACATGTGAAAGAGGACTGAGAGTTGTATACAGCAGCAGACTGGGCACTCAGTACTATGTAAAGGAAAATATGGATTGACAACCAGAAAGTATATGGGCCAAAGAGCAAACATTTCACTGAAGAAATCAGGTGCAAGTGCCACTGCAATTAGACATAAGGGTACTATTAATAGGACCGCCATTATAGAGGTTTTCCATATGTGTTTTCACAGTCTTTGTGCATGTGCTGTAGATAAATGATGACTACTTATAAGAATGACTTACCTGTTTGCCACCACGTGTCCAGAAGATCGCACCTTCCGTCCCCGACCACATTGTAAAACCATTCCCAAGCTTCATGGTTTATCGGTTCACCCACTAAAATGATAGAAAAGAATTGATGAAGCCGCAGCTATTATTTGGTTAATGGCAACGACCTAGCAGAGCAGGACAAGGAGAAGCAAGTTCAGAGAGGGCAACCTTTTCCAAAGCATGTGACAAAATCACACGTCTGAACTCGGGCTGCATTTATGTGTTTGTTACTCTTGTGCTTGGATGACAACAGGAATTTCTGTCCCTTGTTAAGTGTGATGTATAATGCTAAAGACTGCTAGACTCGATTAACCAGCATGTGAGTGAATTCCTGATATAATGTTTTGTGAATAAGGTAATATTTAACCAATGGCTTCAAACATTTTTTTTTTCGCTCAATAAAAATTTCCCTGTACAACCTACAGAATATATATATAACATTACTGTGACCAATAAAATAATACTTTTTTATTGACCCTTGTGCTATGTTGTTCTATGAAGATTTACTAATGAAGATGTGCCACAATTCTGGAGCACATGCCTTGCATCACATTTATTAAAGGGTTTGTCAAATTACAACTTATCCCCTATCCAGAGGATAGGGAATAAATGCCTGATTGACGGGGGTCTGACTGCCGGGGTTTCTGCCGATCACTGGATCATGGCCTCTGTTTCCCTCTTTGAATGGAGTGGTGGAGTGGTGACATACATGCTTGCTGCCACTCCATTCAACAATAAGGGACTGCCAGAGATAGAAGAGTGCTGTGCTAAACTTGGCACATACTGTAGGACACATTTTAAGCTTTAAAGACATTAGTAGAAATGACTATTCTCATCCAGAGTGTGGACCACACGGATCCGCAAAAAATACAGATGTGTGCATGGCACCATAGAAATGAATGGGTCATTGTGATATCTGTAAAAAATGCAGATAGCACATGGATGAAAAGTTTGGTTGTGTCCATGAAGCTTTATGTCATTAGTTTGTCTTTACACGTCATGGGCTCATAAGTGTTCGTCAACAGATAAAAATATGCAAAAAAACATCTGTTCATCTAGTTTTAGCAGCACACAGATACAAAGACAAACCTGAGCAGTACCGGATCTATTTCTGTTTCATTTGAAAAATAAATTAGATAGTTTTTAATAATGAACTTGGACTTTGGACTCGATTTTAATAGTAGAAGGCAGTTCTATATGCCCAGGGCTGGATCAAAAATGGTAGAATCACGTAGGCAAGCACTTTTAAAGATCCCACCTTGAGTGGGAGACTGTATTAGACATGCAGAGGGTCGGCCAGATCATCGCTAACAAGCATTTGAAGAAACACTCGTTAGTGATGATGATGCCTAAGTAAAAGTGCTGCTAATTACCTGATGAATCGCTCATTCATTGGGCAATCACATTTTTTATGCATGCTAAAAAAATTATCGCTTACCAGCGGCAGATTGTGCCGTCTAATTATACTTTGCTGCCGGCAAATAATGGTTTTGTATGGGGACGAACGATAGCATTAGCGATCGCTCCTCACCATGTAAATGCAGCCGTCTCCTCCACTGACGAGCAGGAAATTTTTTGGGAAGGACCACTTCCTGCCCAACAATCGTCAGTCTCATCTGCTGGTGTAATACTAGCCTAAGAATGTTATATAATGTATCGCCATCTAACGGCTGTATTAGACCTGCAGATCAGAGTTTCGATTGTCGGGACTGAAATGAATGGGTCCGCAACCTTTCCGCAAAATTGCGGAACGGATCCTTTTATACGGTTGTGTGAATGCACCCTAAAACAGTGTGATATTTCTGATCTAATGTTCATTGAAGGTATACAAAAATTAACAGTTAGAACATATTAAGGTAAAATTTGGTTGCACGTGCATTTCAGTCCTTTTGTATTATTTTTACTCTACAAGAAGACTAAGCCAAAATCTTATGGAAAATCTCAAGAAGAAGAACAGGCATTCATTTCAACATTATTCTTGCAGGAGATAAGCTATTGCCAGAGGTGTTTGGCATCTTCTTATTCCCCTCTTCCCATTAAAAACACTTGGACAATTTGTCAATGGAGTTGGGAGGAATAGCCATCAGCCAAATGAGTTGGGAGTTTTAAGCTTTATTCCCTTATGGATCCATGATGGATTTGTTTTGTAATTGATCTTCCCAGATCCCATGTGTCCATCAGGTTTCTGTTTTCTTACAGTATTGGAAATCTTTTTATACAAAAATGTTGTGAGTATGAGTCTTATACAGTTTAAGTTTTCTACACTTTGTGAGTTAATTTATTAAAAGGATGAATTATTATTAACTGGTCACAATTAGGAAACATACAAAAAACTAAAGAGCAAAGAATACGTCTGAGACAAATATACTAGTGTTTTTAATCAGTAGGTCTCTCATTAGGATATCTTGCCTTTGTTTCTGGCAGTGCTATCAAGACTAATGGACTTAACATGTACTCAAATGAAAAAAGTAGACAAGAAATCTAGTAGCTGAGTGTATGGGGCTTAGCGAAGGGTGTAGGCCTTAACAGCCTTTTTGGCATAGCAGGCATAGCAGGGATGCTCCTGCTTCAGCCACTGGTCTTATAGCCCAACACAGTGAGAAGAGGCATGGCTGAGCTTCTGGGAGATATATAGTTCTTAGTTTTAAATGTAATATGAGACAACATAAGTCCAAGGTAAATGAGGAGATTAAAGGAGCAGATGCTGAAATATATACACTACCATTCAAAAGTTTGGGGTCACCCAGACAATTCTGTGTTTTCCATGAAAACTCACACTTTTATTTATCAAATGAGTTGCAAAATGTATAGAAAATATATTCAAGACATTGACAAGGTTAGAAATAATGATTTTTTTTAAATAATAATTTTCTCCTTCAAACTTTGCTTTCGTCAAAGAATGCTCCATTTGCAGCAATTACAGCATTGCAGACCTTTGGCATTCTAGCTGTTAATTTGCTGAGGTAATCTGGAGAAATTTCACCCCGTGCTTCCAGAAGCCCCTCCCACAAGTTGGATTGGCTTGATGGGCACTTTTTGCGTACCATGCGGTCAAGCTGCACCCATAACAGCTCAGTGGGGTTGAGATCTGGTGACTGCGCTGGCCACTCCATTACAGATAGAATGCCAGCTGCCTGCTTCTTCCCTAAATAGTTCTTGCATAATTTGGAGGTGTGCTTTGGGTCATTGTCCTGTTGTAGGAGGAAATTGGCTCCATTCAAGTGCTGTCCACAGGGTATGGTATGGCATGGCGTTGCAAAATGGAGTGATAGCCTTCCTTATTCAAAATCCCTTTTACCTTGTACAAATCTACCACTTTACCAGCACCAAAGCAACCCCAGACCGTCACATTACCTCCACCATGCTTGACAGATGGCGTCAGGCACTTTTCCAGCATCTTTTCAGTTGTTCTGCGTCTCACAAATGTTCTTCTGTGTGATCCAAACACCTCAAACTTCGATTCATCTGTCCATAACACTTTTTTCCAATCTTCCTCTGTCCAATGTCTGTGTTCTTTTGTTCATATTAATCTTTTCCTTTTATTAGCCAGTCTCAGATATGGCTTTTTCTTTGCCACTCTGCCCTGAAGGCCAGCATCCCAGAGTCGCCTCTTCACTGTAGACGTTGACACTGGCGTTTTGCGGGTACAATGAAGCTGCCAGTTGAGGACCTGTGAGGCGTCTATTTCTCAAACTAGAGACTCTAATGTACTTGTCTTGTTGCTCAGTTGTGCATCGGGGCCTCCCACTTCTCTTTCTACTCTGGTTAGAGCCTATTTGTGCTGTCCTCTGAAGGAAGTAGTACACACCGTTGTAGGAAATCTTCAGTTTCTTGGCAATTTCTTGCATGGAATAGCCTTCATTTCTAAGAACAAGAATAGACTGTCGAGTTTCACATGAAAGTTCTCTTTTTCTGGCCATTTTGAGAGTTTAATCGAACCCACAAATGTAATGCTCCAGATTCTCAACTAGCTCAAAGGAAGTTCAGTTTTATAGCTTCTCTAACCAGCAAAACTGTTTTCAGCTGTGCTAACATACTTGCACAAGGGTTTTTAAGGGTTTTCTAAACATCTATAAGCCTTCTTACACAGTTAGCAAACACAATGTATTATTAGAACACTGGAGTGATGGTTGCTGGAAATGGGCCTCTATACACCTATGTAGATATTGCATTAAAAAACAGACGTTTGCAGCTAGAATAGTCATTTACCACATTAACAATGTATAGATTGTATTTCTGATTAATTTAATGTTATCTTCATTGGAAAAAAAACTGTGCTTTTCTTTCAAAAATAAGGACATTTGTAAGTGACCCTAAACTTTTGAACAGTAGTGTATAGTTTTGTGAATTTACTGTGTTTCCTGTGCTTTAAGCGCTGGGTTAAAATAATCTTACAACATACAAATATACAGTAGGTATTAGACAAGTCCTCTTTACGTACCTGAGCCCAAGATTTTTAAAGATGACCTATCATATTTCTTTACCCAGTCGTCTCCATACTTGAGCAGCAGGCGTATTGCAGTTGGCGCACCATAAAACTGATTAATCCTCAACCGTTCCACCATCTCCCAATAGCGACCTAAGCAACATCAACAATATTCTTTATAGAAAATGTTGTTAAAATCATCCACACACTACAACTCCTGCCAAAACATTTTAACTCCCTTATAAATGTGATTCTTTCATCTAAAAGCACAATATAGTAATAAAAGTCAGGTGCTTTTGTCGCCTACGTAATTACAAAACATACAGTAAATTCTGTAACGAATAACCCATTGGAATCCCAAGAATTTTCTCTTAAAAGTGTAGTCTGTGAACCACACTGCTAAAATGGCAACTATCCAATCTCATGAATTTTGCTAAGTAAATATGTTTAGAAAAAATGGTTTACTGAGTTCAGTGTTTTCAAAGCTCCAACCTCAACCTTGGAATACTGAGTGAAAGACCAGACCTTATCACTCAACATCAGTGCCTGAAGAATGGACACTAATGACGTGACCACAGGTGACTTTACATAGGCTTTATTCAAGTGCTTTACAAATTCTAAAACTGACTATACACATTAGATAAATTTTAGCCGAAACCTCCATTTTCGGTAAGACTTGACAACCTAATCTAACGTGTCTTCCGACTCTCACCTAACCTCATGTTAGGGGAGATAAGGATCGAGTAGTAGGAACTGCCCTTTCTTTTTGTCCTTGGAAAGATAGGCTGCTGTCAGAAGAGTCTGGCATCAGCTTTCTTCCCTCTCCTTCTAATGCGTAGGGCCAACCTTTCATTTTTGGTCAGGTTCTATGTAACCTCAACCCCAATTTCCTGTTACATGCAAGTATGGCCAGGTGACATGAAAACTTTTGACACAATAGCAGTATAGCAATATGTACAGCATCTATGACAACCTCTTTCCATATGCCTAATTATAGGCCAGCTCAGGAACCTCCTCTATTAGCCAGAGCAAAGAGCTACTATAAAGAGCTACCATAGTCACTCTAGAACCAACTCAAGCTTCCACTCTAAAGGTCTCTACCTGGCCTTGTACTACATGGCAGCTTATTAATTTCAATGGATGCATAAAAGGATCAGACATATCTAATCAAGCTGTCTGATCCTTCTCTCCCTCAACATCTGCTTTTGGGAGACTCAGCATGAACTACCTTTACACGTCTTTGCCACTTATCTTAAAGGGGTTATCCCATGAATAATGTAAAAAATGAAACTCAGACATCATATAGTATGTGACAACCTCTTTCTAACAAAGCTAGAACCAGCCCTGTACCTCACAAGAATCCAGAAATCTCCTCATTTCCCCTGCTAGATTTATATCCAGCTGACAGCTCAAGGGGAGTGTCTTTACTGCTGCAGCTCAGGAGGCGTGTCTCAGTTCTCCCTATCACAGCTCAGGAGGCAGCTGAAAGATTAAACTGAGCATGTGCGGCCTTCTCAGTGAACAGGTCAAAGAAATAAGAAATTAAGTTGCACTATACTGATACATTTTACTGAATAACTCCGTAGCTATACAAAATCATTAATTACATGCAGTTACAAAAGTGTTTAGATCCAGGTGCTGGTTTGAAAACTGTAGAATATTTTTCGTGGGACAACCCCTTTAAGTAATGCAAAGTCATTGGAATAACAGAAGGAAATATTTTCCATAAATCTAGTCTCTTCACCTGGATCTGGATATGTTGGAGTACTCTCAAACAGGACAGTGGTGGCTCCATTGCAGAGAGGTCCATAGACAACATAGCTATGCCCAGTAATCCAGCCAATGTCAGCAACACATCCAAACACATCTCCTTGTTTGTAGTCAAATACGTACTGACAGAAAAATAGACATTATGATATTAATCACAGGTTGTATGCAAACATAGCAGAAGAAGATATCATCAATGGGCCACAACCACAACATACACTAACCTTATGTGTGAGGGAAGCGTACAGCAAATACCCAGCCTGTGTGTGCACAATTCCCTTAGGCTTTCCAGTGCTGCCAGATGTATACAGCATAAATAACATGTCCTCACTGTCCATAGGTTCTGGAGGGCACACTGGTTCCGCTCTGGCCATTTCCTGCCAAAACATGTCCAAACCAAGATATGTGATATTGTAACTGTGAATGGGTTCATGGGTATATCTCTTATGTTTCATATAAGGTCTTGTCAAGTTTTTTACGTGTGGTTTTGGTGCGGATTCCACAGCACTAAACGTGTGGCCGTCACAAGCAAACTGTCTCCTATTGTTTTCAAACATACATGTCAGAAGAGCTGTTTCTAGGAGGTGCTTCCTGGGCTATACCATTATCCTTTATACCATTATGCATAAATAAAAAAATAATGAAACCTAATATTAGCAACATTAATGATAATCAATATATGCTAATGTACCCCCTACCGTATCGGTATTAGCAGTCACCAGGGAGTGCTGTCATCATATACATGCCTGAAGCCGCTGGTTTTCTCTAAGTTGACTTGGAGTATCCAGTACATTATTCTGTATAATATACCTCAGCTGCTGCAGAACCCATTTTGGGTCAGGAAAGGAGCTTACTATCCATCATTTCTTGATTGATATGATAGGTCCTTATCCTGTTCATGAAGGTCTCCAGCAGCCTTATTTTTTGCTGGGCAAAGGCCTATATAACACACACTACAGCTGCTGAAGAACCTCTTCTTAGAGAAAGAGGGAGCCCCATGTGTCCGTCAACAGTGGTTGGTATGGGAGAAAAAACTTCCTACAAAAAGTGATCTGTGACAGACTGCTTCTGCAGGAAAGAGGAAAGTACTGTCTGTGTAGCACTGCTTATCACCGTATAATTTTTATACTTTGACATCATAATGTGGTGTTTATAGATTTATTAATTACTACAGACATATCAAAGGAACATTTCCATTCACATATACTGTACTGCAAGTCATTAATTGCTACTGATTGAAGCAGAGGTGTCAATAAAACATTTATCATTATTTTTGTATTTTACAAAAATAAAGTATATATTTATTAGAAAATGCATATGGCATAATAAATCAAATCACTAATAGAAATGTGTTACTTTTGGTCAGATATGTCTTATATTTATTGTAAGCTTTATTTAATATATGATTTATATAAAACTATATTGGTGCACATCACTTTTCTTTGTTTGCATTACTTCAAAGATGGAGTTTTGTCATTATACTGCAGTGACCCAGTGATTTACTGTTAAAGAGGGTTACTGTGTCTCTACTATGCAGTTTGTTTCACAAAAGCTGTGCATGGGGAGAAGGGCTTAATTTTATTGCCTCCATAGAGACAATTGCCAGGTGTGGGCTGGTCCCACCACTCTAGTTTGGAGCTGCTAGGGAGTGTATAGTCTGAGATCTGTGTCAGGAGCCAATCTGGGAAACTAGAGGGAATGTTGCAAGGAGAGACACTAGACAGGGATACACCAGCCCTGTGAGCCAATAATGGCCAGAAAAGTGACTGTAACAAGTGCCAGCCTCTGAAGTAGAGAATAATTGAGCCAAACAAAAGATTTAATGTATGCATATTGAGAAAAGCTTGTATGTTGGCTGTAGACTTCACTGCATGGTTGGGGATAGAAGTTTCAGACACCATCCCTACAAAAGAGACAGAGTGGCCATCTGTTAAAGGACTACACCCTGCAGCTGGGTATTGTAGAAATACAGACCGAACAAGGGAATATAAAGAGAGAGAGAGAGAGAAAGAGAGAATTTGCACCCCTTGGTTGAATTGAGAATATTGCTCAGATTAACTGTAAAGTAATTCAGAAAGAACCACCTTATTCCCCATTCCTCCCTATATGTAGACTTGGGAAAACTGCCTTTGCAACCTGTAAAGATTCTGCCTACTTTTGCAAGTGCATGTGAGTACCATCTCCCAACTTGTCTCAGTAAAGTACAGTTGACTTGTTTCACCAAAAGAGTCCTTTTCTTTCCACAGCATCACTGCACAGCACTGCATTGTGCCACCTCCAGGGGACCCTGCCTTGAACTTCCAAATCCATCCGACACCAAGGGCACCCCACATACCAGTAGGGTGTGCCCAAGGGGAAGAAAGGGTGCTTCACTGCCTGTCCCAGGGAGCACCTGAGTGAGGACAACCTTTGTGAGCACTACTACCACCATCGTTGCCTCTACCACCACTCCTGTCCACTCCCGGGCTTGCTGCAATACTATATGTTGAATTTTGCTATTGTAAACCCGTTTTGAGACCAATATATTTTAAGAGTCTTTGTTCAGTGTTATGTATAATTCTCGCTTTGTATCATCAGCAGTATCCCTACAATACATATCATACAATACTCTTCTATTCAGAATATTTCTTATGTGCACCATGTTACATAGTACAGGTACACATGTATAAGACGTACTTCTTCCAGAGGAATGTCAAGATTACCCATGTGGACTTTGTTGTCCGTCCTCTGAGCAACAAAGACATGTTTAATGGAAGGACAGCTCTTGACAGCTTCATCCACAGTCTTCTTGAGCTCTGTCACTCGTCCTCCTCTCAGTCCTTGGTTGACAGTGATGACAGCTTTGCAGTTAGCTATTGATATAATATGAAGATAATTCATGATTTCATTTAATTCTTGAAAAGCATTTGCTCAGTCTCGTAGACACAAGTATTATGAGACTAAGATCACTTTTTTTCATAAATGAATAGTACAGGCAAATGTAAGAAACTTTGTAATATATCTTAGCAGAGAAAGTTGCTTTCTTTTTCTCTTATCAGGCTCTACTCCCCTCTTTTCAGACTCTTTTCCTCTTATCAAACCCCTTTCCTCTCCTTTTTAACTCTCAATTCACTGTCATATCTTCTGAGGTTATGCTATGGAGAGGTAGGGAGCAGCTGTTTCTCCATGTGTAGTCTATGGGCAGACATGAAAACAGCTAGTCTACCCCACCAGCTAAAAAACCTGAGAATTACAGACAGATTAAAGGGAACCTGTCACCTCAAAAATGCATCTACACCAACCAGCAGTACTTCATAGTAGCCCGCAGCCTGTTAATAATCATCTGTTTCATCCTGTTGTCCGAAGTGGCATAAGTTCAAAAAACGCAGTTTTATTCTCCATCAGCGCTATATTGTCTGCCAGCTTGAAGTCAAGGGGGCAGCGGCCTCCTTGCTTCAAGACAACTTAACCACACCTCCTAACCGTCCCCTCTTGCCTGAGTGACAGCCTACAGTGCGGCCGCAATTCCCCAAGTCTCGCGCATGCGCATTGTGCTGCTGAGACCCGGCTAACAGCAGCAGGAAGAGATGGGATCGCACATTACTACATAGCGCACCGCGCATGTGCGGAACTTGGGGAATCGTGGCCACACTGCAGGCTGTCACTCAGGCAAGAGGGGACGGTTAGGAGGTGTGGTTAGGTTGACTTGAAGCAAGGAGGCTGCTGCCCCCTTGATTTCAAGCTGGCAAGCGATATAGCGCTGATGGAGAATAAAACTGTGTTTTTTTAACTTATGCCACTTCGGACAATAAGATGAAACAGATGATTATTAACAGGCTGCGGGCTACTATGAGGTACAGCTGGTGGGTGTAGATGCATTTTTGAGGTGACAGGTTCCCTTTAAAGAAGGAAAAAGTACTAAAATGGCAGAAACACCACAGGTGCAAATTTGGTGCAAGCCACGCCAAAATATTTTTTAAAACTCTGGCATTTGAAATGGCAGTCTTAAAGTGGTTTTCCGGGACTCAGCATAGGTCATTAAATATCTGATCTGAATATCTGATAAATGTACAGTACAGCAAAATATACTATGTAGGTGCGATATTAATAACGATTTATCTATTATGGATAGAGATTACAGTGAAGTATCTAGGAAATGGTACAAAAACATCCTGCAAAAATTAAAGAGATAGATAGATAGATAGATAGATAGATAGATAGATAGATAGATAGATAGATAGATATACAGTATACAGTAGCAGGCACTGTCTCATTGACTTGAATTACTGCATTGGCTGATATGATGACAGAACAAATTCATGAACATAAATAGAACTTTGACTAATGGGGTATGAACTTGAGAAACCAAAGTATAGCACAGGCCCCTCACACTTATATTCACTGGGCAGAATCTACTAATCATATTCATTCACGTTTCTCTCAAAAACAGAGCAACGTAAAGCACTTGTCTCTCAACAAACTACCCATGTCCAACTACAACCTACCTCAAAAGTAACCTTCATGTTATCTTGAACTCGACTTGAATGCCCTACCACACGCATGATCATCAGCAGTCACTAAGTATTAAGCTGGCCATGAACATAAAATAATTGTCAGCCAAATGGTGATTTAGGAAAACAATTACATATTCCTCATTAACAAGCACGTTCATTCTGTGGAGCAGGGGGAGAGCAGATGCTAGACACATCTGGTGTTTGTGATCAGAAAGACAATAGAACTGGAAGGTAAACATCTAATTTGTGTGATCTAACCACAAGCCCCGTTCCATCAATCTAGTTGTTTCGATCACAATGATTGCAGAACATATTATTCCTATCAGCACAGTACAGAACAATTTCTTGGGGCACAGTGTGGTGATGTTTATCTGGGCTGTGTAAAGTGCTTTTCAACAGGTCTAGTTTTGAAGATGTGGCCAGGGCCAAATATACTAAAATCTATGCAACTTATGCAGGTGCACAAGGGCCCGGTAGGTAAATGCTCTCTGCCACCTTAAAAACAACATGCTACTGTCCATTAAATTGCATTTGAAGGACTAACAGGGGAGAACTGGCCATATACCCTACCGGAAAATTTTCAGATGGGCTGATGCCAACGGGGGCCACCTGAACCCGCCTCACATCCGCTAGGTATATAACGATCTGATGCTCCTAGCATAAATTAATGCAAGGAGCATTAAGTACTATGCACATGGCCAACAGCCACAGCTTGCTCTCCTGACTTGAGCTGTATCACCATCCTCAGTATGGTCATAGGGCAGTATTTTATGCTGCACTGTGGTATTTGGTTTTGCTGGGGTAATATTTTGTGTTGCACTGTAGTATTGCTGGCCCCACCATTTCTGTTGTCCCTGCCTACTTGTGGCTGGTGTTGTCCCTGCCTACATGTGTTGCCCTGTATTCTGTCAATTAAGGCTTGTCTACCCCTTGGGACCACTCCTAAATTATTTTTTCAGGGCCACTTTAAAGGGTTTCTGTCACCAGATCTGGGCATATTAAACAGGATGACATTTGCAATGTGCAAATGTCCCCTGATGCCCAATCTGGTATTCTTTTTTATATTGGTGCCCCCGTTTTTGTTAAAAACCTCTTTTATATTATGCTAATTAGGCTTACTAGGTGCAAGGGGCGGTTACCCTGCACCTAGTAAGCGCCGTTTTCCTACCTCTTGCTACGCCTCCGTAGTCTTGATTGACAGGGCCAGGCAGCTTGCTCGATCTTCTGCCGGCCCTGTCCTCGCTTCAAATCCCGCGCCTGCGCCGTGCGGAATAGTGAGTGGAGCTGGCCGCCGGGCTCCCGGCTGCCTCACTGCGCCTGCGCCAATGACGTCAGACTACACCCGGAAGAGAGCCGGGTGTAGTCTGACGTCATCGGCGCAGGCGCAGTGAGGTAGCACCACTAACTGCGCCTGCACCGATTTTATTCCGCACGGCGCAGGCGCGGGATTTGAAGCGAGAACAGGGCCGGCAGAAGATCAAGCAAGCTGCCTGGCCCTGTCAATCAAACTACGGAGGCGTAACAAGAGGTAGGCAAACTGCGCTTACTACTGTAGGTGCAGGGTAACCACCCCTTGCACCTAGTAAGCCTAATTAGCATAATATAAAAGAGCTTTTTTAACAAAAACGGGGGCAACAATATAAAAAAGAATACCAGATTGGGCATCAGGTGAACATTGCAAATGTCATCCTGTTTAATATGCCCAGATCTGGTGACAGAAACCCTTTAAGTTCCCAATCCACTGCTGGGACTAAACTAATAAATTTCATGGCTCAGCATTACCAGGTGATTGCTATAGAGACATAAGGGGGTGCTGGGTGTTGTAGTGAGCACTGCACTGGCCGAGAGCACATATACCTGCTTCTGCCTGTACCTGCTCCCTTCAGCTGAAGCCTGGCATAGGGTCTTCTGCACTAATGTGCTATGCAGAGCTTTCAAGGGAGGGGGCACAGGCAGAATAAGTGATGTGTGCTCCTGCCAGTACAGTGCTCACTGCAATCCCTATGCCTGCAGTACAGTAAACATCTGTACACCGCATACACGTCGGCAGCGTACTGGTATACGGATTCAAAAGCACTATAAACACTCTGAACTTTGCTTGCCTACTTTGTCAGTAAAAATGTAAAAAAAAAAGGTACATTTCGAAAAAGTAATGATAGGGCATTTAGAACAGTTTTAAGTTTAGTTACACTTTAAATGCCAAAATTGTAATAGGTATAATTTACTGCAGCAGTTATTTCTACATTCATATCTTTGAATTCCATTCCAGGCTTTTCCCCCTCACTGGTGTTCTTGCTTAACAACTAGACTTTACATTTTAGTGGATTCCACCAATAAAGTCCAGGTATCTATGGGTAACCTTGCATTTCTGTAATATTGTACGATAATATGGTACAACTTGAAAGTAAAATACTACTTACCATCACTAATTCGTCCAGCCAAGGATTCAGCACTGAAACCAGCAAAGACAACAGTGTGAACCGCTCCAATCCTTGCACAAGCCAACATGGATGCCACAGCCATGGGTGAAACAGGCATGTAGATGGCCACTCTGTCACCTTTCTTTACTCCATACTTTTTCAATGTGTTGGCAATACGGCACGTGGTGTCAAGAAGCTCCCTGTTGAAGAAACAAAGACAGGTTATAGTAACCATAACTATCGCTGTTATTGAAAATCCTATATTAAAAGGAATTGTCTACTTTAGACAGCTATGACTAAAGGTGGCCATATGCATTAGTCTACCAATGACAGTTAATTATTGTCTGAAAAAACGTCGGCCGTGTCTAATATTGTCATCCGATTGTTTGACGAAAGTTCTTTCATTCAAAGGAGAAAAGATCTTTCTTTCAAAGAACATTCTCAGAACAATCTTTTGTTCATCTCTTGGTTTCATTGAACATGTATGTCTAGTTTAAACATCTGCCATGGCCAATATGAACTAAAATGCGTCTGTGAAATGAACATTCACCAGATTGTTGTTTGTTCAACCAACTGATGTTCAATCAACTGCTGCTGAACTATCAACCTAGCTTGATTTTAATCTGTCTGGAATAAAGCTTGGCCATCGTCTTCAACCTAGCTGGACTGATGTCTTTTATGTCAATATTGAGCTGGTGTTGAGTGGAGTCTGTGTGTACTCTTATAACTCCATCCTATGGAGGAAAGATGGTGGTGTTCTTTCCATTTTTGTCTACTTTAGACAACCACAATACATATTTCATGTTAGGGTCTATGAATAAAATAGAGAAAGTATTTCACTTAGGAACCCCAATATTGGTCAAAGAGCTACATAGAGCATCTTTGCCTCTGGAGGATCCAGTGTAACCCATACATTACATGGACAACCCATTGACACTTCAGGAGAGATAACTACAAGCTTGCTACCTCCCCTTTAATAATAGCTTATTGTCACATTGTTAGGGGATCTCTTTATGTTTTCTCATATAAAAAGAACATTCCATTAGTCCATCATTCCAGCCCCCTTCTCTCCTTTCCAAAATTAATTCCTAAGATGATTTATGACCAAATCAAAGTTGATAGGGATAAATCAGCTCAGATCATCAGCAGAAGTCAGAGAAGGCCTGGAAAACAATCAGAAAGCTATTCTGACAAATTCTGCAACTACAATGTACTTTGAAACACAGAAAGATGCTAACTTTTTAATAAAACTATTATAGTACTGTTTTAGCCCAAAACACATGTTAGGGTCCATTCACACATCCGTATGAATGGTTCCGCATCTGTTCCACAATTTTGCGGAACGGGGGCGGACCCATTAATTTTCAATGGGGTCGCAAAAAAAAGGCGGACAGCACACAGCGAATACATAAGACTCTTATTAAGTAGCAATGCAATTTTCTCCTTCTACAGTTTATCCCTTCCCTCTCCATAGACTTCTACAGACAGCATATGCCTGTATCTTTCTATACCCCCCCCCATTTCCATAGACTTTTATGGGCAGCATATAATCTGATCTTTTAGTGAGATAACAGCCCCTCTTGTTTCTCAAGACAGAGTCAGCAGAGACTGATTTTAGGAGGGGCAGAAAGAGCCTTTTTTCTCTGATAAGATATATTACAAAGTTTTGTATATTCACCTGTTCTGTTGATTTAAGCAAACTTTATTGGAAGGGCAGTGAACATTTAAGCATTAATTAACCCCTTTTGCAACAATCAGCAGCATCTTTATGTAGCCAAGCCCAGTGGCAAAAATATATCTACACTAGATTACAACGATGACTTGGTATGCTGATCCGACACTCCACTGCAGAGATATTCCATTTTTTAGCAATATGAATATTAGCTGTTTGGTGCAATGAGGGTGTCACAATTGCTGTTGTTGCACTCAAACTCTGCTCCTTTTGCTGACCTTTGATAAACAGGGCCTCAAATTAAAGGTTTTTTTTCCATCACAGACATTGATGGCATATCACTAGGATATACCATTCATGTCCAATAGGTCAGGTCCCTCATCTGGGACCCATTCGTATCTCCATGATGGGACCCCGAAAGTGAACATAGAGCAGCAGTGCATGCAAGTCCACCACTTTGGGTTGTTCATCCTCAGGATATGTCATCAATATCAGATGAGCGGTGGTCCAATTCCCAGGAATCCTGGTGTTCTCATTAATGTTCCCCTACATGCCAGAATAATTACAGCTGTCTGCCCCATTCAAGTGAACGAGAGTGGAAGATGTAATTACACTTTACTGCGGCTACAAGGAATTCAGCATGCGGGTGAGCATAGATGAGGACGCAGCACTCGCACAAGCATAGTCGACCCTTTGAACAGCTACTCAGTGGGAATCCCGGGAGTTAGACCATGCTAATCTCAGGATAGGTCATGAAATTCTTGCAATCATTTGTTCAAATCCTTTCTCTTACAGAGTTAGGGAGGAGTTCACATCACCGTTTCATTTTCTGTTCTTCTGATCCGTCAGAACAGCAGAAAAAATTATAATAAAAAACAGGATTCTGTAGAAAAAATGGATTATATGCATCAGTTATGCACATTTGGCATGTGTTTGAGTCATTTCTGTCTGAGATGCGTTTTTTAGACAGAAAAAAAGTCCTGCTGAGATAATGATGTTTTTTTCTGTTCTTCTGACGGATCAGAAGAATGGAAAATGAAATGGTGATGTGAACTCTCCTTTATATTGTTTGTCAGCAGCACATCACCTCCTGTTTGCACAGCAAGCAATTTTCTACCTGCATGAACGATGTGATTAACAACAGACAAATGTTTGCTGATCGCTGAGCAAGTTTACATGGGGCAATCATCAGAAATAAACATTTGTTCAACCGATCATCAGCCTGTGTAAAAGGGCCTTTAGACATATCAGTTTGTTACTGCATTTGAGTGCACTGACTACTATTGGTAAGTGTGTATAGAGCAACCTGTAACCAAGAGCACATTTCTCTTTATGTAACAAGTTATGGGAAAGTCTGTTATGGTTAACTCTAAGCAAACATCTACATAGTCCAAACATTACAGCTACAAGCCAGATGAATAATAAGAAGGCTCTGTATACTACGACTAGTAATATTGTGCCAACAGGGTGCACGCAAATCTCATAGGGCTCCCATAGCAAAATTTGCTAGCACTCAAAGCGCAATGCCCCGGATTTCTGATGAATTTACGCTTTGTTTTGTTTTTATTGAGCAGAACAAAATTTAAAAATTGTGTCTCATCCTCACGGTATCCAACTTCTGAATTAGAAAAAGTGGAACAAGTGCTGAAAATATATGGCACTCTTTCTGAACAGCATATTTCTCAATTTATTTACACCAAGGACCTGGCATAAATACATTAATACATTTCCTCCCAGCCCATATAGTTCTAAATCACTGCTTCTCTTCACATAATATATTGCAAAACTGTCTGCCTGCAGCCACCACTAGGGGGAGCTTAGTGCTTAGGAATTTATACAAATCCTGTAATAATTTCTTTGCACTGACTCCCCTCCAACGGCAGCTGCATAAAAATACAGTGCTTTTATTTCGGAAAGAGGACGTCCAGAGCCAGGCCCCTCCTGGTCTTCCACCATTTATGGTAATCCACTGTGTGCAATTAAAAGGAAAATCATTATATGTCAGTACTAAATAAGCAATAAAATATCAAATTACCCTTGGAATTTAGAATATCCGATTCCAGACCTTATCAAGTAGAACCGAGCACAATGGCAACGCCTCTGCCTCCTATTGCCATCATAGCTGTAAGAAATGTACTGTTGCCATAAGAACATACTGTAGGTCATCTTATATGAACATGGTTCCTTTTGAGATTCCCCCGTATGTCTGTATTTGTACTTCAGAATTCCCAACAATAAAATGTAAATGAGAGTGGATCTTATGGAAAATCAAAAGATGCAAAACACCAATTGAAATGTCATGTGTCTGACCAACCAAAATAAGTATAGAATGCTAAATGAACTTGTGTCTGTCTACCCCATTTTATTATTTTCAACAAGGCTCAAAGTATTGGCATGATTTTTAATGGATTTTCAAGGGATTACTGCTACTGTCAACTTCCTCCAATTGTTGACATGGTAGCCCCAATGGAGCCTCTGCCTAAAATGTGCCATTTATGATGGTGTTTTCTTACGCAGCTGAAAGGCTTTTGACCCTCCTCGGGCACTAGGGCCTGGGTGTGACTGGTACCTCTGCACCCTTTATAGCGACACCCCTGGTAAGTAACCATTCCATACACAGTAGGTTGATTTTAATAAAAGAAGGCAAAGAGTTAACAACCTAAATAATGCATACAGTACCAACCACATCACAGCTGCCATTTTTTCAAGGCAGGTTGTAAAATAAAATCAGTAACCTGATGGTTAGTGCCAAAAATGTTAATTGGCGATGATTTATAAAACCTTCTCTGTTCTTATTCATGGACACCATAATTAGAAGTCACAAGGACCAAACTTCATTCATCAGACAATTCTCTTCCAAGGAACATAACTATTCCTGTCATTTGAGGAAGACTGTATTTATTAGCTACTTGTCCTGAGGCTCCTTCCGAAAGTTTCTAGGAACAGATGTTCTATTCTTGGCCTAAAGACCACCTGCATATAGAAGATTACTAGAGCACTGTACAGTACAGCAATGCATTGTCTTCATGTTACTGTACTGATTCCAGTATTGGGCAAACCACTTGATACTACATAATGATGCTTAATGTGTCATCGGAAAATGACCTGTTTTTTAAATCATGTTTTTATATTTAGAATATTTTTTAAGAATTTTTCATGATATTATTGTTTATTTTTCATGTTAATATCTATATTTAGATAGATAAACCATAAATTCCTGCACTTTTTGCACTGGCCACTAAGCCTAATAATAGGCACCACTTCATGGTCTGTACAGATCACTTTACTACAGTTACCTGCTTATCTTTCATTCTAATCCTGCCTATAACAATATCACCTCTGTGTGTAGATAAGACATTATCCACCATTCACAATAGATGACTGTGAAAGCTTATCTATTCTTCCCTTGATCTCCTCACATGTCATAGAACACGCTGAGAAAACTCTCCCATAGAAGTCAATGAGATCCCCTCCTGACCATTGTGTCTATGGCCCATGGGGCTGCCGTAAAGCAATTTTCTTAATTCTTTCAAAATGCTGTTAAGAACAGCTCAGGCAAGATGGTCACCACCATAGTCATGTTCAGGAAACAGAATAAAGAAATCTGCAATCAAAAAAATAAGAAGAGATTAGAAAAAAGGAGATGTGCTACTATCTGGTTTTAACTGGCTAATAAAATTTTTGGTGACACATTTCCCATTTCCTTTAACATTATCTTAAATAATGTTGAAAAAAAAGAAATGAATCCCAAAATGGAACAATTTGTATGCAAAATTTGGCAGACTGACAATAATGACCCACGCTTAGCTTTCCAGAACCATGGATAATTGCCCATTGATTTCAATGTTATCAGGTAATATTTGACTATAATCCAATATGCAAACATAAGCTTTGTTACCCCTCCATATGGTCCAGAATCGTCACAAAGCATTTAGTTTCATGCTAACAGTGCCATGCTAATTCTCCATTCTTCTCTGTGTTGTATCTTAAAGGGGTTTCTCGGGCGTATAAAACTGATAACAGTTGCTATAGAAGCTCCTTCCTTCTCCATGCTTCTTATCTCTTCTATGGCCACAGCTCACTGCAGTATTATGGGTCTATCTTGTACGGATAGCCACATTGACTGCAAAGGACCCATCATATACTTCTATATTCCTCTAATTTAATATTAAGGCACAAGGAGTGTTTTCTCACTGATTCATATGAACTCCATGAGAACAGAAACCGTGGCATGTTCCATTATACGTGTATACTACTCTTCAAGCATTATGTATTCTATAGAAGAATATGAGAAGTCATTGAGGTTCCATACGCATGACTCAAAGTGCAAAGGTCTTGATAATATGAAACCACACAGACTCCATGTACTTGATCCCATGGAGAGAACCAAATCCCTTGACAAGAGGTGTACCAAACTTTTGTCAAGTATGGGGTGAAATTTTTCTAAATCATCAACCTCATCATTACTCCTCAACACTTAAATTGCAACACCAAAAAGGAAAAGTCTTGGAATTATTTTATTATGGAAATTATAAAAAATAGAAAAAAATATTCAAAACATCTTGATTTATTCAGTATTGACTATGAGCACCATACACAGAAATACACACACATGTCTTGGCATGGTATCAATGAGGTTATTAATGGTTGTCGGAGGAATGTTCTGCCATACTGAATGCACCTTTGCATGCAAATCATCAAGATCCGCTGCTGGCAGCTCCCGTTGCAATTGCTGGCCAATGATGTCCCAGATGTGCTCGATGGGAGACAAGTCTGGAGCCGCTGCAGGTTATGGTGGCACATGGTGATTGCTGGAAACACATGGCCAACATCACACTGAGAGCGCAGGTTCTTCTGCATTAAGTGAGGAACGACTGTCCATTCCTGTGCTACTGGATGAGGTGAGTAATTTATTAAAGGAAGCATTAGAAATCCTAGGGCAGTGGTGGCGACCCTATGGCACAGGTGCCAGAGGCGGCACTCAGAGCCCTCTCTGTGGGAACCCGCAACCTGAAAAAATTCTATGGTGTACCAATATGCCTTAAACTTATCCTGCCATTCATCAGCACAGGGAACACTATGAACAGAACAGGCAGCACACTGAATGTGGGCAGGCGATTATAGCTAAATGATAAAGTACATGGAAGATATATTATATTGGACTGTAGTATTCAGGTTAAATTGCCATGTTGGCACTTTGCGATAAACAAGTGGGTTTAGGGTTGCAGATTGGGCACTCGGTCTGTAAAAGGTTTGCCATCCCTGTCCTAGGGGGCACTAATAGGGGTATTTTTTACACTGGGGGGCACTATGGGGGCCATTATTCATACATAGGGGCACTAGAGGGGGGCCATGTGATGTCCAGGGGACACTATGGGGGGGCGTTATGTGTACTCTGAGAGCACTGCACTGGTTGGGATGTTAAAAAAAATTATTCGTGAGACATAAATAATACTCACTCTTTTGAAGCTTTGCTTGTATTTTTCAGTCCTTTTATTTTTCATATGTACAAATCATAGTAAATGCATAGTAATCCTGAGAACGCTGAACTGATTGCTACCCCATGCTGCACGTCGTTTCGGGGGTCACACCCCCTTAATCATGCAGCATGGGGTAGCAATCAGTTCAACGCTCTCAGTATTACTAATGCATTATAGCGATTTATACATATGAAAAATAAAAGGACTGAAAAATACAAGCAAAGCTTCAAAGGAGTGGAACAAGATTGATACGACCGAGTGGATTATGTGAATACAATTGTGGAGCCTGGGTGAGGTTCTGAATCAGGTCGTGGTATACTGAAGGTAGAGCAACAGTTGATGATTGAAATAAAAAAAAAAAAGCCAATGAAGTGCAAAATGGATGCAAAACGGCCATGAATAACTGACATTGTTTGGGTTTTTTTTTGTAGCCCAATCGACCCCATTGTTTGAACCCCTTGGAATTTATAGTGGCTGAAATAGCATTTTTAATTGTCCTAAATTAAGGCTACATTCAACAGTGAAATAAATAGCCGTCAAAACCAGCAAAACAATCCATTTTTAATACCCATTTTTTCATTGGTGCACGGTCGTGTAAATGTACCCTTAGATCAGGGATGGCCAACCTGAGGCTCTTCAGATGTTGCAAAACTCCCAGCATGCCCAGACTGCCTACAGCTATCAGCCTACAGGAGGGCATGGTTGGAATTGTAGTTTTACAACAGCTGGAGAGCTACAGGTTGGCCATACCTGCCTTAGATGGTGCTTTTTCCAGTACTGTAGCTGGAAAACAAGCCATGAATGAGCTGCATTGTACTTGCTGCACTTCTTGTGACCTATTATGTAAATGTACGTTATTGTTTACACAGCACATACATGTGACATAAAATACGACCTTGCTACATTTACACACACTGTAATATTTTTCCTAGTAGATAAGTATGCAAGATTATAATGATGGGCTCTAGTGAGACACAGTAATATAGTCATATACCAGCTGAACTTATTTATGTTCTTGCTGAGTAAAACTAAATTAACACTTAATGAAAATCTATTATTCTATAAACTTTGGGTTCGGTATAATTTGGCACAAGTCATTATCACATTAGGATGTGTTATATTTTTTCCCAGTTTCTGTATCTTAGCTATCAACCACTTTGTAATTGAGCCACACTAAAAAACAAACGCCTAGGGCAGTTAGGATCATCACATGTCCCTACTGGAAAGTGGTTGTAAAGAGGTTGTATGAGATTAGAAAAACTTTGATTCTTTCTTCCAGAAAAAAAATGCCTCTTTGTCCACAGGTTCTGTTTGGTATAGAAAGTCAGCTTTAGGCTTCATGCATAAAAGCTAAGCCTGTGAGAAAAGCTCTGTACATATGGCATCTGATGGACTATGTCACATGTCTTTTTCTACGGGATTAGTATGGAATCTGTAAAACAAAATAAGACACTATATACCTCCAAATTAACTCATAAGAGTCAGATGGCGGTACAGTAAGACCCTGCATACATGAGGCCTAATTCACTTAAAAAGTGGTTGTGCTTGAATACCAGATACAGCACATACAAATCAGGGCCTAGACAGACCCTGTAGACTGAGGATTGGGTTTCCTTGGCCATTTAGCTTATACAGTGAAACCTCTCCAAAAGACCACTTCTTGGAGAAGACAATATCATCATCCAGGTACATAATCAGATATTCAGCTTAGTTGCTGTGTGTCATACTGCTTGACACCTATTTGAAGCCTCCTGTGCACCTTGTACTGACATTGAATAAGAACCGTGCAAACCCGCCTCTGTTTGGAGATTTGCTACAGGGAAATGGAAGATAAAGTTGGCAGGACTAGTCTGATCCAGCCTTGAGCTGTACAGAGACAGATACCATTGGTTTCAGCCTCCGGCATACAATAGAGCGTGTATGCTCTCAACAGTCAAAAAAGACAGATACTGTAGGTAGATACTAACCATTTCCTTGCTATCATTTAAGCTGTCTATTCAGTATAATGGAGCATTTGGAAGAGGTCTAACACCGTTCACTTTACTATTAGTAGCAGGTAGGAAAGATGGACAGGGTCAGCCAGAGCTGTAGTTAGTGGGGGGTGCTGCGACAAGCAGTCCTTAGCACACTGTGATGGTGGGGCCCACCAGGGGAGGATTGGTGATCTACTCTAAACTGTATCGACGTCTACAGGACATCAATTTGGTTGAGAGCCATAAACTCCTTGCCCTACCACTTGTTGTCTTGTAGGTCACAGGCTGCTTTAGGCCTGCGGTGTACAGTTTTTATTTTCTGATTGCAGGTTTTATATTCTATTTCCTGAACATGATTATGGGGGCGGCCATCTGTTCTTAACAGTATTTAGAAAGAATTAAGAAAATTGCTTTATGGCAGCCACATGGGCCTTAGACACAATGGTCTGGAGGAGACCTAATTAACTTCCATGGGAAAGTTTTCTAGGCACACTCTACGACATGTGAACAGGACATTGTACAAGGAAAGAATAGATAAGCTGTGATATCACCTATTGTGAATGGTGGATCCTGTCTTATCTGTCATTCTAATCCTGCCTGTAATAATATCACCTCTGTGTATAAATAATCAGTAACTGCAGTAAAGTGATCTGTACAGACAAAGAAGTGGCGCCAATTATTAAGCTTAAGGTCCTTTTACACGGGCCGATTATCGGCCGAAAAAGCGTTCCTAGGAACGGTAGTGCCGATAATCGGCCCGTGTAAAAGTGGCCCTAATCAGCCAACGAACGAGCAAAACGCTCGTTCATCGGCTGATTGGATCTTTTGGTTTCTACAAAAGATCCAATCTGTCGGGCGCAGTATGGAGCTTCCCGGCCGCACGAGTGATACAGCGATCACTCGTGCGGCCCGGCGCTCGATTCATCGGGCCGTGTAAAGGCTCCCTGCCCGAGCGCCGATATCGCTGATCGGCGCTCGGGCAGGGAGACACATCGGCCCGTCTAAAAGGGCCTTTAGTGGCCAGTGCGAAAACTGTAGGATTTTATGGTGTTTGTTTAAATATAAACAATAACCACCAAAAATTCTTTAAAATTTGTTTAACAAAAATGTAATTTAAACAATAGTTAATTTTCTGAAGATACACTCCTTTTAAGTGATACTAATATCTAAAAAGGGATAGTTGGGGTGAGAACGGCCTGTTTTCTGTTCTAAGATGAGGAAATGTAGCATAAATCAGAGGCAGCGAAAAGGAGCCTCATTTGTTGCATGCCTCTATAAAATAAGAGCCATGGACATCTGAATGTTCATGATATGTAAAATCAAATAAACACACTTTAAAATATATAAAACTACATAAGTACCACCTTCTTTAGTCCTACAGACTTTCTAAACACACTTGCGCCTTAAACTCTGTGTTCATTTGCATTCAAGTGGCAGACATTCTTTCCTACACAACCTCTTGTTGCTAAGAGGGACACATACCTCTCTGACACTGGAAACTTGGCACCAAGTTCGGCTTTTCAAAATAGCTTCACATCTTTGTTCTCATTCTCAGCAGGCAAAATCTGAATCAGTCATTAAACACAAGCCGAGCAATTTACCAGAGTTTATGAACTTGCTTAGTCCTCTACATAACCCAGTGTGAAAGTTTCAAAGGATTACAGATGCCTAAGTTATGGCTTCTAGGCTAGAAATTAAATTTAAGAGAGAAAGGTGGATATCATTGTCAAGTCAGATGCCATCCAGACAGATCCAGGGTCAAGCAGGATCGTCACTGGAGTCATGGAAGAAAAAGACATTGATAGACTCATATAGATTACATCCAAAGTAAAACTCCAGGAAATAAGTGGTCATATTGGCTACCTACCTACTGAAATTAACTTAAAACATTTTTTAACATGTACAAATGCTTCTAATAGCACATGTTCCATCTTCAATAAGTTGGAAGATTTTTGGATAAGGAAATTAAGCCAGACTCTCCAACTAGGGTTACAGACAATTTGGAGAGCAAATTGGGAACAAGCCCTGTGGCCTCCACCACCTTGGGACCTAGAGGTTTCCAACCTTTACCATTCCTTATAGCATTTCATTGATCTTCTGACTGTCCTGGCAAAAAGAGCTTTCTCTTTGTCGGTCTAAGAGAGTTGCTGACTCAACTGTCTCCATAATACCTATACATCTAGTGGGTCTTCAGAAACCTCATTCCAGCCCTGACTCTAAA
This sequence comes from Rhinella marina, assembly GCA_900303285.1. NCBI lineage: Eukaryota > Metazoa > Chordata > Amphibia > Anura > Bufonidae > Rhinella > Rhinella marina. The sequence continues at coordinate 257,819 of ONZH01006882.1, read as the reverse complement.
ACTATAAGTAGCCATACCCTTTAGACAAAAAAAAAGACAGTTACACTTTAAATTTCAACCGACAAATGTTTGTATTTGGTTGAAAACATACGTTCTAATAAGTTTCGGCTAAAGGTGCATTTACATGTGCTGATGGAGCAGGCAATAATTGGAAAGGAACCATTTACTGGCAAATTTTGGAAAGGAATCAGTGGAGGAAAGAGCTGCATTTACACGCAGCAATCTCCTCCACAGTATGGGGACAAGTGATGGCTACTGCCTTGCTCATCCTCATACAGATTCATTGTTTTTGGAAAACAGAGTATTGTTTACAAAGCTAAATATTTTGCTCAGAAACAAAGATTTTATGTGCTGCATAAAAGATCATTTCATCTGATTCATCTAGTGATCAGCAGCACATTTATACAGGCATATTATTGGGAACAAGTGTTAGTAAGTAGTAACGATTATATCCAGTAATCTGCCTCATGATTCTGCTGTGTAAATCTGCCTTAAAGGGGTTGTCTCATGACAGACAATGGGGGCATATCGCTAGGATATGCCCCCATTGTCTTATATGTGCGGGTCCCGGGTCCCTGCGGTGGATAGAGAATGGGGCCGCAAAAATGAAGGAGGGCACACCCGCCCTCCATTCATTTTGTATGGGGCCGACGAAAATAGCTGAGCACTGGTTCGGCAATTTCCGTCAAGCCCATAGAAGTAAATCGGAGCGGTGGCTGGTCATGCGCAGTGTGCTCCCATTCACTTCTATGGGGAGCAGGCTTGGTGGTGGCCAGACCGGAGTCCTCCAGCCACCATCTTGTGGGGCTCCAATCTCAATATAAGACAATGGGGAAATATCCTAGCGATATGCCCTCATTGTCTATGATGAGACAACCCCTTTAAGGCTGTATCAGATTAAACTATCCAGAAGATGATTGTCGAGAGGGAAACATTCCTTTCCGACAATCGCCTGCTCAATATTATATGCAGTGATCTCCTCCAGCGTATGGGGACAACGGATCGCTAATGCCATCGCTCCTCCCCATACTGAATCATTGTTGCCGACAGCAGATGACGATTAGACAGCCCGATCTGCTGCCAGCAAACGATGATTTTTAAACCTGCTGAAAGATCCCAATTGCCTGATGAACGGTTAACCATTGGCCAGTGTAATACAGCCTTTAGAGTGTATGGCCACTTTTATCCTCCAGGGCTATTAACATTGCTAAGTGTTTGATCACTGGAGGCTCTGTCACTTGTATCCCACAATCTAGTGTGGAGATCCTCAGTTTTCATTCCTCAACTGAAAATCTGCTTTGAAAAGTTGTATAGATTGATAGCAGAGCTTTCTCTCCATACAGCTTCTGTCACACACCCATTGTACGGTATGTAGCGACAGAACCATTATGATTTGATAAAATATTACCTTTTTTTTTTACAACTATACGAATCATCTTATATAATGATAGATGTTATGTACAGATTACAGAACTGATTTTCAGCATTTAAATAAACCGGCCACAGAATAGTCAGGATTTCCTTTGAAATCTGAAATCGGGTATTGTGTCAAGTCAAGTGTAAAGCAAACTTCCCAGTGTGTGATCCCATTAAGTCTGCTCATGCCACAACTGTTTGGGCTTGTTCCTATTTTTGATGTATGATGATTAGCTCTTAACGGGGGATAGAATAACACATCATAACTTGAAGGCATGGAACTATATTTGCAGTGTCGACACAACCATTAATCATTTTACACGAAGCGTTAGCATTCAAAAAACTGAACTTGACAGTCTCAGCTTACATGTTATCTATCAATTCCAAACAATTAGCAAAATACAAATCTGAGAAGCCCCCACATGGCCTCCAACTTTTTTTGTCTGAAATAGCAATTAAACAGAACTACCATAAAAAATGTTGGGTTTGATACAAATAGTTAGTTAATCCCTGGATTGCTATTTATGCCATATTTTCTTCAGTTTCGTGTATAATGGCCACTTTACAGGGGGCAATCATTAGGAATGAACATTCATCAGGTGAAAGCATCATTGATGAGGAACCAAAATCATAATTTCTGGGCAAAAGATCATCCTGTGTGAACAAGGATATGCTGCCCAGAAACAATGAATCTGTTTGGGGACAGAGGAGATGATTTCCGCATGTAAATGCAGCTCTCACCTCCTGTGATGAGTAAGTAGTTATTGGGAACGATCGGTTTCCCAAAGTCAACCCATGTGTTCTATATTGTGAAGGTGGTATCTAACCCACTCTATAGGAGAACTCAGGAGAAGAGGTGATGAAGTACATTTATACTGTATGTACATTTTTTTTATGTAAATCAATAATAACAGGCTCCAGACGGCCCAAACAGACTGCTAGTAAGGAGGATCATTTAACTGGCTGACAAGCAGGAGCAGCTCTCACAGTTTCGTTGTCCACCATCTAGACCCAGGTGGCACCTTCATCACACACCCCTGTCTCTGCCCAGACTATTTCCAGGCACTTAGTAAAAGGAAATTTGGTGTCACAGCTCCCATTAAGTGTCCTGCCCTTGACAGCTAGCCACTGTCACCTTTGTTTGCAGCAGTGTTGTGAATGTGAAACCTGGAGTGCTATGGACTGGAACCATAACGTTTTTACTAACAAATCCAAGTTCTGTTTGGGATCCAATGACCATCAAGTTTGAGTATGGAGGCCATGTGGTGAGCAATTCAATCTTGCCTTTGCTGTGGAGAGACACACTGCCCCAACTACTGGTGTGATGATCTGGGAACCATTATATATGACTGTTGGTCACCCCTATAAGAGGGACACTAGCAGCTCAGTAATATGTGCAGGACATCCTGTGGCCATATGTGTTGCCTGTAATGGCAGGGCTACCAACTGGCATTTTCCAGCAGGATAATGTGGCAGCATTATACTGTCTCAATTAAAGCCCTTAAAGGAATTTTTCTGTATTTTTACATTAATGGCCAAGGATCCTGCCGAACAACTGGTTAGCAGAGGTGTGCTGTGTTGGATCCCTGCTGATCCGATATTGATGGCCTATAAGCTAGAATGGGTTATTCCCCACTCTGACTGTAATGCAACAGAAATAAAGAGAAAAAGTTCTACTGCGATTCAGCACTGGATCAATAGAGGTGATCAGTTATACTGTCTGGAACAATTGACGCACTGGGAACTGCTCACCCTCATAAATTTGCAAACATATGGAAGATGGAAGCCTTGGCAAATACTCCGGGGGTTCCTGGAATCTTAGCTTTGAGGGATAAAAAAGTAACAACATTTAGTATCCAGGTTTTAGATCTCTGTGTGTGCTGATCGTCACTGTTGATTCTTATTACTTAATTAGGCCTCTTATCTGTCTTATATTCATCTATTATCTTCTTTGTCCTTTTCTCTTAATTAGGACTGTTTGGTACTATGGCTGAAAGTACTAAGATGTATCAGTAGTGCTAAGGGATCTGAGGTGTACCATACTCCACCCCTACCCCTCTTTCCCTTCTTTTCCTATTTAATTCATTGTATTGCTTTATACTGCATTGTGTTTTTTCATTAATTTTTGAACTACCAACTCAGGCACCTTATGCTCAATTTTCTTTTTGGTATAATACTATGATACATGTCTTGGCCTGTGTACTCAAGAGACTACAAGTTAAGTGTATTGCACATGCTGTACTTATTGGTGCTGTTACTATAACTTAAGAATAAAAAAAATGTTTTTAAATAAAAATAAAACCCATAGAGCCAAATTTGTGCAAACAACACTATCTGAGCCACAGTATTCAATGTACTACATTTTAGTGGAAGATCAGGCATGACACTATGATTGTCTGAAGACGATGTACCATTTCTGAGCTGACTTTTAGGTCATACCAGGTCAAAACCATAAAACTTATCTGTAAAGAAAGTAAAGAAATTTGGCTGTAGGCAACAGGTCAGATAGACACTGATAGTTTTGGCCTGAGAAGGTGAAATATGTACATTAGCCCTTAAGGAATCCACTATACAAGAGTGATGTGACCTGTGTAAGTGGAGGTCTTCATTAAGTGCATGCAAAGTCCACAAGGGTTGTAAAGACTATTCTGTAAAGTCATCGGGAACATCACGTAGTCTGACGAAGAGAACACAGCTATCTATGGCATTCACTTCCATTAAAGGGTTTATCCTACAGAAGATATTCTACAATTTTGAAACCAGCACTTGGATCTGAATACTTTTGTAACTGCATGTAATTAAAAATTTGGTATAGCCACTGAGTTATCCAATAAAAATGTATCTGTATAGCACCACCTGCATGAGGAAGAACACACACCCTGACCCGCCAGTTCTAAATATATCAAGCAGAGCAATTGGATTAATGAATGGGAAGATCTCTGGATCCATGTGAGGTACAGGGCTCGTTCTAGTTTTGTTACAAAGAGACTGTCATGTACTATAGGATGTCTGATTTTCAATTTTTACATGAGACATGGGACAACCCCTTTAATTGCCTTATTCATTTGTTGACATTTCTAACGGTTGGTTGTTGCCAAACCAAATTATGAAAAAGAGGCCATTATGTCCAGAATATTGTGGTACAACATGACCTGTACTAAATGACAAAGGTGTCTCGCTTACAAATAACAACTGTTTCTGTCTCAAACATGGAGATTGTATGTTCTCCCCGTGTTGGTTTCCTCCGGGTACTCCAGTTTCCTCCCACACGCCAAAGACATACTGAGAGGGAACTGACATTGTGAGCCCCATTGGGGACAATATGATGCTAATGTCTGTAAAGCGCTGCGGAATATACACTCACCGGCCACTTTATTAGGTACACCATGCTAGTAACGGGTTGGACCCCCTTTTGCCTTCAGAACTGCCTCAATTCTTCGTGGCATAGATTCAACAAGGTGCTGGAAGCATTCCTCAGAGATTTTGGTCCATATTGACATGATAGCATCACACAGTTGCCGCAGATTTGTCGGCTGCACATCCATGATGCGAATCTCCCGTTCCACCACATCCCAAAGATGCTCTATTGGATTGAGATCTGGTGACTGTGGAGGCCATTTGAGTACAGTGAACTCATTGTCATGTTCAAGAAACCAGTCTGAGATGATTCCAGCTTTATGACATGGTGCATTATCCTGCTGAAAGTAGCCATCAGATGTTGGGTACATTGTGGTCATAAAGGGATGGACATGGTCAGCAACAATACTCAGGTAGGCTGTGGCGTTGCAACGATGCTCAATTGGTACCAAGGGGCCCAAAGAGTGCCAAGAAAATATTCCCCACACCATGACACCACCACCACCAGCTTGAACCATTGATACAAGGCAGGATGGATCCATGCTTTCATGTTGTTGACGCCAAATTCTGACCCTACCATCCGAATGTCGCAGCAGAAATCGAGACTCATCAGACCAGGCAACGTTTTTCCAATCTTCTACTGTCCAATTTCGATGAGCTTGTGCAAATTGTAGCCTCAGTTTCCTGTTCTTAGCTGAAAGGAGTGGCACCCGGTGTGGTCTTCTGCTGCTGTAGCCCATCTGCCTCAAAGTTCGACGTACTGTGCGTTCAGAGATGCTCTTCTGCCTACCTTGGTTGTAACGGGTGGCAATTTGAGTCACTGTTGCCTTTCTATCAGCTCGAACCAGTCTGCCCATTCTCCTCTGACCTCTGGCATCAACAAGGCATTTCCGCCCACAGAACTGCCGCTCACTGGATGTTTTTCTTTTTCGGACCATTCTCTGTAAACCCTAGAGATGGTTGTGCGTGAAAATCCCAGTAGATCAGCAGTTTCTGAAATACTCAGACCAGCCCTTCTGGCACCAACAACCATGCCACGTTCAAAGGCACTCAAATCACCTTTCTTCCCCATACTGATGCTCGGTTTTAACTGCAGGAGATTGTCTTGACCATGTCTACATGCCTAAATGCACTGAGTTGCCGCCATGTGATTGGCTGATTAGAAATTAAGTGTTAACGAGCAGTTGGACAGGTGTACCTAATAAAGTGGCCGGTGAGTGTAGTATCGCTATATAAGTGCATAAAATAAATAAACTCTGTTGTGGGTTGGATATCACTTTTTTTAAAAGAAGCTCAAGATTCTTCCTGCTCAAAGTTACCAGAAGCTTAAAGGGATTGTTTAGGAGGATATGTAACATCCAACTGTAGAGCTGCAGTAAACTGCAAAGTGCAAAAATGTACTCTACTGTATCACTGTACTTTGTATTCACATGGTATAAATAGGCTATATTCACAGCCGCCACTTGATGGGGCTGCTGTCAACTTCTCTATATACAGAGGAGGGGTGAGAACATTCTAGCCAGTCTAGTCAGTCTAGTCTTAAACATTGAAGGAAGCACATGTACAATGTGGGTGCTGACAGTTTAGCCTGGGCAGTTACCAGCCAGGGCAAGGTCAAAAAGACCTTAATCTACTGGAGAAGCAGGCTGGATGAAAACAGGGAGTGTAGAGTCAAGGTCATTGAGAAACTGCTCTCATAAGAGGGCCACTAAGTCACCATTTCTCTGTTCAGGAGTATTCCTGGACAAACACCGGAGATTGGCCATCTGTGTACATTGCTCACATCTCACATTGGAAGTATGGACTTGCAACCTGTTCAAAAAAGATGCAGAACTCAGTCTGCCGTTTAGGGTCAACCCTCTTTTGCGTTGCCTTACACGAAGTATTACACCCTATGCCTGGATACCTAAGTACAAGTAAGCTATAGAAGTGCCGTTTATGTAACATCTGCCAGTCCACTGCATGCAGAGAACTGTAACCGATGTTCTTCAGCTTACTTCTTCAGTAAAGAACTGTTTGCCGTTAACCTGGTGCCATCTTTGCCTTTACAGCTACACTGCAAAATGTTGGCATCACAAACAGGGTCCCTGCCTTGCATCTTAAAACTACTAGCACCAAGGGCACCTCAACTGTCATCAGGCCGGAGAACCCCAAACAAAGATGCTCTGAAGGAAATAACGTTGCACCCTTTCCATCTCTGCATGGCCCAGGGGAGCGACAGAGTCAGTACTACTGCCACGGTTTTTGCTACTATCACTCCTATCTTCTACTTTGTACTTCTCCAGTGCTGCCCTCTGCAGATGCATTTTGTTAAATGGGTCTCGATAGGTTAAAGATAAAAATTAAAACATTAATCGGCTCACTGATCCCTTGCTGCTGTTGTCCTGGTTTGAAAATCCTGCTTCACTAATCTAAGGCTGTTGCCGATCACCGCTGCGACTAGTGATTGGCTGAGTGGGCATTTTCAGCCATTTCCTGTGTGTCAAGCGGGGACCAGGAACTAGATAGCAGCGGGGACTGGAGCGGTGCTAAAAGAGGAGCTTCAGAGAATCAGTGTGGTGGCTTCAATGGTGACATTTCTCTTGTGGACACATCACTGCAGAAGCCAGTGGTTGGCTGCAGTAGGGCAGGTGACCATGCCCATGCCAGAAAGGAACTAAACAAGCCATGGATCGGTAGATAGACATGCAGGAGCAAGTGTGCAGGACTGTAGCGGCAGGGATCAGGTAAGTATGATTGTCCCCCTAGCGGAAGCAGGCTGTGGACATCTGAGAAAAAATATTTATTCTAAGACAACTACTTTAAAGTATGTGGGCTGCTGTGTTTGGACAGTGAGTAAGACTTCAGAACTTGTCACAAAATGGAGATCATTTAATGGAAGGGTTTTCTGCTCTTTGACGCTAGTCTTGTCTGTGAAACATATTCGCGGTCTGTGTAGATTGCTGCTGGTATCAAGTCCTCCACTGAGTTCCATCACCTCTCTTTGCTGACCAGGCTTTATGCAGTGTGAACCTCCACCCAGTGCCACGTCTGCTCAATTCACACTAATATGGATCTGCTTTCTATTGATAACATACTGGTTATTTCATTACAACTAAACTGCACTTTCAATTGATTTCCATCAGACCAGTTTTATGGGTATTCTTGTTGCACACTACATCAGCAGTAGTCTAGGCAAATCCCCACATCTACTGTAGACCGATTTCTATGCTAAAGTCTGAAATATAGAGAGGAAAGAAAGACATTTTCTTGACACATACCAAATAAAATGTTAATATTAGATATCTTATCATACCATTGATAAGAGCAGTAGCATAATGTTCTGTTTAACTCTTTGCCTCACAGACAGTTATGGCCTTTATGACCAAACCGTATTTTTCAAATCTGACAGGTGTCACTTATGTGGTAATAATTTTTGAATGCATTTATTTATCCAAACCATACTGAGACTGTTTTCTCATGGCACACCATACTTCAGGTTAGTGGTGAATTTGATGTTTTATTAATTTATTTATAACAAATTTATTTTATAAATATATAAAAAATGCAAAATTTACAGAAAATTTGGAAAAATTAGCAATTATCGATATTTGAATTACTCTGCTTTCTAAAAGGAGAGTGATACCTCATAAAATAGTTATTAACATTCACCATATGTCTACTTGTAAATGTCATTTTATTTTTTTAGGACATTAGAAAGTTTAGAATTTTATTAAGTTTTCAAGAAAAAATTTCAAATCGACTTTTTTAAGGACCAATTAAGTTTTGAAGTCACTTTGGGGCTTACATAATACAAACCACCCATAAATGACCCCATTTTAGAAACTACATCCCTCAAATTATTTAAAACTGATTTTTTTTAAACTTTGTTGAACCTCTAGGTGTTCCACAGGAATTAAAGCAAATTGGAGGTGAAATTTAAAAATGTCATTTTTTGTGCTGATTTTCCATTTTAATTTTTTCCTGTAACACAGCAAGGGTTAATAGCAAAACAAGCCTTAATATTTATTTCCCTGATTCTGGAGTTTACAGAAACACCCCAGAAAACTTCTGTATGGGCACACGGCAGGGCTCAGCAGGCAAGGAGCGCCATATGGTTTTTGGAGGGCAGATTTTGCTGGAATGGTTTTTGGGCACAATGTTGCATTTGAAGAGACCCTGAAATAACCCTACAATGGAAACTCCCAAAAAGTGACCCCATTTTGGAAACCACCTGTAAACTGCTTGGGGACACGGCAGCATTCAGAAAGGAAGGAACAGCACCTGGATTTTTTAACATGAAATTTGCTGTAATGTTTTTAAGGGCCATAACTTTTTTTTATTTTTTGTTGACTGAGCTGTGTGAGGGCTCATTTTTTGTGAGACAAGATGTAGTTTTTATTGGTACCATTTTGGGGTGCATATGACTTTTTGATCATTTTTTTATTTAATTTTTTGGGAGGTGAGGTATGCAAAAATTCTGTCAGTGTTTTTTATTTTTTTATGGGGTTCTCTATGTGGTATTTATGATATAATAACTTTATTCTGTCGATCAATACGATTATAACGATACCAAACTTTTTTATGTTTTACTACTTCTGCATAATAAAATCATTTTTTTATTAAAAATAAATTGTATTTTGCATTGCCATATACTAACATCCATAACATTTGTATTTTTCCTCCAACGTAGTTGTCTGATGGCTTGTTTTTTTTGTGGGATGGACTGTAGTTTTTATTGCTACCATTTTGGGGTATATATGACTCCACAAAGTATTGACTTTAAGGGCATGAATATTTATTTCTCCTTTTTTTGTCTTTATTGTTTTTGTCACAGTAAACAATATTTAGCATTTTTTTTAAGTGGTAGACATGCTGTGTAAATCAAATTATACGATTCCGCTAAATCCATTTTAAATCAAGGCTGTAAGGCAAAATAACAGGAAACACACCAAGTGGGCTTTAAGGGGTTATCCAGGCTTTTACTATTGATGACCTATTCTCATGATAGATCATCACTATCAGATCGGTGGGGGCCCAACACCCAGCACTCCCACGATCAGCTGTATGAGGAGACAGCACTCGTAGTGTGCACGTCCCGTCTCTCTTCCTGTTCACTGCTGCTGTCTATGGCAAAGACCATAGACAGCAGCAGCTGACAGAAAGAGAAAAGGCAGATGGCACGTGCGCACTGCCTGTGCTGTCATACACCTGATCGGTGGAAGTGTCGGGTGTCGGACACATGCGCCGTCATATCACTTCGCCTAGAAGTGGTGATGCGTGCGCACTAGAAGACAAGGACTTCCCCAGAAGAACGGGAACAGTTGAGTGCGCACGCGTCGTCATACATGCGAGTGCACACGCACAGGATCTCAGCGCTAGACAAGTGAGTCTAGCGCTGTCAGTCAAATCCATTGGGGGCGTTATTAGAACATGCAAAGCAGCGGTATCATTACTGGGGGCGTGGCAGAAGCAGTGCTCGGAAGGCATAACCAAGCCTCCGAGTGCTCCAGTTGCTCATTTAAATATTTATAAAAGTTGATTTTACAGCTAAAACGGAAATCAGAGAAGGGAATGAAAGGTATGCTTTTCATCAGTGTTAAGAGCCCTACCAGGTTATATGACTATTAGGGTATGCTGGAACCAGGTGACAGAGCTTCTTTAATGTTAGGGTCAATTTTTTGTTAACTTTATTCACACAAAAAAAATCATATTTTTATATCAACATGTAAAATTATAATAAATTTATGATATGACATATTTATAATAATGTTATAATTTAGGACATAATTAAAAGTAAACAGGCACATGTTTTGTATACATATCAAGCTATGAAGATCCGGATGACAGATCATTTGCATAGAAGAACATGAGAGGAACCAGGTGGCAATGTTAGGTCAATGAGAAAAAATGAAACACAAGATATGTAAAAATGTGTCCTACCTGTATGTGATCTTGACATGAGTCCCCGGCTCATCCTTTTCCCAGATTAATGCAACTCTTTCTGGACACTGGTGTACATGCTTGTCCAGACAGTTCACTACACAGGGAGAAAGGGTTTAACATTAGAAATTTACAAATCATACAAAAAACCAAACTTGAAATATATTAAAGGATTTTCATAATGCATCAACCTCTTGCACATGACCGTATTTTCAGTCCGCATCTGATATAATTTTTTTTCAGATCGAATGCAGACCCATACATTTTTATGAGGCCACAAAAATGTGTTCTACAATGTCTTCTGTGTGCTATCTGCATCCGTGCAGCCAAGATCATGTCCCATCCTTGTCTGTTTTGCAGACAAGAATAGGCATTCCTACAATGGGGGACGAGAATAGTTCAGGATGCACACAGCCAGTATCCATATTTAGTGGATCCACGATTTTCAGACTGCAAAATGGATATGGTCACGTGTAGTGGTGCACCTAGCCTTTCTGCTGCAAAAACTGGAACCCCCCCCCATGCCAATTTCTTAACCTAACCCCTTTTAACCAATTTTCCTCAAGCCTTTTGACAGGGCTCCACCCTAAACATACCGTTTGGTACATAGGCTGCATCATCAATTGTTTAGAAGTCAAAGTGGTATCAAAAGGATATGAACGGAACTCATTGCAACAAGGCAACATAAAATGGAAATCACTTGGCAAAATGTATGTATGTTTCATCTTTGTACAATTTTTAAAAAACTTAAGCCCAACCTAATGTACTTGTTTAAAAAATAAACATACTCATCTGCTCCCCGCCACTCTGTTCTGGCTCCCTAGGTCCTTGACTCCCTTCTGCTGTCTTCCAGTGCCCATCCTGTAAACTTCTGGGCGGACAATGTCATGTTCACCTCTGCAGCCAATGACTGATTTCAGCAGTTACATGTCCCCAAGCAGCATGTCACTGGTAGGACACGTAACCACAGAGGCCAGACATTGGCTGCAGCGCCGCACATGACCTCGTCCTTCTGAAAGTTTACAGAACAAGGATCAGAAGACCGCAGTAGGGAGGCAGGGACCCACAACAAAGGGGCAAGGAGCAAGTAAGTATGATTGTTTTTTAATAGGATCAGCCTAGCTTGAAATTTAAAAATGGGCACAAAGCTGGACAACCCCTTTAAGGCCAGCTGTAAAACAGGTGTTTTTTTGTGCCCATATTATGGATGCAACACCCAGACCTCCTTGGGTTCATCCGAAGTGGATTTAGTGCACCACATACCTTCTGAGGTCCGAGTATTGTGTCCATAATTATGGGTGCAAGGAACACCTATATTATGTTTTTAAAAGCAGCTTACCATAACTAAGGCCGTATTTTTCACCCTATAAGACGCACCGGCCCATAAGACGCACCTAGGTTTTAGTGTAGGAAAATAAGAAAAAAATATTTTTCATCAGATCCTCTTATCAGACTGCCCATAAATTTCAGGACATCACATCAGACCCCCATATCAGCCCTCCATGTCAGAACTTCATCAGCCCTCCATGTCAGCCCCCCACCAGACCTCAGATCAGCCCACTATGGCCCCATATTAGCCCACTGTGCCCCCATACCATCTCACTGTGCGCCCACCAGACCTCAGATCAGCAGAATGTGCCCCCATCAGACCTCAGATCAGCAGAATGTGCCCCCATCAGACCTCAGATTAGCAGAATGTGCCCCCATCAGACCTCAGATCAGCAGAATGTGCCCCCATCAGACCTCAGAGCAACAGTATGTGCCCCCATCAGACCTCAGAGCAACAGTATGTGCCCCCATCAGACCTCAGAGCAACAGTATGTGCCCCCATCAGACCTCAGATCAGCAGAATGTGCCCCCAACAGACCTTAGATCAGCATATTGTGCCCCCATCAGACCTCAGATTAGCGTCTTGTGCCCCCTTCACACCTCAGATCAGCGTCTTGTGCCCTCTTCACACCTCAGATCAGCGTCTTGTGCCCCTATCAGACCTCAGATCAGCCCACCCAGCCACTTAAAGACCATACTTACCGGTCCCGCGCTCCGCGTTACACTCTCTTCCATGCCGGTGTGCACTATGACGTGACGCTGCAGTGTCAGGTCATAGTGCGCGCCAGCAGGGAAGAGAGTGGAGAGTGGAGCGCAGAGCGCGGGACCGGAGGGCAGCGGCAGGGCAGGACAGGTAAGTATGGTCAGGTCATGTTGTTCTGGCAGGCGACCTGATGTGCAGTGACAACAAGACCATCTACCAATCAAGTAAGACCCAGGAAAGCAGTCACAGCAATATTCAGCATTTGTAGAACCCCTAACAATCTCTTAGACCATGGATTTTAAGAAACTAACTGTGGAAAAAAAAGTAAACCAGTTCAGTCTACATAATTGTTCCATGAAATTTCTAGTGATTTATAAAGAGTTCTTTTTTCAGGTAGATCCTTAAAGAGGTTGTCTCACTTCAGGAAATGACATTTATCATGTTAATACAAGGCTAATGTATTGTGATTGTCCATATTGCCTCCCTTGCTGGCTGGATTCATTTTTGCATTTTTTCATTTTTGCATTATACACTGCTTGTTTCCATGGTTATCACCACCCTGCAATCCATCAGCTGTGGCCGTGCTTGCACACTACAGGAAAAATCGTTAGACTATGAGCAGTCCCGGCCACCAGAGAGGTCTGTGCTTTTTCCTATATTGTGCAAGCACGACCACCCCTGATTGATTACAGGGTGGTCGTAGCCATGGAAACGAGCAGTGTATAATGTGATGGAAAAATGAATCCAGCCAGCAAAGGAGGCAATATGGACAATCACAATACACTAGCCTTGTATTAACTTTCTCTACATTATAAATGCCATTTGCTGAAGTGACACAACCCCTTTAAATGATCGATGTGGGTGATGGTGGGAAAGAGAGGAACTGGGCTTTGGCTGAACCAGCCACAATACCCAGTTGAACATTTATTCATAAAGGTATACAGGAATATTAGAGGTATGACACAATATACAATTACAAAGGTAGATGTTCCAGAAATGTTATTACAAGACACACTGTTAGACGGAAGTCTCCTCCTAGCAGTGTTCCCAATCACATCACTGACACTTTACAGGCTAGGCCAGCGCTAACGACCACCCATTAGTTGCTGGTGACCCATCGGCCTTATTGCTAGACAGAAACCTCCTCCTAGAATGCCCTGGGACCCTGCTTCTCTTTTTGCATTTATCTGATGTAATACAAAATCCTAAACTGTACTGCATTTATTTCAGTAAATCATCTTCAGTGCAGAAGAGAAACTGTGTGAAGTAGTGCAGATTCTGAATTCAAGAGCCAGTGTAATATTTACTTAAAGATTTTTTTTAATAGATGATTTAACGGAGGCATGCCATATCTAATACAGGAACAATACAAAAGAACTGATGCCGTATCAGGCACTGCTGTTACCCAGGCAGTGTACATTATACAACATTTTCCTTTGTACGTTAAGTTTGACAAGACTTTTTTTTTCCCTCAATTAAAGAGATCTTCCTGTTAAAAAAAATCACATTACGGGCTCATACACACAAACGTGTGCAACGTTTGCAGATGCGGACCCACTTGAATGGGTTCGTGATCTGCAAAAGATGGCCTGCACTGGCATATTTTTTTTTTACTGTGCCAAGTCACGGACCAAAATCCCACAGGAGTGCTTCGTAGCACTCCATATATTGCGGGACCCACTCTTTGAGGGATGCAATACGGGCACAGGGCACACACATGAGCCTTAACTGGGAAGCAAACAGAACACTTACCTGGTGACCTCCTTTTCATCTTTTCAGATGCAGATCCACCAGTTCTAGGGCTCCCCTTCTGTCATCTAAGATGGCCGCACCACTTCTCAGACTACCTAATGCATACCGTTAGTGTTGATCGAGCACCGTAGTGCTCGGGTGCTCGGGCTGAACACTAGGCGTTGCTCGAGTGCTCGACCGAGCACCTGAGCACAATGAAAGTCAATGGGAGAACCCGAGCACTAAACCAGGCACCCCCTGCTCTGAAGAGGGGAGGGTGTCTGGTTCATAGGGAAAGGTCAGAAAATGGTGGAAATACCACTGAAATGGTTTGGGAACAGCATGGGGAGGATGTCTGGATGCATCTTGGACTCCAAAGTCGCTGCTGGGAACGCTGTTGTCCGAGTATTACACCACTTTTACGGAATGACAAGAATACCACCCAAAACCGAAGATAACATTGATTTTAGAGGAAATATTGTTAGGAAAAATATATTTACTTGTACATAAAGCACAAGTGCTGCCAAAAATTACAAGGAAGAGGCACTCCGATACAACCGGTATATCATATAAAGGAGGGCCTCATTCACATTGTGGTACAATTGTTCATGTCGTGGGACTCCTACACTCATAATGCCTTTGCACAAAGTGAAAGGACTGCCAAACATTACAAGGAACATACACTCCAATACACCCTTTATTACACATAAAGGAGTGCATCAGACACACCCTTGAAAGGAAGGGGTACATGGGAATACAGTGTATTCAATACACCCTAAACGTCACATTTAAAATTCATGTTAAAGGGACACTATCGTGAAGAAAAAAATTTTGATATGTTTTACAACATAACAAAAGCAGGTTTTAACATAATGTATTTTTCAAATTGTGTAAATGTTTTTTTTTTATTCAGTTTTCTTGCCTTACATGGGGGCTGCCATGTTGGAAGTAAAGTGTGACAGTCTGGGTTTACAACATAATGGCACCTCACTTACGGCAGGCATGTACATAGGTTTCCTCAGTCACTGCTGACCCTATAGAGAATGAATGGAAGACATGAGCCCGCCCCTGTGATGACACCAGTAACACACAGCCAGGTCCTCCCTCCTTGCTGCTGGGGGAACCCCACTGTGCCTGCTCCTCACTCCTGCAGCAGCGTCCTTGTCTTCATTAGGCTGCCTGTTCTAAATTCTATGGCAGCTCACCCCAGCAGTGCAGACAATTTTTGCTGAGTGTAGTGCTGGGGTGAGCAGCCCAGGACTCAGAAACAGAGTAGATGGAGGTTCTTGGGGCTGTAGGACCTTAGTGATGTAATCGGCCATGTGACCAGTGGGGGAGGAGCCTGAGGAGCAGAGATCTGTGTTTTTGTAACAAAGCCATTGTCTCATCTTATCTTGCTGAAGCAGTGATGTCACCGCTGAAGGTGTGAATTGGTGATGTCATTGGTACCACCCACTTTTTTGCAGCATGCCTACTTACAGGTTGCTCAAAGCCTCATTTGGCCAGCAGAGCTCCCCCTGGTGACCAAAGATGGTAAATATGGTAAAATCTAATATTTATTTATAATATTTCACACATTGGAATTTTTATTTATTTATTTATTTATTATTTCTTACAACTATATAATAGATTTTTTTAGCATAAATAAAATATAGAACAGTTTTTTGTGATAGATTCCCTTTAAGCCGCTTTCCTCTGGTGGAGTAGAGAAGTCAGGTGCAAACCAGGCCTTGTTCATTTTGAAAAGCGTCAACCTGTCAGCATTTTCAGTTGACAGGCGGATGCGTTTATCAGTTATTATGCCCCCAGTGGCACTAAATACCCGCTCCGACAAAATGCTGGCGGCAGTGCAGGCCAGCACCTCCAAGGCGTCATCTAGATACTCCTTCACCATCTTCCAAGTTCTCTTTGTAGCGGGGGTCCAGAAGGGTGAACAACCAGTAGTCGGTGTTGGCTAAAATGCATATAACGTGAGGGTCACAGGAAAGGCAGCATAGCATGAAGTCAGCCATGTGTGCCAGAGTCCCAACAGACAAGGCTTCGCTCTCCTCACCAGGAGGATGACTCTCAATCTCCTCGTCCTCTTCCTCCTCTTCGCCCCATCCGCGTTGAAGAGATTGTGTAAACCTGCTATGGGTACTACCCTCTGTAGCGGTGGCAACCGTCTCCTCCTCCAATTCGCGCTGAGAAGACGAACCGAGGGTGGTCTGGTTATCACCCTGTGTAGGGTCTTCCCCCATTTCCACCTCTTCCACATGCAGAGCGTCTGCCTTTATTGTGAGTAGTGAGCTTTTTAGTAGACACAGAAGTGGGATGGTTACACTGATAATTGCATTATCGGCACTCACCATCTGTGTAGATTAATCAAAGTTGCGTAAAACCTCACAGAGGTCAGACATCATTGCCCACTTGTCGCTTGTGAAGAGCGGAAGCTGACTGGAAAGGTGCCGACCATGTTGCAGCTGGTATTCCACTACTGCCCTCTGCTGCTCACAAAGCCTGCCCAACATGTGGAAGGTGCAGTTCCAGCGCGTGCTCAGGTCGCACAGCAGTCGGTGAGCTGGCAAGCGCAAGCGATGCTGCAGCGTTGCCAGACCGGCTGAAGCTGTAGGTGACTTTCGGAAATGGGCACACAGGCAGCGCACCTTCACCCGTAGATCAGGCAAATTGAAGTAGGTTTTCAGAAACCGCTGAACCACTAAGTTGAAGACATGGGCCAGGCATGGTATGTGTGTGAGGTTGCCCAGCTCCAAAGCCGCCACTAAGTTGTGGCCGTTATCAGACATAACCATGCCTGGCGGTAGGTTGACTGGCGTAAGCCACAGCTCAGCCTGGTCCCTTATGCCCTGCCACAGCTCTACGACGGTGTGCTGTTTGTCACCTAAGCAAATAAGCTTCAGCACGGCCTGTTGCCGCTTCCCGACTGCTGTGCTAGCAGTTGTCCATGTGTCAGTCGTTAAGTGGACCTTCCCCGTAACTGCGTTGGTCAGGGCAGGAGTTATGTTTCGGGACACATGCTGGTGTAAGGCGGGGACGGCATACCGGGAAAAATAGTGGCAGCTGGGGACTGTGTAACGAGGGACAGCCGCCACCACCAGGGTGCGAAAAGCCTCAGTGTCCACCAGCCTAAACGGTAACATTTCCAGGGCCAGCAGTTTGGAAAGTTGCGCATTTAGTGCTATGGCAGGTGGGTGGGTGGCTGGGTATTTGCGCTTGCATTCAAATGCCTGGGGTAAGGACATTTGAACGCTGCGCTGGGACACTGAAGTGGACATGCTTGCTGATGGTGCTTGCGAAGGTCCAGGTGCAGAGCGGAAGGCATCTGGGCCTGCGTCTTAGACAGCACATAACAGAGGGGAAGAGGAGGCAGTGGTGTGACCTGCAGACTCCGATCGTGGACCCAGGCGTTCGGCTCACCTATTAGTTTGCTTTGCTGCCATATGGCAGATCATGCTGGTGGTGGTCAGATTGCTGGTGTTGACGCCCCTGCTCATTTTGGTACAGCATAGGTTGCAAATTAAAATTCGTTTATCGTCAGCACTTTCCTCAAAAAAGCGCCAGACTGCGGAACACCTACCCCTTGGCAAGGGAGATTGCCACAAGGGGCTGCTCCGGGGAACAGTTGCGGGCCTGGTTGGCCTGGCCTGCCTTCTCCCTTTTGCCACTCCACTGCCTCTTCCAGCCTGTTGTGGTGCTGCGGATCCCTCCCCCTCTGTACTGCTGTCCTCGCTCGGCTTGCCACCTTCCCAGGCTGGGTCAGCGATTTCATCGTCCACCACCTCCTCTTCCACTTTCTCACTCTGGTCCTCCTCCTGACATGGTGACCTAACAAGAACCTGACTTAACTGCGTCTCATCCTCATCATCAACCTCTTGAGGCACTAATTGCCCTTGACTTACTGGCAACTGTGTCTCATCATCATCATCATCATGCACCTCGCCAGACACTAATTGCCGTTCCCCACCGCCATCTTCTTTAGACTGCGGATGCTCATGAGTTTGCTCCTGTCCCTCTTCAAGCGGGCTTGGTGAGAGGCCCAAATCAAGGAACGACGATGAAAAAAGTTCCTCGGAATATCCGAGTGTGGGATCACTTATTTGCCCAGACTCTGCATGGTGTGAGGAAGGAGGATCAGGTGAGGATTTGGTTGACCAGACTCTTGGCTACTGAGACTGGACATTGTGGAAGAGAGGTATATAGGATACAGAAAGTTTATAATGCACACGCTGCGCAGGTGGTGTTAAGGTCAGGCAAACTTGCGTTATTTTTGCCCCAAAAGAAAAAAAAAATATTGCAGCCAGATATACAATAGGACTTTTGGGTCTTTTAAACAGAAAAACTAGCCCTGCCTAGCCAAATCCTATCCCTACACTATCTGTCCCTCCTTGCGCAAACGTTATACAGCAGACGCAGTGCAGGTAATGTCGCCTTGATTAGCGGCAGTAAAAATGACACCGGATGTCAGGTATACAAGATACAGAAACGTTATAATGCACACGCAACACAGGTAATGTCGCCTTGATTAGCGGCAGAAAAAATGACACCGGATGTCAGGGATATAGGATACAGAAACGTTATAATGCACACGCAATACAGGTAATGTCGCCTTGATTAGCAGCAGTAAAAATGACACCGGAATACCCCTCTGTACCTTTACTGCAGACTGCTAGTAATTCATTTATTACTTCTAGTAGAAATCATAAAGGAATGGCACAACATACAGATATAAGAATAGATGTTCCAGAATTGTTATTACACGGGGAATGCATGAAGCTATTAAAACAGGCATGTCAGGAGCGGTGAAAGGTCCTCTTTAAGGCATAAGAATCTCATGCGTTAGAACCAGCAGTGAGCAGCTGGTAACAATGAGCAACTCTTAAAGGGAGTCCGTCACCTCCAAAAAAGTTTCAAAGTAAGCATACTGCCATCAAAGCTCTGAAACATAACCATACCTTTCAAGTGAAAATCTGGTCCTCAAATCTTGAGAAATGCTTCTTTTTAGGCAAACCAGGTTTAATTAATTTGGCTGAAGCGTCAACCATATAAGTGTCTACTTTGTTGTATCTAATCATATCAACTACATAGACTTGTAGAACTAGTAGAACCAGTAGTACCAGTGGTTCTATTTCATTGCGCTGAAGCAACCTTGAATCTTTTGGTATTAATTATAACCTTGGAAGTGTTCAAACACATTTGGACTTAAAGCTATAGATCTCAAATAACAGATCCAGTTCAAATATTTTTCTATTAAGAACACTTATCTACTCCAACACTATGTAACCTTCAACAGGGCTGGGTTTTTCATAAGAGGCACCTGTCTATGGGAGACCTTTTGGGAAAGGGAAATAATTAGGGTATGACCACACAGTGCGGTTGTGATCCGGTCAAGGCGCAACCAGTTAGGCCACATCTGCCTGACATTTGACTAATGAAGACCTCACTGTATAAGTGGTTAAATTCTTAATGACCGCACGGATCACGACCGCGCCATGTGGTTGTACCCTTAGTTGTAATGCACTAGATGATCTTTGGTTAAAGGGGCTTTCCAGACTCTGGATACTGATGACCTATCTTCATGATAGGTCATCAATAGCTGATCAGTGGGTGTCACGCGACTAATCAGCTGTTCCCTGCAAGCTCCGGCTCTGGAATTAGCACTTTGAATGGAACAGGAGGCACAGCCTAATTCAAAGTGTAGTGGCCATGTTGTGTTACTGCAATTCATCACCCCTTAACTTCAATGGGTGTTGAGTTGCAGTAACCCTGTACGACCAATACACTTTGAACAGAACTGTGCTACCAGTTCCATTTAAAGTGCTAACTCCACCCCCAGAGGATGCAGGGAACAGCTGATCAGCAGGGGTGTGGGGTGTGAGACCCTCAATGAAGATAGGTCATCAATATCAGGAGTTTGGAAATCCCCTTTAGGGTATCCACGCTATGATTGCCCAATATACAGTATGTAACACACAGGTTGATCAAAAGTCAGAGAGCAATTTGTGTCTAGAAGCTTAATAGATGCAAGTCCTATACTACCACTAATCTTGCCAGTTTATGCTTTATACTTAAAGGGCCTGTCTCAAGCCTTTTCCATATGCCCTCTAAAGGTCCTTTTACACGGGCCGATTATCGGCCGAAAAATCGTTCCTAGGAACGCTAGTGCCGATAATCGGCCCGTGTAAAAGTGGCCCTAATCAGCCGACGAACGAGCAAAACGCTCGTTCGTCGGCTGATTGGATCTTTTGTAGAAACCAAAAGATCCAATCTGTCGGGCGCACATCGCCCTGTGTAAACAGGCGATGTGCGCCTGACAGTATGGAGCTTCCCGGCCGCACGAGCGATACAGCGATCACTCGTGCGGCCGGGCGCTCGATTCGTCGGGCCGTGTAAAGGCTCCCTGCCCGAGCGCCGATATCGCTGATCGGCGCTCGGGCAGGGAGAAGAATCGGCCCGTCTAAAAGGGCCTTTAGGCATAAGAATCTCATATTAGGACCAGCAGATTGAGCAGCTTCTAACAATGAGCACCTCTTAAATGGAGTCTGTCACCTCCAAAAAAAGTTTCAAAGTAAGTATACTGCCATTTATGGTCGAAGCTCAGAAACATAACCATACCTTTCCTGTTATAATCTGGTCCTCAAATCTTGAAAAAAGCTACTTTTTGGGCAAACTAGGTCTTTAGAGCACCGTGGGCAGGGTGTAACTTACTTCACCTCTGTCACCGCTACCAGCTCTGAAATCTAGAGGATGGTCGCTGGATGGTGTACTGGGAAAGTGATGATGCACCATACACAGTGGCCCAGCCAACAGTGCACCCAATACTTTCTCAGGATTAGAGGACCATATTTTCACAAGAAAGGTCTGGTTGTGTTTTGGAGCACCTGCTCTACATAGCGGTATATTGACTATGAACACAATTTTGGGGGTGATAGACTCACTTTAAGGCACTTATCCACATAAGAGTAAAGTTGGTCAAACCCACCAATTTCAGCTGGACCAGCTAAGTATTTTATGACTGTGTGGTCTTCCCAACTCTCCCCCAGTAGATGATGTTGTAGTCAAGAAGGATCACAAGTGCTGAATGTCACCACCTAAACATTTTGTTCACAGGGAAGATAAGCAAATGTTAGAGACATCTGGCAATAGCTTATTCCCTCTTCCCATCCAGAGCACATACAGTGCCTTGCGAAAGTATTCGACCCCCTGGAACTTTTCAATCTTTTGCCACATTTCAGGCTTCAAACAAAAAGATATAACATTTTAAATTTTTGGTGAAGAATCAACAAGTGGGTCACAATTGTGAAGTGGAACGAAATTTATTGGATCATTTAAACTTTTTTTGTAATAATAAAACTGAAAAGTGGGGCGTGCAAAATTATTCGGCCCCCTTGCATTAATACTTTGTTGCGCCAGCTTTTGCTGCGATTACAGCTGCAAGTCGCTTGGGGTATGTCTCTATCAGTTTTGCACATCTAGAGACTGAAATTCTTGCCCATTCTTCCTTGCAAAACAGCTCGAGCTCTTTGAGGTTGGATGGTGAACGTTTGTGAACAGCAGTTTTCAGCTCTTTCCACATATTCTCATTTGGATTCAGGTCTGGACTTTGACTTGGCCATTCTAAGACCTGGATACGTTTATTTTTGAACCATTCCATTGTAGATTTTGCTTTATGTTTGGGATCATTGTCTTGTTGGAAGATAAATCTCCGTCCTAGTCTCAGGTCTTTTGCAGACTCCAACAGGTTTTCATCCAGAATGGTCCTGTATTTGGCTCCATCCATCTTCCAATCAATTTTAACCATCTCCCCTGTCCCTGCTGATAAAAAGCAGGCCCAAACCATGATGCTGCCACCACCATGTTTGACAGTGGGGATGGTGTGTTCAGGGTGATGAGCTGTGTTGCTTATTCGCCAAACATATCGTTTTGCATTGTTTCCAAAAAGTTGGATTTTGGTTTCATCTGACCAGAGCACCTTCTTCCACATGTTTGGTGTGTCTCCCAGGTAGCTTGTGGCAAACTGTAAACTAGACGTTTTATGGATATCTTTGAGAAATGGCTTTCTTCTTGCCACTCTTCCATAAAGGTTTGTGAAGTGTTCGACTGATTGTTGTCCTATGGACAGACTCTCCCACCTCAGCAGTAGATCTCTGCAGTTCATCCAGAGTGATCATGGGCCTCTTGGCTGCATCTGTGATCAGTCTTCTCCTTGTTTGAGATGAAAGTTTAGAGGGATGGCTGGGTCTTGGTAGATTTGCAGTGG
The DNA here is from genome assembly GCA_900303285.1 of Rhinella marina. Classification (NCBI taxonomy): domain Eukaryota; kingdom Metazoa; phylum Chordata; class Amphibia; order Anura; family Bufonidae; genus Rhinella; species Rhinella marina. Next base: position 235,104 of record ONZH01006882.1, on the reverse strand, counting down.
TCTGATACTCCTTCCATTTCAATATGATCGCTTGCACAGTGCTCCTTGGGATGTTTAAAGCTTGGGAAATCTTTTGGTATCCAAATCCAGCTTTAAACTTCTCCACGACAGTATCACGGACCTGCCTGGTGTGCTCCTTGGTCTTCATGATGCAGAACCCTGAGACTATCACAGAGCAGGTGCATTTATACGGAGACTTGATTACACACCGGTGGATTCTATTTATCTTCATCAGTCACTTAGGACAACATTGGATCATTCAGAGATCCTCAATGAACTTCTGGAGTGAGTTTTCTAAACTGAAAGTAAATGGGCCGAATAATTTTGCACGCCCCACTTTTCAGTTTTATTATTACAAAAAAGTTTAAATGATCCAATAAATTTTGTTCCACTTCACAATTGTGACCCACTTGTTGTTGATTCTTCACCAAAAATGTTAAATGTTATATCTTTTTATTTGAAGCCTGAAATGTGGCAAAAGGTTGCAAAGTTCCAGGGGGCCGAATACTTTCGCAAGGCACTGTACATTCTTAGATGAGCTGAGCATGCATGTGTATGGTGTCAGGAAGAATAACTGTCTGCTGAACAGATACTGAAGGAGTATGGTCACCTTTATACTGGTGGATCTAGGCAGGATACACTCATTTGAATGGCCAGCAACTTCTCCAAGCGATTGTACCTATGTACCTATGTACTGTAGTGATTTCTGATGTAGCTTTTACTGTTGTAATGCAGCAAACCTTTGCCCAGAGGAGAATACCATGAGGACGGTGATGCAATTTGTTACAAAGCAGTGACTTAGCAACACCATGGACTATACCTATAGAGACATCACAATTACTGTGAGCAAGTAGAAAAAAATAATCCTCAAAAATAAAAATAATCCAATACAAAACATAACTGCAAATATTCCTTCCTGGAAAATAATTAGAACCACATGCAAGACACATAATGAAAGAATTCACATAATATGAAACATATTCAGCTCTCTAAAGGGAATCGTTCACCACAATCTTGGACTATTATCTGCTGTAACACATCAGTAGCTCTACACATAAGCCATGTCCACGTGGCTATTTTTTATTTTCCTACTGCCCCTCATACCTCTAATGTCAGGATTTAAAGCTGAGCTTTAACACATTATCAGGACTGCTGTGCATGCGCAAGAGAGTCCTCTCCGTTATGTTGGCACAGCGCAGCAGTCCGGACTGTGTTTTTCAGTGTAACTTTGAATGCTGACAGCAGGGAATGGGAGGCAGTAGGAAAATAAAAATGGCAATCTAGACTCATTATGTGCAGTACTACTTCTGTATTACTGCAGATAATATGTTAAAAGACCCGATTACCCGATGAATGCGATTACCTGATGATTGCTCGTTCATCAGGTAATTGGCGGCAGTATTAGGGCGCATTCACACAAACGTGGTTTGGTTCCACATCTGAGCTGCATTGTTTTGCAGCTCGGATGCAGACCCATTCACTTCAATGGGGCCGAAAAATATGCGGACATCACGTTTCCTGGCCCTGCAAAAGTTATAGATCATTTCCTATTCTTGTCCGTTTTGCGGACAAGAATAGGTATTTCTATAATAGGCCGCCCATTCCGTGCGGCAAATTGTGGAAGGCACACAGGTGGCATCCATGTTTTGCGGTCCGCAAATTGCAGACCGCAAAACATGGCACGTTCGTGTGCATGAACCCTTACTCTCTAATGAGTGTTACTACGAACGCTCGTTAGCGATCATCTTAGTGATTATCTATTGGTGTAATAGGGCCTTTATGAACAAAAGCTTATCTGGTACACGCAGCAGACAGCGGCCTGAGGAAGCGCCGAGGCGCGAAACAGCCGTCGCCACGAGTCTTGCCTGCTTCATGTGCGATTCCGCCCTGTGCCAGTTATAGTGATTGTTTATGCACCTGAAATAAAGAAGACTACTTTTTGGTGAGTGCCGCCTGTTTTGCTCTTTTTTGTTTATTCACGCAGCAGACAATGTATGTGCAGTATGATCATAAGATTAGGGAGACACTTGCACAACTACTTTACGGCTGTGATTTGTCTGTAAAAACACAACCAAATCTCAGAAAAGTCACAGGTAAGTTGCAGTCACGTGCGCCTTGCATTGCGGTCTATGATAGCAAAGTCCCGTGCGACCAATCACCCAGCAGAGTAGAATTTTTCTGCCATTGTCGCATTGCTGTCGTGGCACGTTGTGTGTCGTCCTGTGACTCAATTGCCAGTCAGTAGATGCAACGTAGTGCACGTTTCATGTCATGCGGCACATATTGCTGTGTAGTCCTGGGCACAGCAGCACCCGATTTATGTAGAGAACATTGGCACAGGCTGTTCTCAGGCTTCTAACAAAGATGCAGATGCCCAGTTAGCAGGCATAGCAGTGTGCTCACAGTGCAAACAAGAGAGAGGGAACTACCCACACCGCATGCCAGCAGCTATAACCTGGCATCACTGCCGATGACACTGACACTTTGATTCATGTGCACTAATCAGCGCCGCACACATAAGTTTATGTTCATAAAAGGAAATGATGCAAATGTAGTTATTATTTTGTCCCTGGCACCGATGCCCAGAAATACTCGTTTCTAGCTGCCCGTCATTCATATAACTTTGTTTTGGGCGTGACTTGTGACCTGAGGAGAAGTTTCTCAGCAATGTGGGTTTTTTTTTTCTTGAAGCGGACACGCCCACTCTTTTAGAGTCTTAACCAATCAGCTGCCTGATCTGAGCCCATCCCTCTCTTCTCAGGGCAGCACAAGCACTGTCACACCAAGACATACACAAGGCACTATTAACCCTTCAGCTGCTGCAAGCACACTGAATGCAAGAAAACGACCCTCCTAGTGCTATTTAACAAAATATAAAAGTGAGATTATGGAGCTGCTCCTCTTATCAGGCCGCCGCTCTACTAATAAATGAAATAACGGGATGCACCCCTGCACCATATGGTTAACGCATTGCCATGCAGAATATGGAACAGAGCTTTGTTAACAAATATATTGTGGTTTGAAGCAGCTGCAGGCACAAAGCAGGAACCAAACTGAGCTGAATTATTACTGTTTCACACAGCAACATTTTTAACATATTCCATATGGGGACACAGGCGGAGCTCGGGCAAGACATCTCTAGGTTTAAAGAGATTGCAAATATCATATTCTAACTGTATAGGTTCTAATATGACCATTAGAGTTATGAAAGTAACAAAAGTTACATACGTAATATGTTCCAAACACCCCATTACAATGTTATTGTAAGAAAAAAATAGTTAAAAATGGCAAAACTGTCAATTTTTCACAATTGTTCTGAAAAACATCCTTTAAAACGGCCCTTTTAAATTTTACAGGATAATAGACAAAATAAGACATGTCCTTTTTTTTTAACGGACGATATTCACGGTCCGTTAAAGAAATAGCAAGTGAATAGAGCCCTAGACTGTCACTGTTCTGACCGTCACATAGTCATTTTTGAGTCCTATCCAACACTGCTACATTATGACACATCATTTCTCGCAGGGGCGTAGCTATAGGGGGTGCAGAGGTAGCAGTCGCTACCGGGCCCAGGAGCCTGAGGGGGCCCAAAGACCCTTGTGCCGCATAAGAAAACACACAGAGCACTAAGGGAGGGGGGCCCAAGCTGAACTCTTGCTCCAGGGCTTATGAGCCTTTAGCTACGCCCCTGATTTCTCGTGATGCTTCTCCAACACCGTATGGCCCAGACTTGATCTTAAATGGTATACCAATTATAACCCCCATCCTATGGTCATAACACTTACCAGATACATTCAGTTGTCCACCAAGAAACCATTTTATCCGACCTTGAGTGAAATCGCAGTCTTTAACTTTCTGGTATGGCTTTACCCAAGTCAGCCTCTCCCTGGCAAGAACACCCCAAAATGTCTCAGGGTCTTCATGAGAGACTTGTAGGAGATCCTGAAAGGTCTGTACACTGGGTAGGGCAGTTGATTCTGGCATATATGAATGGACATCCCATTGAGGTCCTGGATTGTGATAAGATGGTTGTATCTTCTGTTGCTGGTATGAAGCACAGTATCGTACCCCAAGGCTTCTCCAGGGGCAGATTCTTGCAGGTCCCTGTTGCTTGGTGAGCAGATGGTGCAAAAGTAGTCTGCTTGTAAGATTTGCTGCCATGGTGATTACATACAAGTTATAAAGATGTCTTACAAGAGGAGCATAGCTTTAGAAGAAAGATTAAAAAGTTGCAACGGGTTCCCAGATGGAAAAGTTCCTGTGCTGATGAGAACTAAAACTGCAAAACCATCTGCTGGAGCTGTGCTGATAGAATTACACTAGTCCACAGCTCCTCCTCATTTCATATCCAGGAAATGTAAATGAAACTTCTTCTTCTGCACCTCTACTGCAGTTCATTGCCCCTGGTATAATCCATGTGCAAATGACACATGTTCCGTGTTTTTTTGGCAGGCTCGTCTCAGGATTCCCGCCCTTGTAGTGGGTTTTTCTTATCTCTTGACAGATGCCTTAATAGTAGTCACAACTTTTTGCTACATTGTAAAGATCTACATATTCTCAGAACTGGGCCAAAATGAAGCTGTGTGAAAAAACTATTTATGATCAACTTGATTTGAGTGCCTTTGAAGGAAACCTGTCACACTAAAGATGATATCTGCAGGCAGCATGGCAGGGGCGGACTGGAAACTTAAAGTGGCCCTGGATAAAATATGACAAGTGGCCCCATTTTGTAGTTGGGTCCAAATTGATGGAAGGCAGGGCCAGTAATACCATATTGTTGCACATTATACCACCCCAACAGAGCCAAATACCACAGTCCATCACAAAATACATTCCCAAAAACTTCCACTGGCCGGCTGTGAGCAGGACCCAGATGGTCCCCTGGGCATCGGCCCACTGGGAAATTTCCCTGTAAAGTCTATGGCCAATCTGCCCCTGCAGCATGGTATAGAGCAGATTGATATATCATTTTGGAGGAAAAGATTCATTAGAACTTGCATTTTATTCATTAAAGGGGTATTCCCATCACATCACAAATTACAACAATAAATGCCTGATTGATGGGGGTCTGACCACCAGAGCCTCTGCCGATCACTGGATCATGGCCTGTGTTCCCCTCTTTGAATGGGGTGGCGGACATAAATGTTTGCTGCCACTCCGTTCAATAATAAGGGACTGCCAGAGATAGCTGAGTGCTGTAATAAACTTGGCACATACTGTAGGACAAATTTGAAGCCTTAAAGGGGTATTCCCATCACATACAATGGGGGCATATCGCTAGGATATGCCCCCATTGTCTGATAGGTGCGGGTACCACCTCTGGGACCCGCACCTACAAGGAGAACGGAGCGGGGAGAGTTGTGGCTGGAGGACCCGGAGTTTCCCAGGGTCCGTCCACCACCAAGCTCTGCTCCCCGCTGCTCCCATGCAAGTGAATGGGAGCGCACCGTGCATGTGTGGCCCCAGCTCCAATTCATTTCTATGTGGCAGATGGATATAGCCGAGACAGTGGTCTGCTATTTTCGGCGGCCCCATTGAAATGCATGGAGGATGGCTGCACATGCGCAGTGCACCCTCCATTCATTTCCCCGCTCTGTTCTCGTTGTAGGTGCGGGTCCCACCTCTGGGGGCTTATGCTAGCAATATGCCCCCATTGTATGTGATGGCAAAATCCCTTTAAATCCCTGCTCTTTCTATGCTTAGGAGTCGAGTATGTGGTTCTACACAGTGACTTGAGTAGGACCTCCCACTGGACTCCTAAACAAAGAAAGATCAGGGATTTAATGAATAAAATGCAAGTTCTACTGAACCTTTTCCCACAAATCTATATAATAATCTGTGCATCCTGCTATATACCATGCTGCCGGATGGTAGGACATGCATGTACCATGTGACAGGTTTCCTATAAAGGGGTTGTCTAAAATTTTGATATTGATTGCCTATCTTTAGGATATGTCATCAATATTAGAATCAGTGGGGGACTTCTGGCATCCCCCAGAAAAGAGTTGTTTGAAGAGCGCTGGTGAGTGTTGCAGCCTTTTCCTAGGCCAGTACCTAGACACAGCTCAGTCTCATTCAAGTTAATGGGGCTTAGCTGCAATACCAAGCACAGCCACTATCCAACGGATGGCACTGTACTTATTAAGCTACAGTACAAGGAGTCTGCGTCACTCACCAGAGAGCTACAGCCTCTCCAAACAGCTCATCAGCAAAGGTACTGGGAGTTGGACCCCTACCGATCAGGTATTGATGAACCATCCTAAGACTAAGACATCAATATTAAACACCCAGAAAACCCCTTTAACATAGGTTTATGATCAGGAGTAAATGTTTGATGGCTGATCGGATCTTTGAAGTAGGCATAAAAACGTCAGCAACGCATTGCCCTATGTAAACTGGGGGGGTTCTGCCGGTATGTAAACTGAATAGGGAAGAACTATCATAACCCTTTGAGCCCTGGAGGTTTTTTCATTTTTGCATTTCCGTTTTCACATCTTGCCTTTCCAGAGTCATAACTTTTTTATTTTTCTGTTCACATGCTTTTTGCAGGGCAAGTTGCACTTTCTAATGCCACCATTTAATATTGCATACAATGTAGTGGGAGCTAGCAAAAAAATTACAAATGGTGTAAAATTGGAAATAAAATGCAATTCTGCAACAGTTTTATGTTTTCGTATGGTGTTCACTATGCGGTAAAACTGACCTGTTACTTTCATTCTCCAGGCCAGGGTGATTACGACGATACCACAGATATATATATATATATATATATATATATATATATATATATATATATAGTTTTTCTTGTGTTTTAATACTGAAAAAAACCTTGAAAAAATTTGTTTTTTCTTTTTGTTGCCATATTCTGACCCCTATAACTTTTTTGTAGTTATGTATACGGAGCTGTGTGATGACTCTTTTTTTTTTTTCGGGGAAATCAATACTTTTAATTGATACCATTTTGGGGTTTGTATGACCTTTTTGATCACTTTTTATGTAATTTTTTATGGGAGGTGAAGCGACCAAAAATGGCAAATTGGCCCTTTTTGCTGTTTGCCATAAGGGATAAATAGTTTTAGATCTTCATAGTACAGGCGTTTTGCATGCGGCAATGTCCATGATGTCTATTTTTTTAATTGTTTATATATTTTTATTTTCATTTTAATATTTATATATATTTTTTTTAAAAAGCTTTCACCGAAAATCAAATACGGTAAATGGCTGTGCATCCCAATTAATAATGTGCCACTGCCTGAGGAGCTAAAAACAAAATTATAAACTTTATTTAGAAATAGCTTCCTAAAAATGAAGTAACACCCAATTCAGGCATAAACTATATGCCGCTGGAGGAACCAATCACGCACAAACTCAGTGACCAGAAGGATGTTTGGATAAGCCTACATTATGCTCCTAGAGGTATTGGAGTTGTTACCAGGACCCCACTGTATGTATCCTCAGCAAACACCTTGGTATAAAGTGTGGACAGTCAAGATGGTACACTGTAGAAAAGAGAAGGAGGACCTGGGCGCTCACAGAGAGGTATTCAGTGTGCACTGTGTGTATACATTTGTTATGATACAGAGCATTCCAGGGGCTGATTGACTACTCTCTCTGTTCCCCCTCCATAGACACACCTCTTATACACCTTCACCTGCACAACCCTATTGCTGATCCCTGCCAGGTTGATGACCACTAGTTGCTTAACCATGTATGCTCTCTACGCGTTTCAACTCATCAGGAGCTTATCCAGTATGATATTTTCAAAGAGCACCCACAGCCACAATTGGTGGTGTGTCGTGGCGTCCGTGGCTAGTATGGCTGTGATGCGTGCGCTTCCAGCTGGCCTACATATGGGAGGAGACTCCATATGTGGTTGGGAGGCTCGGCGGCCACCAATGGTGAGGGGGATCAGGACAAGCCTAGCAGTAGCTCCTCCTCCATCACTTTACAGCTCGCAACCTGTGGGAGATCCCAGCCTTGATGCCATGCATCATCTTGGTTTACGTGGGAAGCCCAAGTGGCTTAAGTGCAAGACTCAAATGAGGATACAGACTAAACATAGGTTAGGACAGTGATGGGATCAGAAGTATAAAAAATGACCAGGGCTAAGCTGGTCACAATCATTACATAATAGTGATGATGCCGTGACCCCCATAATGGTGCATACTGTGGCTAGATGTGGCTAGGTGGCTAGATGACATTGTGATCCACAAGTAACTCCTACGTGTGAATAAGTCACTTATGTGGGGGTTGTAAATGGGCAGAGGAACTTCTTCTTTGTATAGGTGGAACGCTTGGGGGTATCGCATCCTAATCCCTAAGTGCGGCTCCTGTATACAGAGGAACCACTGTGTGTGGGGCAGTGGCGTAGCTACCAGGGAAGCAGGGGAAGCAGCTGCTTCGGCCCAAGCTCAGAAGGGGCCCCGAAGCAGTACTAGATCAGGAAGAGGGCCCAGGCTGCAGCTGTATTTCTGTTCTCGATTCTCCCTAAACCTAGCAGCTGCAGCTTGATAATACCACCTTTACTGTGCTGCCTTAACCACTAACCCCCCACCCCACCCCAGCTGCTGAGGATCCCAGGCCTGCCCTGTACCTGCTAGGAGCTAGAGCTTTCTTTGATGGACTCCCCCCTGCAAAATAGTAGGTTTATATGTGAAGTGTGTTCATTGCATCTGTGTAAACTGTGGGTGATGTGCATGTGTGTGTATTGTGTGTATGTCTATACATGTGTATCTATATATGTACATTATATGTGATATATGCCTGTCTGTCTCTCTGTATATAATGTGTGTATAATATAATGTTTGTATGTATATATACACATGCGTGTGCATATGTGTCTCTCTATATGTGCGTCTGTCTATATATAATCTTTGTGTTTGTATAGAGAGAGAGAGAGAGAGAGAGAGAGATGTGTGTGCGTATCTCTCTCTCACTATATATATATATATATATATATATATATATATATATATATATAAAATGTGTGTGTGAAATATTGTGTGTATGTATATATACATGCATGTGTGTCTCTATATAGCTGTGTGTGTATAAATATATATAGAGAGAGGGAGATATGTGTGTGCGTATCTCTCTACATATATATGTGTGTGATATATTGTGTGTGTGTGTATGTATATATTAATGCATGTGCATGTGTGTCTCTATATAGATGTGTGTGTGTGTGTGTGTGTATATATATGGGGGCATTTCTTACTGGCACTTGGGGGAATTTCTTACTGGCACTTGGGGGCATTATTACAGGCACTGGGGCCATTTTTACTGGCACATGGGGGCACTGGGGGCATTTCTTACTGGCACATGGGGGCACTGAGGGGCATTTCTTACTGGCACTGGGGGCATTTCTTACTGGAACTTGGGGGCATTTCTTACTGGCACTTGGGGGCATTTCTTACTGGCACTTGGGGGCATTTTTACTGGCACTGGGGGCATTTTTCTGGCACATGGGGCATTTCTTACTGGCACATGGGGCACTGGGGGCATTTCTTACTGGCACATGATTTTGGGGGGAATCAATGGGGGGAACTTCTGGCGCATTATTGGGGCATTTCTTACTGGCACATAATTTGGGGGCATCTATGGGTGGGGAGCACTTCTTACTGGCACATTGGAAGCATTATTACTTCTGGGGCACAGTGGGGACATTAGTACTGTTGGGGGCACTATTACTAACAAGTGCACTCTGGCAGGGAATTATTAGTTAGGACTTTGGGAGCACTATTACTGTGGGGCACTATTACTGTGGGGGGCACTATTACTGTGGGGGGCACCCTGGCACAGTATCAGCACAGTTATTTCTGGGGGACGTCATGTTTACAATATTACAGTCAGTCCCTGACTATTTGCTGGGCGCAGTTATTTTAGGACACTGTGTGCCAATAATTATTGAAGGGCACTATCTGTGTGGTACTAGTGGCACAGCACTGGGGGTGGTAGGATGATTTGTCCAGAAGACGAGAGGATGATGGAAAAGTAGTAAACTAAGATTTTTTTCTGTCAAACTGCAGAGATGAGAAATGGCTGAAGAATGGTGCCTGGTCTGAAAGGAGAAGATGAGGAAAGAGAACATGTACATCAGAGGAGACGTCACTGGATGTACGAGGTATGGGGCGCTGTATTATACTGGATGTAAGAGGTATGGGGCGCTGTATTAGGCTACATTCACACGAACATTGTGTTTTGCAGTCTGCAAATTGCGGATCCGCAAAAAAAGGATGATGTTTCGTATGGCATCTGTTTTTTCCTTGTCCACAAATGGACAAAAATAGGAATGGACATACTGCGGACCGCACACAGTGCTCATTTAAGTGAATGGGTCGTGTGAATGTAGCCTTACCCTGTATGTTCTGTAGTGATACACGTAATGTTAGGAGGAAAAAGGTTAGAGTGAGAATTTGGCATGGAAGAAGGGGGGGGGGGTCAATTTTTGACTTGGCCGGCAGAAAAGCTAGGTGCACCAGCGCGGGGGGGCCCAAGCTGCACCAGGGCCCATGAGCCTCTACAGTGTGTTTAGAAAGGATCGCCAAAACTGGAGAGGGGGAGGGGTCTGCCTTTATGTAAAGTCCTGTCTAAAGCCCACAATCCGGGAAGCTATAAGTGAGGGACATGAACATGTGGAGTCACTGTGGGTAGAAATACATGGAGGCAAAAACAATAATAAAATACTAATAGGAGTTTAGTTAATAGGAGTTATAAACCACCTAATATACCAGATTCCACAGAAAATCTACTTCTAAACGAAATAGACAAGGCGGCAAATCATCATGAGGTTGTTATTATGGGGGACTTCAACTACCCAGATATAGACTGGGAAACTGAAACCTGTACATCTCATAAAGAAAACAGCTTTTTAGCAATAACCAAAGACAATTACCTTTCCCAACTGGTTCAGAACCCAACTAGAGGGACAGCCATACTGGACTTAGTATTAACCAATAGACCTGACAGAACAACAGATGGGCAGGTTGGGGGACACCTGGGAAATAGTGACCATAATATAATAACCTTCCAATTGTCATTCAAAAGAGTGTTTCTTCAGGGAGGAAAACAAAAATACCAAACTTCAAAAAAGCTAAATTTAGCCAACTAAGAGAGGCCATAGGCCTAACTAACTGGGACAAAGTCCTCAAAAATAAAAATACAGCCACAAAATGGGAGATTTTTAAAAGCATCCTAATATCTAATTGTGAGGGGTACATACCGTATGGGAATAAAAAGAACAAGAAAAAAACAATGTGGATAAATAGAACTGTAAAAAAAGCAATAAATGACAAAAAGGAAGCATTTAAATTGCTAAAACAGGAGGGGAGCGAGGAAGCATTGAAAAACTATAAGGAAAAAAATAGAATATGTAAAAGACAAATAAAAGAAGCCAAACTAGAGACCGAGGAGGACCCCGGGTTTCCCGGGGTCCGACCACCACAAGGCACTGCCCCCCCCGCTGCGCTAATAGAGACGAATGGGAGCGCAACGCGCATGCGCGGCCCGGCTCCCGTTCATTTCTATTGAGCTTACGGCGGCAGCATAGCCCAGAGTTTATGGCCCTCCTTAAACTCCGCGTCATAAACTCTGGGCTATTGCCCTTAACATTAGCGCTGCTACACATGGGCTATTTGCCCCTTTACTGACCATCTCAACCAAGCGGCTTATCCAGTATCTCTGATGAAGGCTATTTAGCCGAAAACATTCAGAGCCTCAACAAAACTGGATTTTCACTAAAAATAAAATCTATCAATTGATCAATCTATCATATGATAAGTGGAGTACAGGAGTCTCTTTTTTATTGTATTTGGGTAAGTAACTGGCTCAGTGATAGAAAACAGAGGGTGGTTATTAACAGCACATACTCAGATTGGGTCACTGTCACTAGTGGGGTACCACAGGGGTCAGTACTGGGCCCTATTGTCTTCAATATATTTATTAATGATCTTGTAGAAGGCTTGCACAGTAAAATATCAATTTTTGCAGATGAAACACACTAAACTATGTAAAGTAATTAACACAGGAGAGGACAGTGCACTGCTACAGATGGATCTGGATAGATTGGAGTCTTGGGCAGAGAAGTGGCAGATGAGGTTTAACACTGACAAATGTAAGGTTATGCACATAGGAAGGAATAATGCAAGTCACCAGTACATACTAAATGGTAAAACACTGGGTAACACTGACATGGAAAAGGACATGTCTGCATCGTTGCGACCTTTGATGTGGCTCACAAAGAGGTGAGGAATATCCCCAACGGATATTGAGGCATTTTATAAGCGGACCCAGACATTGGTCATTTGGTTGGGCATGCTCCAGCCATCATGTTCAGACGAGGACGCAATCCTCACGACCATCTAGTACAGTTTTTTCCAGACCCCCATTCCACATACTTGGTTGTCCAACAATCTTGTGGACACATTTTGATATGGAGATTGCATAGCCTGTGATTTCATTGGGATTGGTAAAACATTCACTGGGACAGTGATAGGTAAAACCTATCACATGTGCTCATAATTAACTGCAATAGCACCCATCTGGTTTACCTTATCATGTGTGCATGCTGCACCAAATATGTCGCATCACATCATATATATCACATTGGGGAACTTCTAGGGGATATCCGTAATGATGTGGAAACCCCCATTGCACATCACGTCAAACCTTGCCACAATGGGGACTCAAGGGTCCTAAGGTTTTAGGGCATTGAACAGATCAAACACCCACCAAAAGTAGGTTGCAATTGACTATGACAGATTCATGCTTCAAAAAGAAGCCCAGTGGATCTTCTGGCTATGCACCTCAGAACCCAATAGTTTCAATGACCAAATCTGCTACACATGTTTTATATAGGATTTGACATGGCAATCCATGCAGCTCCCAATCTAGCCATTGGATAATAACACAAGGTGCAATGCTATGACATAGACATTCAAGGATGTGGTAGTATTTTTGGTTCAGGGGACGGGCTCATCAGCTGCACATTCCTCTTATCTTGAGTCAGGGACCATGTATGTAGATACCACTTTTGGTGGCAGTACACCCCCTTGTGTGTTTGGGTGGCATGCCCCCTATCGCACACCCATGCGTTCCGTCTATACATAGGAGCTGAAGGGCCAGGTCATCAGTAGAAAACCTGAGGATAGGTCATCAGTAGAAAAATGCCTGAAAACCACTTTAATGATCACTTATTCCCCTTTCAGTTTGTATTGGCCATTGTGAAGACACTTTAAATGATCGCTGATTGACTTGTTAGATTGTTGATCAGTGTTATGCAAGGGGGTGTGGACCAACTGCGCCACTGACTGGCTATACCCTGGAGGGGCGTGATTAAGTAACTACCTGGTCCTCTCTAGAGCCTCAGATGGTGGCAGCTGGGGGTCAGAGATACCGGTGCAAGCACCGAGGGGAAGGATGTGGTCAGGAAGTCTGGAGTCAGGGCAGGCAGCGATCAAACAAAGTCTGTAAACGAAGTCCAAGGTCAGAGGCAGGCGGCAAACAAGCAAAATCCGTTAAATCAAAAAGCAGGGTCCAGTACACAGAAAAGCAGAAACTCCAAAAACATCTTCACACTAGAAATTAGACAAGCTAGTGACCAAGATTTCTCAGGCACCTTCCTGGGGCAGGAAGCACCTTTAAATACTTCCTGCAATCCAGCCATAGGCTGGGAAGATAGAGGGCGTGTATGTACTGGCTTACAAGGGAGGAGATGCAGCAGGAGGATGGAATGAGGGAAGGAGCGCTGGGCTAACAATCAGTGCTCAAATACCTATTACATCCTGTGATGTCTCCTCCTTCATTCAGCCCAGACCACTATGATGACATCTTTCAGCCACATTTTATCTCTGAAGAGTTTGCCACACAGACATCTTAGGTTCCTCACGTTTCCATCATCCTCCCTCTCCTTGAGACCTAAGAGTATTATCCTATTGCTATCCCAAATACTGTGCTTGCTGTGCCATCAGAGTGAAATGTGTATCACTGGCAGTGGACACCAGTGTAAGGCTCTGTTCACAGGTAATTTGTCCATGTAAAGTCTGGATGATATCCTGTTTTTCTCACCTGACCTGACTGCACACCGGATTTTCTCACCTAACCTGACTGCACATAAACATACGCATGGTATTCAGGACCTAAGAGAGAATAGAATGTATGTTAAATGTGAAAAACCTCTCTACCTTTTCTAGGATACATTATCTGATTGTGGCTTAAAGATGGCTCCTGAGAAGTTACCTGATGTAATGAATTGACCTTGCCCTACAGGCCTGCATGATATCCAGTTATTCTTGGGTTTCACTAATTACTACAAACAGTTTATTCCCCATTTTTCCTTATTGACTGCCCCTATTGCTTCCCTTCCAAAGAAGAAGGCCTCTTAATACTGAATTAGTATTCCAATACCTTAAGCAAGCCTTCTGTGCTGTGTCTATACTTTATCCTCCAGATGTAACCAAACAATTCGTTCTGGATGTGTACGCATGCTCTGTAGATGCTGGAACTGTTCTTACTCAAAAGAGTTCCTCTGTCAAGATGCATTTCTGTAGTTTAATTTCTAAGGCCTTCTCCGCGACAGAGAGGAAATAGTCCATTGGGAGTTGCTTGCAATTAAGTTAGATTTGGAAGAATAGCGCCATCTGCTTGTCATCCTGTTATCACTTACACTGACCACAACAATTTAATTTACCTGCAAACAGCCGAGCACCTCAATCTTTGCTCGGTGGTCTTTGTTCTTAGCACACTCCAGTTTTATCCTGCATTTCCATCCGGCTGACAAAAATATCAAAATGGATGCTCTTTCCCATTCTTTTGATCCTGCTGATTGTTCAGAGGAGCCTCTGCACATTATCATTCCTGCTCACATTATTTCTGTTGCTCATGTCCAGTTGAAGAGCATCCCATCTGGTGAAACATTTGTTCCTGTGTCCAAGAGAAAACAGGTGCTGACTTGGGGTCATTGCTCCAAAATTGCTGGCCATCCTGTTCTCCACAAGACTGCAAGTCTGATTTCTCAATATTACTTTTGGCCTACATTATCTAAATACATGCACGACTTTGTTGTTTCCTGCTCTACCTGTGCTCAGAAAAAGACTTCTAAGCAAAAATCTCCAAGCCTACTATACTCCTTGCCTGTGCCTGATGTCCTGTGACAGCATGGATTTTATTACTGATCTGCCTTTGTCTTCTGAGTGCTGAGTGGTAGCTGATCGGTTCTTGAAGAAAGCTCACTTCGTGCCTCTGCCAGGTCTTCCACCTGCCAGTCAACTGACCGAGTTGTTTGCAAAACACATTTTCCAGTTATACAGGTTGTAAGGACACATTGTATCTGATTGAGAGGGGTCCAGTTTACATCTAAATTTTGGAAGACTATCTGCTGGTCAAGTAAAGTGTATCCATAAGATCTTGGTCAACTATCTGAGACACTTCACTTCGGCACAACATAATGACTGGGCTACTTTGCAACCCCGGGCAGAATTTTCTTACAACAACCATCCCAGTGAATCTTCCAGTAAAAAACATTTCTTCATTATATATGGCCGTCAATTAAGAGGCCCTCTTCCTGTCACTGTTTCTTGTGGAGTTCCTGCAGCAGATTCTACTATCAATAGCTTCACCTTCCTTTAGGACTCTGCTCTTATGAAAAAATCTGCTGATCACAAGCTCATGACTTTGCCTCTCCAGCAGACAAGGTCTGGCTCTCCACAAAGAATATAAGACTCTAAGTACCCTCATGTTAAATTGGTGGTCGGGGTCCATCGCAGCTCTGCTTTCCATTAGGAACATGACTCAGTCAATACTACCACTCCTATTTCTTTTTCCACCCCTCCTCTCTTTGCTGTGTGCTGTTGCACGATTTCTTCTAATTGCTAATAAGCTAGGTGCCATAAGGGTGTTACCGCATGTTGCGGTTGTGCTGCATTTTGTGGCCAAAAAAATGCATTGAAACGCTCTTTTGAAAAAAATTGTGTGTTTTTTTCAACAACGTACTGTACCTGCTGTTATGATGCGTTTTTTTCCAGCAAGAGAAAAGCAGACATTTTTAGAGATTTTTTAACTAATGACCTATCATCTGGATAGGTCATCGGTATCTGATCAACGAGGTCCTTCACCCGGAACCTCCGCAGGTCCGCTGTTTCGTCCTGATTTCCTTGCCAGAGCAATTAGGTTCCTTGGTGGCTGGTTCCTCCTTAGGCTTTTTCTGTTGTCTGCCATGTATCGACCTGTGTCTGTTTACCGGATTCTGCCTCCCAGCTGCCTATCCTAAGCTGTACTTGTTTGCTGTTGTGACCCTCTGCTTCCAGCTCTGACCTCTGTATCATGTATTTGCAAGAACTCAATCTGCCCTGACACTGGCCTGTTACTATCTATATGTTTGCCTGTTTCTTTGGTGCCTTACCCTGGTGTCTCTACTCCAGGAGGTAGCAGTCTGGTGGCACCCTTCAGCGAAGTTCAGATATCTGCAAATGGGTTAAAGGTTTAGGTTTAGTCCAAAGTGAAACCGGATGGTTGACACAGTGGTTCCACACCCACTGCGATAGCATTCCCATTAGGCACAATTGACTCATGCCTACGTGAGGTCCTGCAGGAAAGGGTGGTTGGTCCTCACAGTCAAGGCTAGATTGTAGTAAGGTCAGTGGGACTTGGTGCATTAATCTTCATTGAATACTTTTTTATGTGAGTTCTCCAATAGGCAATGTCATACAACTATTGACTTTAAATGCTATTCATTTATTGGTATTTATAATACCAATGTATTCTTTCATGATTGTATTTATTTGCATAAGGGTTGTGGCAGTGGTGTCACTGTTAATGAGAGGAGCCCATTTTTGAACCTATAAGCTCCAGATTTAAATCCAGTTCCGGAAAATACTTTAACACAACACTGTATAATGCATATGTAACTGTCACGAGTGCGCTTGCGTCTGGTATCAGACGTTCTGCGCGGCTTTCTAAAGTGACATAATTTGACATGCTTTTCCCTTGGTTTGGTTGCTGTTTACCACACCCCTTCCCCTCAGCTGTTGCCGCTGTGGTAATTATCTTTCTCTTATTTACCCCTTCCTCTACCAGTATCCCTTGCGGTTTATACTTTCTGCCTACTTAGTAGTGTGTGGTGTGGATCTCGGCTGAGATCCGGTTGCTGCGATATCTGCTTAAAGATAAGTGACTTTTTCCCTTTTGTGGTTTTCCTTTTGGAGTCTCCTGTTCGTCCTTACTCTTGGAGGAACGGGTTTACTCTTTCTTGTGTCACTAGACGCAGGGTTTTCTAGGGTGCATTTATTATTAGGTTCCTGTGTATGAACTTTCCTACAACCCAGGCTTGTTCATACTGGTAGTCAGTCAGGGCCTAGTTTCAGGGTTCCCTGCAGGAGGTGACCGTTTCCCTGGTTTTGGTCTGTTCCCTTCCCTCGTACGCTCGGTGTGGCTATTCCCTCCACACCAGAGCGTGACAGTAATAGTTTGGAATTTAAAGCGACATAATGAAACACTACATAATGTGAAAAGGTTCAGATGCTGATAATGACTAAGCAAAAAGAGTTATAAATGATAATAACTAAGGAGAGTATGATAACCAAGTCATTTATGAGTGCTAACATAATTTATTATCGCTAGACAGTCCTTATTCAAAGAGACATTAGTCCAACTACCATTACATATCAACACAGACAGTCAGGTGAGACATACATCTGTGCAGTTTTCTGTGCGTTTCTGCACCAAAACCCATATGTGTTATTTGCAGTTTTTGTTGCACATTTAATGCGGTTTTGCAGTAGATCTCACCCTTGCTTTGCAAAGGGTGAAATCTGTACAAAAAAAAATTGCACAAACAAATGACTAATCCCACACACTTTGCTGGTATTGTATTAAGCCGCAGTTTTTCTGCACAGAAAAAACGCACATGATCCGCAATTTGCGCAGGTAGCTTTAGTGTGTCAATAACAATGTAGATAATATTTATTTTGTGCCACAATATTATGCTACCGCAAATTTTAGTTTGTGCTAATTTTATGATATAGATTAAGTTGTCTAAAAAAAACTAGGGGGTCATTTATTAAGACCGCCATTTCATAACTGGCCGAAGTTATGAAGAGGTGCCGGTCTGAATGTAAGCCAGCTTCCTTGCCCACCATTTGAGACCTGGCATGAGCGGGGAAAAGTCGCAGATAGCAGCACAATTAACCATTGTGCCGCCATCTGCTCCTGAAATACGCCTAATTTTAGTGTATTTCAAATTAGTAAATGGCCCCTAAGTTTCTACTATAATGCTACCTCACATGACTGCCTGTAGCGTATGTAAAAACAAGATCTGAGTAAAGTGAATCCTTGGAGTGGCGTACAATACCATCTATTATTGGCTGTCTCACTATGCCATCCGCTGTTCATATTCAGGTATATGGATGTCATAAAGGAGGGTCCAGTCTTGAAGACTTGTGCAATGACTGGGTTTGGGGTGGCCCCAAGGCTATGCTAGGTACCTCAGACACCATAGAGGTGTCACTACATGTTGCTGCTCTCGGTGGAGGGGATAGTAAGATGTGGTGCACCTTAGTTCCTCCAATGGAATGAGTCCAGAGAGTCCGGGCATGGAATAAACCAGTGTGCATATTTATTGGAGGAACTGAAGTGCAAAACAATACAGGCGAGGCAAAGTGCTGGCTTCTCCAGTCTTCTCCCTGGCAGTAGAAGGTTCCATGCTGAGGAAAGACCTAAGCTAGCTGTCCCTCTCTCTTAGAAGGCTGATACCCTGGCCAAAAGGCTGGTGGCCCAGTGTCTATGGCTCAGTCGTCCAACTGGCTCCTTGCTCAAAGCGAAGGGAATGTGACTCAGTATTCCCTTCTCAACATCTTCTTGTCACTCGTGCAGTGTGGCGAAGTCTTCTGCTAAACACTGGCTCCTATCTGCAGACAACTACCTGTAGGTGCTCTGACTGCTCTCCTTTTGTACCGTTTCTAACTAAACTAGAACCTTCTGATGGGAGGGGTGGAACAGAAATGCACAGCCTAACAGAAAGATTATTGCACTTTCAGTCTGCCATAGACTTGAATTGATTATTGCATTTCATGCCCATTCACAACAATGTGACCGATGAATGTGACGTCACTTGTGTATCAGTAATAATACGTCAGAGTAATTGGCCAGTGACGTCACATATGTCTGTAAATGTTCTAATTCATCCAGGTCATGGTATAGCAGTAGTCATAACTCACAGCAACTGCACTTGTATATTCTTTTGAATATGTTTCACTAGTCATGTGACCGTCTTTTCCAATTAGATCTTTCTCATTGAGCAAGCCAGTTGGATGACTAGCAAAACATCCTCATGAGAAAATACAAGTCCATGCTATACAATGACCAGGGGTGCAGCACCAATAAGGCGATCGCCTCAGGCAACACCAGGTAGGGGCAAGAGGGGGCAGTGGAAGGGCCATGGGCAATGAGCATTTTCATTGTGGCAAAGGGGTTAAGTTAAGAAATTGGCATGAGGTGAGGTTTCAGTTTTCTCTTCAGGCAGCAGAAAGGCTACATGCACCCCTGACCATGACCTGGATAAATGAGAACTTTCTCAGACATATATGATGTAACTGGCCCTGGAAGAGGC
The DNA here is from genome assembly GCA_900303285.1 of Rhinella marina. NCBI lineage: Eukaryota > Metazoa > Chordata > Amphibia > Anura > Bufonidae > Rhinella > Rhinella marina. The sequence goes on along the minus strand of ONZH01006882.1, from coordinate 215,504 downwards.
TGATAGCAAAACTTGAGTTTGAGCCCCACTTCATCCAATAATGTCTAACTATTCCTTGTCTTTCAGGTGCCTTTGAAAGTGGAGGTGACTCCCATAGCTCCTGGACCTATAACAGCCACTACATGTGGTACTCTGGCAATTATGCCCTCGGGTCAGTGCATCAATGTGGCAGTTTTTATGTCAACCTTTTCTGTGTATTATGTAAAGTGTTCATGTTCTGGCATTTTTTTTGTTTTGGAACACAAACAGCCAAAAGGTGCAATAGGTGGGCATTCCGGATTGCTAAGTGAACCCCACCAATGAGATATTGATGAACTAGCCACCCTAACTTTTTATTACTTTTAACAGCATTTTTACATACATTTTGTTGCATTTACTCAAGACTTATCTCGGCTGCAATCGGACAGCTTAAGTGTTCCTGATTGAATCAACACATGTAAGCTTAATTGAAATCCCCTAGGCCGAGTGTGTCTGTAGGATATTGGTCAGGAACAGCTGAAAAGAACTGAAAATAGTTCAAGGCATTATTAAGATCAGGGGATGTACGGAGAGATCACGTCCATTAAAGTGAACCCTTCTTCAAGTCTATCTGGGTTAAAGACTTTAGACCACTAAAAGCCTCGATGATCACAGGATTAACTACAGGCATTTGTTTATTTTCTCACTCCAGTGATTAAAAAACTTACTTTTGCTTATCCTTCTCTTATGGAGCGATTATGGGGTTCCATTAGGATATTTGGGTCTTTAGATAACTCGCAGAAAACTTAAATCCTCTACTTGTCATATTGCCTTGTTTGAGTCATTGGTACAATTTTCATGTGAACAAAACCTCGGTGCTGCAGAAGTACTGAGACTTTTAACGAAAATGAAATGAAAGCTAAAATAATATGTCTTTTTATTATCAGCAGTCTAATTATTAACCCCTTAGGGTCTAGCCAGGTTTGTCTTTTAGGACCTGAAGACTTTTTGGGTTATTGCTTTTCCACATTGTGACCGTACTAACTTTTTTATTTTTATTCTGACATAGCGGTATTAAGCTATACTTTAAAAGGTCACTATTTTGGGCTTCACATTTCATAGTGTTTAAAGTGGTTTCCGAGGCTTTTTAACTATCCTCTGGATAGGTCTTCAGTATCTAATCGGTGGGGGTCTGACACCCAGAACTCCTGTTGATCAGCTATTTGAGACGGCACCGGCATTCCTGGGAGAGCTGCGGCCTTCTCACAGCTTACTAAGCACAGTGCTGTACAAAGTTTTGCGGCTGGGCTTGGTACTGCAGACTTACAGACCCAATTACTTGACTGGGCTGAGCTGCACCTAGACTACGTGACCTATGAACATGACATCACTGCTGAGAGAAGGCCGCAGCACTCATAGAAGCGCTGTGACATTCTCAAATAGCTGATCGGCGAGGTCCCGAGTGACGGACTGATACTGAAGACCTATCAAGAGGAAAAGCCTGAAAGGTCTGAATACTTGTGTCAATGCAAGATATTTGTTTTACCTTTTCAATAAATTGGCAATATCAATAGATTCTTGCACAATTAACAGATCAAGGAATGAGGAACAGCATAGACAAGGTTTATTTCTTCTTTAAAGGAATATGCCAGACAGAAACTAACCACACAGGAAAACAACACAGCCCATAAAATTTACTTATGTACAGTCATGGCCAAAAGTTTTGAGAATGATACAAATATTAATTTTTACAAAGTCTACTGCTTCAGTTTTTATAATGGCAATTTGCATATACTCCAGAATGTTATAAAGAGTGATCAGCTTAACAGCAATTACTTGCAAAGTCAATATTTGCCTAGAAAATGAACTTTATCCCCCAAAACACATTTCAACATCATTGCAGCCCTGCCTTAAAAGGACCAGCTAACATTGTTTCAGTGATTGCTCCATTAACACAGGTGTGGGTGTTGATGAGGACAGGGCTGGAGATCAATCTGTCATGATTAAGTAAGAATGACACCACGTGACACTTTAAAAGGAGGCTGGTGCTTGGCATCATTGTTTCTCTTCTGTTAACCATGGTTATCTCTAAAGAAAAACGTGCAGTCATCGTTGCACTGCACAAAAATGGCCTAACAGGGAAGCTAGAAAGATTGCACCTCAGTCAACAATCTATCGCATCATCAAGAACTTCAAGGAGAGAGGTTCCATTGTTGCCAAAAAGGCTCCAGGGCACCCAAGAAAGACCAGCAAGCTCCAGGACCGTCTCTTAAAAGTGTTTCAGCTGCGGTATCGGGCTACCAGCAGTGCTGAGCTTGCTCAGGAATGGCAGCAGGCAGGTGTGAGTGCATCTGCACGCACTGTGAGGCGGAGACTCTTGGAGCAAGGCCTGGTCTCAAGGAGGGCAGCAAAGAAGCCACTTCTCTCCAGAAAAAACATCAGGGACAGACTGATATTCTGCAAAAGGTACAGGGAGTGGACTGCTGAGGACTGGGGTAAAGTCATTTTCACTGATGAATCCCCTTTTCGATTGTTTGGGACATCTGGAAAACAGCTTATTCGGAGAAGACGAGGTGAGCGCTACCACCAGTCTTGTCTCATGCCAACTGTAAAGCATCCTGAAACCATTCATGTGTGGGGTTGCTTCTCAGCCAAGGGAATCGGCTCTCTCACAGTCTTGCCTAAAAACACAGCCATGAATAAAGAATGGTACCAGAATGTCCTCCGAGAGCAACTTCTCCCAACCGTCCAAGAGCAGTTTGGCGATCAACAATGCCTTTTCCAGCATGATGGAGCACCTTGCCATAAAGCAAAGGTGATAACTAAATGGCTCAGGGAACAAAACATAGAGATTTTGGGTCCACGGCCTGGAAACTCCCCAGATCTTAATCCCATTGAGAACTTGTGGTCAATCATCAAGAGATGGGTGGACAAACAAAAACCTACAAATTCTGACAAAATGCAAGCATTGATTGTGCAAGAATGGACTGTTATCAGTCAGGATTTGGTCCAGAAGTTGATTGAGAGCATGCCAGGGAGAATTGCAGAGGTCCTGAAGAAGAAGGGTCAACACTGCAAATATTGACTTGCTGCATTAACCCCTTCGCGACCGGAGCTTTTTTCGGTTCTGCATTTTCGTTTTGCGCTCCCTGCCTTCAAACAGCCATAACTCTTTTATTTTTCTGTTCACATAGCTGTATGAGGGCTTGTTTTTTGCGGGACAAGTTGTACTTTCCAACGCCACCATTTAATATTGCATACGGTGTAGTGGGAAGCGGGAAAAAAATTCCAAACCGGGTGAAATTGCAAAGAAAACGCTATTCCGCTACAGTTCTACGGGTTTCTTATTTACAGCGTTCGATGTGCATTAAAACTGATCCGTTACTTTCATTCTACTGGTCAGTACGAATCCGGCAATACCTAATATGTATAGTTTTTCCTGCGTTTTCATAGTGATAAAATAATTAGAAAGTTGCCCTTTTTTTTTTTTTTTTTTTCCTTGTCAAATCTTGACCCCTATAACTTTTTGGTATTTTTGTGTACAGAGCTGTATGGGGGCTCATTTTTTGCGGGACGATCTGAAGTTTTTATTGATACCATTCTGGGGTGTGTATGACTTTTTGATCACTTTTTATTTAATTTTTTTAGAAAAAAAAAGCGACAAAAAACAGCAAATCGCCATTTGGACGCTTTTTTCCGCCACACAATTCGCCGTATTGGAATTTTTTTTTTTTATTTCAAAAGTACGGGCGTTTTCGGTCACGGTGATACCCATGATGTCTATATTTATTGTTATTTAGGTATTTATTTTTTACTTATACGGAAAGGGGGGTGATTTGAACTTTTACATCTTTTTTATTTTTTATATATTTTTTAACATTTTTTTAAAATTTTTTTTTTACTATTAGAAAGCTTAAATATGGGCTTATATATTGTGGCTTTTTTTTCTTTTCTTTATGAGCAATTCTGGGTTTTATAGACTCAGAAAACCATGAATTGCTCATTTCTTATCCTGGCCTGCCATCTAGTGGCCAGAATAAGAATTGCAGTTTGAAAACTGTAATCCTCACCAGCGAGGATTACAGTTTTCATATGGTGTACAGACACCCCGATTGGCCACACGGGGTGTCTGTACACCACCCGGAAGCGAACGCTTCCGGGTTTAGACGCAACTAGATGCCGTGATCACATGTGATCACGGCATCTAGTCACCCCGGAAGACGCCGCGGACACAGTAGGTAGCGGCAAGTCTCTGCTGTTAGAAACAGCAGAGACTTGCCGGCCATGACGCCCGCCGCACCCGCGAGCGGGCGCCATGTGCCCGCATCGCCCCAGCGCCGTACATGTACGGCGCTGGTCGCGAAGGGGTTAACTCATTCTAACTGTCAATATAAGCTTTTGTTACTCATAATATGATTGCAATTATATTTCTGTATGTGATAAAAACATCTGACAAACACACATAAAAACCAGAGGGCAGCAGATCATGTGAAAATATAATATTTGTGTCATTCTCAAAACTTATGGCCATGACTGTACAGTAGAGTAGGGCCAGAGACACAGCAATAGGATTCTAGTCATTGTAGGAATTATTCTTACAGTTGTCACACAATCTGAATAAAGCATAAAATGAAATCCAGCCACAGGGGTAATAAATCAGTGATGTCACAGTACCAACATAATAACAATTATATAGGGGCAGCATGGTGGCTCAGTGGTTGGCACTGGTGCCTTGCAGCGCTGGGGTCCTAGGTTCGAATCTGACCAAGGACAACATCTGCATGGAGTTTGTATGTTCTCCCTGTGTTTGTGTGGGTTTCCTCCCACACTCTAAAGACATACTGATGGGGAACTTAGATTATTGGGGACAGCTTGATGCTAATGTCTGTAAAGTGCACAATACAGAGATAAACAGTGGACATGTATGGTAATTATTATGACGTCTCAGCATATGGGTACTGATGATCATTTGTGAAGTAAAAGAATATGTTCCAAGTGATGTCATAACACAGGCATCATGATGTCACACAAGAGAAATAACCAACACATTGATATCACGGAACATGGATAATAAATACATTATCGCATGCTACGATAATGCTTGAACGCATGCTGCGCCAAATACAGCGCAGTCCTTACTGAGGAGAGGCCTCTTTTTGGCCACTCTGCCATAAAGCTGAAATTGGCGGAGTGCTGCAGTGATGATTGACCTTCTGGAAGTTTCTCCTATCTGCATACAGGATCTTTGGAGCATAGTGATCATTGAGTTCAAAAAGTCACAAAAATGTGGTCATGCACCATTTTTACAACAAAAACTGGCGTAAAAATGTTCGTAAATGACCATTGTGTGTTTGACCATCAGATATTAAAGGGGTTGTCTCATTTGCTGAAGTGAGCTAAGCTTTTGATCAGATGGCTGGATGATATTGTGGTTATAATTATGCCTGAATTATCAGTTATTATTGAGGGCATAACTTTATTAGTTCATTCGCACGCATGAATTGGAAAACTGTATGAATAAGAAAGGGTAGGTATGCACACTCTGAGATATTATTATATAATTAAAAAATGCAATTTATTAATATCTCATTAAAATGTAGGTATAAAACAGAAATAACGAAGTGCCTTAGTAATTCTTGTTCAGCGCTGAACCAAAAACACTCAGTATTAAAATAAAAACAATTGCTTAGCCACATATATTATTTAGAATACCAGCAGTTAACAGTATAAAGTTAGCAGCACATAGAAAGTAGCATACGGTTAGCAGCATATAGTTAGCAGTGGAGTAGTTTGTGGCACAACTGCTGGTATTAGGGGGTGGTCCAGCCTTTACTAAGAGATGATATCACTATCTGATCGTCCGGGGTTGAATGCTCTGCACTCCCACGATTAACTGTTCTGATGTAGCTCCATCACTGGAAGTCGGTGCTGGAACAACGTTGTAGTGGAGGTAACTCCTCTTTAATTACATATTATTACTACCAACAATTTGAAATTAATACTGCTAACAGTACTAGATCCCTTAAATATAGTATACTAGGTACAATGGGGGAGGAAGAAAAATGTTGGCCACTAACAAGTGCAGTATTGGTACAAGCACACATAGTTTGGAACCAGGTACTTTACAGGTGTCATAACTGCTATAGCTTCAGCGCCCCCTAGTGGATTATATTACACACCACTCCCATTACTCCTAGGGGAGAATATGTCAATGCTGACAGTCATAAGCCCTGATATTTTACTGAATTTGTCATTTTGCACAACTGATATTGAAATATGTGATCAGTAGTTTACATAGGATTGCAGATACACCTACTGCATTCTCGCAGAGAGTTATCATAATGCAGGCCTAACATATCTCTGCTCTATTTGTATATTTAAAGGGAACCAAATCCCAGCCTGCATGAAATCCTGACAAGATCCCTCAAGACAGAGAGTTATTCCGCGTAGTTTTAAAATGGGGAGATGAGTGTGCTGTGCGGCTTCTCCCCACCCCGCTCAGCATGATTGACAGGGAGAAACTTGTCAATCAGTTCAGGCATCCTGAACCCTTTTGACAGGTTCCATTTAATCTTAAACAGGTCATACACACGAGATAACTGCCAACCGAATGCTCACTTGGCTGACAACTGTTTCTTCTGACTCTACCATAAACATGCATTATTATGGGCAAATATTACATACCTCCCATAGTCCCTAAAATATAGCTGGGCTTCACCAAATATTTCTGGAATCTGTAGGGAAATTTGATCTGAAACAAAATTGTTTAAAATTACTACTAAACTAAAATTATAATCAAGTGCCCGATTCTCAGATGCTCCAGCATATATGGAATTCAACAACAAATGTATAAGGGGTGGGACTGTAGAGTATACTTGCAATCTTGGTGGCATCAGCGTCCATATGGTAGATGTTTGTGTCAGGTACAGAAGTTCTTTTGGACTAGGTATGCATCTTTTTTCCAGCAGGTCTGAATCCCCTGGATGCCACTCCACACTGTAGGATTGAACACCAGGGCTATATCTGATGACACAGCCCCAGCATCACACACACAACTAGGGGCTGATTACAGGGAGTCTTCCCCACACCTGAGAGATTTGCTGGCTCTTCATCTTTTCCTGGGATTCTCCTGGACATTTCCCAGGAAAGTTACCATGTATGATGTTTAGTGGTAAGTGGTCCTGCCACTCATGTCCATCTTTGTCATGAATGTAATGTACATATTATATGCTGTTTTGCAGTGACTATATTTTCATGTGATATCCAACATACCAGTGGCCTACCCATTTCTCATCTGCAGGGGCATAGCTAAAGGCTCATGGGCTCAGCTTGGGCTTCCCCCCCGCCTTCCCCTTCCCTCAGCACTGGTGCACCTAGCTTTTCTGCCGGCCAAGTCAAAAATTGAACCCCCCCCCCCCCATGCCAAATTCTCACCCTAACCTTTTCCCTCCTAACATTACGTATATCACTACAGAACATACAGGTAAGGCTACATTCACACGACAGTTGTTTTTGCAGCCTCCGATCTGCATATTTTGCGGCTCAGATTCAGACCCATTCACTTCAATGAACACTGTGCTGTCCGCATCTATATGTCCATTCCTATTTTTGTCCGTTTTGGGAACAAGGATAGGCATTGTTACAGTGGATCTGCAAAAAAAAAACGGATGCCATACGGAACATCATCCTTTTTTGCGGATCCGCAATTTGCAGACTGCAACACAACGCAATGTTCGTGTGAATGTAGCTTAATACAGCGCCTCATACCTCTTACATCCAGTGACGTCTCCTCTAATGTAGATCTTCTCTTTGCTCATCTTCTCCTTTCAGACCAGAAGCCATTTTTCAACCATTTCTCATCTCTGCAGTTTGGCAGAAAAAAATCTTAATTTACTACTTTTCCATCATCCTCCCGTCTTCTGGACAAATCATCCTACCACCCCAGTACTGTGCCACTAGTACCACACATATAGTGCCCTTCAATAATTATTGGCACATAGTGTCCTAAAATAACTGCGCCCAGCAAATAGTGTCCCTGACAGTAATAGTGTAAACATAACGTCCCCCAGAAATAACCGCGCTGATACTGTGCCAGGGTGCCCCCCACAGTAATAGTGCTCCCCAAAGTCCCAAATAATAATTCTCTGCCAGAGTGCACTTGTTAGTAATAGTGCCCCCAACAGTACTAATGTCCCCACTGTGCCCCAGAAGTGATAATGCTTCCAATGTGCCAGTAAGAAGTGCCCCAATAATGTGCCAGTAAGAAGTTCCCCTCATAGTGCCCCCCAATAATGTGCCAGTACAAAGTGCACCAATAACGTGCCAGTAAGAAGTGCTCCCCACCCATAGATGCCCCCCAAATTATGTGCCAGTAAGAAATGCCCCCCAAATTATGTGCCAGTAAGAAATGCCCCCAGTGCCCCCATGTGCCAGTAACAAATGCCCTCAGTGCTCACATGTCCCAGTAAAAATGCCCCCAGTGCCAGTAAGAAATGCCCCCAGTGCCAGTAAAAATGTCCCCAGTGCTCCCATGCCATTAAGAAATGCCCCCAAGTGCCAGTAAGAAATGCCCCCAGTGCCAATAAGAAATGCTCCCCAGTGCCCCATGTGCCACTAACAAATGACCCGAGTGCCCCCATGTGCCAGTAAAAATGCCCCCATGTGCCAGTAAGAAATGCCCCCATGTGCCAGTAAGAAATGCCCCCAGTGCCAGTAAAAATGCCCCCAGTGCCAGTAAAAATGCCCCAGTGCCAGTAAAAATGCCCCCAGTGCCCCCATGTGCCAGTAACAAATTCCCCCATGTTCCAATGAAAATGTCCCCAGTGCCCCCATGTGCCAGTAAAAATGTCCCCAGTGCCAGTAAAAATGCCCCCAGTGCCCCCAATAGAGCTCCGGTCCGTGAGTGCAACAATAAAAAAAATAAACACTAATACTTACCTCCATGGAGCGGGCAGCGATGCGATGCAGGCCTCTTCCGGCCTGTGTCCCGCGCTGTACGGCTCAGGTGGCGCCATGACGTCATCGTGCTGTCTGAGCCGGCCTCTGATAGGCTGCTGGCCTAGTGCCTGCAGCCTATCAGAGGAACAGGCAGGGGAGACGCCTCTCCCTCCCCTGCCCCGCAGTACAGGCATCTGTATCGCCGCCCTGAGGATGGCGATACAGATGACTATGGAGATGAGCGCTTCCACAATGGTAGCGTTCATCTCCCTCTGCCCCGCCGCTGCCCCCAACTGTGCGCAGGGCCGCGCTGCACCTTGCCTAATTGGCGGGGCCTCTGGGCCCCCTTGGCTTAGGGGCCCGGTCGCAACTGCGACCGCTGCGACCCCTATAGCTACGCCACTGCTCATCTGGCAGTGGAGAAAAGACTGACCTTGTATACCTTTACTGAAGGTAACATAGTAACATAGTAACATAGTTTGTAAGGCCGAAAAAAGACATCTGTCCATCCAGTTCAGCCTGTTTTCCTACAAGTTGATCCAGGGGAAGGCAAAAAAAACCCTGTGAGGTAGAAGCCAATTTTCCTCACTTTAGGGGGAAAAATTCCTTCCCGACTCCAGTCAGGCAATCAGAATAACTCCCTGGATCAACGACCCATCTCTAGTAACTATAACCTGTAATATTATTACCCTCCAGAAATACATCCAGGCCCTTCTTGAACTCTCTTACCATCACCACCTCCTCAGGCAGAGAGTTCCATAGTCTCACTGCTCTTACCGTAAAGAATCCTCTTCTATGTTTATGTACAAACCTTCTTTCCTCCAGACGCAGAGGATGTCCCCTCGTCACAGTCACAGTCCTCGGGATAAATAGATGATGGGAGAGATCTCTGTACTGACCTCTGATATATTTATACATAGTTATTAGATCTCCCCTCAGTCGTCTTTTTTCTAAAGTGAATAACCCTAATTTTGATAATCTTTCTGGGTACTGTAGTCCACCCATTCCAGTTATTACTTTAGTTGCCCTCCTCTGAACCCTCTCCAGCTCTGCTATGTCTGCCTTGTTCACAGGAGCCCAGAACTGTACACAGTACTCCATGTGTGGTCTGACTAGTGATTTGTAAAGTGGCAGGACTATGTTCTCATCACGGGCATCTATGCCTCTTTTGATGCAACCCATTATCTTATTGGCCTTGGCAGCAGCTGTCTGACACTGGTTTCTGCAGCTTAGTTTGCTGTTCACTAAAATTCCTAGGTCCTTTTCCATGTCAGAGTTACCCAATGCTTTACCATTTAGTATGTACTGGTGACTTGCATTATTCCTTCCCATATGCATAACCTTACATTTGTCAGTGTTAAACGTCATCTGCCACTTTTCTGCCCAAGCCTCCAGTCTATCCAGATCCTACTGTAGCAGTGCACTGTCCTCCTCTGTGTTAATTACTTTACACAGTTTAGTGTCATCTGCAAAAATTGATATTTTACTGTGCAAGCTTTCTACAAGATCATTAATAAATATATTGAAGAGAATAGGACCCAATACAGACCCCTGTGGTACCCCACTAGTGACAGTGACCCAATCTGAGTATGTACCGTTAATAACCACCCTCTGTTTTCTATCACTAAGCCAGTTACTTACCCACATACAGACATTTTCTCCCAGGCCAAGCATTCTCATTTTGTATACTAACCTTTTATGTGGTACCGTGTCAAACGCTTTGGAGAAGTCCAAATATACGACATCCATTGAGTCGCCGCGGTCAAGTCTAGAACAAATTGGTTTGACATGACCGATCCCTCATGAAGCCATGCTGATATGGAGTTATTTGCTTATTTTCATTGAGGTACTCCAAGATAGCATCTCTCAGAAAACCTTCAAACAGTTTACCCACAACAGAAGTTAAACTTACCGGCCTATAGTTTCCAGGCTCTGTTTTTGGACCCTTTTTGAATATTGGCACCACATTTGCTATGCGCCAATCCTGTGGAACACTCCCCGTCAGTATAGAGTCCTTAAATATCAGAAATAAGGGTCTGTCGATTACATTACTTAATTCTCTTAGGATACGGGGGTGTATGCCATCCGGTCCTGGTGATTTGTCTATTTTAATATTTTTAAGACGTTGCTGCACCTCTTCCTGGGTCAGAGAGGACACTTTTAAAGGGGAATTTACTTTTATACTCTGCATTTCATCTGACATTTTATTTTCCTCAGTGAATACAGTGGAGAAAAAGTTATTTAGTAGCTTCGCTTTCTCCTCATCGCTCTCTGCTACTCCCCCCTCATTACTCTGTAAGGGGCCGACACCTTCAGGTTTATACTTTTTAGTATTTATATAATTGAAGAACATTTTAGGGTTAGTTTTACTCTCTTTGGCGATTAATCTCTCGGTCTCTAGTTTGGCTGTTTTTATGTGTCTTTTACATATTCTATTTTTTTCCTTATAGTTTTTCAATGCTTCCTCACTCCCCTCCTGTTTTAGTGATTTAAATGCTTTCTTTTTGTCATTTATTGCTTTCTTTACAGTTCTATTTATCCACATTGGTTTTTTCTTGTTTCTTATTATTTTATTCCTATATGGTATGTACCTCTCACAATTAGATATTAGGATGCTTTTAAAAATATCCCATTTTGTGGCTGTATTTTTATTTTTGAGGACTTTGTCCCAGTTAGTTAGGGCTATGGCCTCTCTTAGTTGGCTAAATTTTGCTTTTTTGAAGTTTGGTATTTTTGTTCCTCCCTGAAGAAACGCTCTTTTGAATGACAATTGGAAGGTTATTATGTTATGGTCACTGTTTCCCAGGTGTCCCCCAACCTGCACACCTGTTGTTCTGTCAGGCCTATTGGTTAATACTAAGTCCAGTATGGCCGTCCCTCTAGTGGGGTCCTGAACCAGTTGGGAAAGGTAATTGTCTTTGATTATTTCCAAGAACCTGTTTCCTTTATGAGATATATAGGTTTCAGTTTCCCAGTCTATATCTGGGTAGTTGAAGTCCCCCATAATAATGACCTCATTATGATTTGCCGCCTCGTCTATTTCATTTAGAAGTAGATTTTCTGTGGTCTCTGATATATTGGGTGGTTTATAATAAACCCCTATTAGTATTTTATTATTGTTTTTGGCTCCATTTATTTCTACCCACAGTGACTCCACATCTGTATGTCCCTCACTTATATCTTCCCGGAGTGTGGGCTTTAGGCATGACTTTACATAAAGGCAGACCCCTCCCCCTCTCCGGTTTTGACGATCCTTTCTAAAAAGATTGTAACCCTGTACATTAACTGCCCAGTCATAGCTATCATCCAGCCATGTCTCAGTTACTCCCACTATGTCATAGTCCTCCTCACACATCACTAATTCCAGTTCACCAGTTTTATTAGCTAGGCTTCTGGCATTAGTGTACATACAATTAAGAGGTTGATGTATATTTCTTACCCTACACCTTTCCTTCTGATCTGTTCTAGTTCCTCCTTCCATTCCTCCCCCAGTTCCATTACCTTGCCCCAGGTCTCTATCTGCACTATCTTCCCCTCCTATAATGTAGTTACCCTCCCCCCCAGTCCCTAGTTTAAACACTCCTCCAGCCTTCTAGCCATCTTCTCCCCCAAAACAGCTGCCCCTTCCCCATTGAGGTGCAGCCCATCCCTACGGTAGAGCCTGTAGCCGACAGAGAAGTCGGCCCAGTTCTCCAGGAACCCCTCCTTCCTACACCAGTTCTTGAGCCACTTGTTTACCTCCCTAATCTCCCGCTGCCTTTCTTGTGTGGCTCGTGGTATAGGCAGTATTTCGGAAAACACTACCTTGGAGGTCCTTGCCCTAAGCTTATGCCCTAGATCCCTAAAATCATTTTTAAGGACACTCCCCCTACCTCTAACTTTGTCATTGGTACCGATATGGACCATGACTGCTGGATCTTCTCCAGCCCCTCCCAGTAATCTGTCAACCCGATCCACGATGTGCCGAACTCGAGCGCCTGGAAGGCAGCACACCATCCGACGATCCCGGTCTTTGTGACAGATTGCCCTCTCTGTACCCCTAATAATGGAGTCGCCCACTACCAGCACCTGTCTGGCCTGCCCTGCTCTCCTGGCCCCCTGCTTACTGGAGCTGACATTCCCGTGACTGGCAGAGGAAGTGTCCGGCTGCAGCAGTGCTCTCCCTGAAGTGACATCCCCCTCATCTGCCAAACTTGCAAACTTGTTGGGGTGTGTCAGATCAGGGCTAGCCTCCCTGGCACTTTTCCCTCTAACCCGCTTTCTAAGTGTTACCCAGCTAGCTACCTCACTTTCCTGGGCCTCCTCACTACCACCCTCCCCCACATCTACCCCATAGAGTGCTTTCTCACTGAGCAGCAAACTCTTTTCCAAATTGTCAGTGCTTCTCAGCGTTGAAATTCGCCCGCTTAGATACACGATGTGCGATTCCAAGCGGACAATTTGCTCACATTTTGAACAAATATATGCACCCTTAAACGGCTGTTCCAGGACTGCATACATCAGACAAGATGTGCACTGGACTGCGCTGTCAATAATGGAAGCCATTCTAATGGGGATTACACAAGCAAAAGCGAAAAAATACAATACAATGATATGGAAAGACTTACTGTAGTCCCTTTTAAAGTTCCCGAATCAGAAGTCACGCAATCTAAAGTCACACACTTAATTCAACCACACACTTAAAGTCAAACACGCGAACGCTCAAACTCGCGTATTATCTCTGCTTTTATAAGTGGGAAATGCAAACCAGTCTGTTTTTTTCCTCTGGATTCAAAGGGGTCAATGTTGGTCACAGCACGCGCTGGGACGCCGCTATACACCATGTATGGTTCTCCTACAACAGCTTGACAAAGGGCACCTCAAGTAAGGGCTCGAAACGTTGCTATAATTGTACCACTTTGTTTCACAATACCAAGCATTTAAATTTATTTCCTGGTGTGCTGTCTCAAACTTGAAGATTGGTTTATATTTCGGATCCCCCAAGGTGGAGGGTATCACCCTTGGGACGTGCACCCACCATTAGCCATATACGGTCAAGTGCTGTGGCCAACACCCTTGTTCCAATGTTGGTCACAGCAGTGGTGGGCACATGTGATATGTGTGCCGGGGGTGCTCCACTGAGAAATGCTAATGTGATAAAATTGAACTCTTCCCACCATTCAGGCTTTAGTATGTGACTTAAACGGTCCTTGCAGCAGAACTAAGGCCTAGATAGGCCCCTTATATTGTTAGTGTGGCTGTAGGCCATTGTGAGGAGATATGTATAATAATGAGATAGGCCTGAAGACCACAGGAGATGTGATCCACCAGAGGTCTGGACTCTACATAGTACTGTACTTTCTTGCTCTAGACGGACTGTTATTATTCCTATTTACTCTGTGTGGTCATATAGGCCTGTCTGTAAAACTCTGAAAAACATCTGCCCAACTATGAAAAGATCCTATTCAGCTGCACAGCATTTTTGTACCCTTTGGGGGAAAAAAATCCCTGTTTGTATTCGGCAATAACACATCAGGCCACAAGTTTACAGGAGTATCAAACATCATTAGCACGCAGTATATGAGGCAGAAGTAGTCGCTGGAGATTATAAACTACCCATAATTGTAATATTTTTGTGCAAACACAGCAAAAATTTGTAAAATTATTTAAAAAATATATATATTTAGCTTCTTACATACATTCCTGACATAAATGGTAAAGTGGTGCATATTTTCAGTTGACAGCAAAAAGTCTACCTCTAGAGGGCGCATGGAACCAAATATTTTAAATGTATTCAAGTATGTCATAGTAATCTAAAGCAGCTTAACAAGATGAGATAAAATGCTTGTAAAAATAATAGTACAGAGCTATTCAATAAAGAAGAATGCAAATAAGGCTTAGTTCACATCAGCACTAATTATTTCCGTTTTGGTCCATTATAGGAGCAGAACAACGATAATAAAGGAAGTATTAGAGGGACTTTTATCAAGACTGGCATACCCATCTCTGCCTGCACAGGCGTGAGATGCGCCAAATTAATTAAGAGGCAGATGCCTTAAAATGACATCTCCTTCTTAGGGACTTCTCTAAAGCCTTATCTATTGTAATGGGACTATAACACATATCCTTATAACGGTGGATTATTAGAAAGGTTATGAAAGTTACTTTAGGTGTTGAAAATTCTTATTACTTAGATAAGATGAAAGCTGCATTGTTTCAGCAGATTGATGATCCATATGTCATCAGTATTTTCTGTAGTTTCACATATAAATGCAGATCTGTCATACAGATGTAAAGTACGGGTCTGAATTATGAATTCCTCAAAACACTTGTAGAAGTATGGCTATATAGAGATGCAAGATGTGTGGCTTCAAATGTATAGCCAGCTGTGGCCAAGCAGTGCAGATTGTAGGAGAAGCAGAGGCGACTGTAAACTGTCCATTATAGCAGGAAAACTGGTTGATAAGATCAAGATCAATCAGACATGTCCGAAAAGTCATCTAATGACCAGGACCAGGGTGGACACAGTGACCCCCTCTGTTTTACGAGTCACAATCAGATTGATGATACCTAAACTGAGGTGCAGAGTCTGAGGGGTTTCCTGGTCTTTACCTGTGACCCCACTCACAGGGTTCTGGGGTCCACTACAAGGGGTCCCCAGTTTAAAGGGTTTTTCATGCTGTAATAGTTCACATGATTCTTATAAGTGAATCATTTATTTAGCATGCTGCACCTGTAAGAAATGTCAGGTCCATCCAGAGGCTCCTATTTTCCCTGGAGACCCTTCCCTGTCATATTCCTCACTGTTGGAGTCAAATCTGAGAGTTCCTTCTAGATTATGACTTTCCTTCTTATACATCTGTAGCAGTCTGTCCTGACGTCTTCAGCATGTTAGGACTTTGGAGAGACAGTGCTACGGACCAGTGGCATAACTACAACTAACTGGGCCCCACAGCAAATTTTTGAATGGGGCCCCCCCAGAAACTTCCTCGCAACCCCGAACTCACATGCAACCCTCACTCTTGTGGCTAGTCAAGATTGAGCTCTCCCAGACAAGGCCTGACAGCCGCTCCATCCGCTTTCTATAGTGTCACTGTATATAATGTCATTGTATAATACTGTTGAGGGGGGCCTGACAATAAAATCTTTTAGTCTCCCTCCTGAGGGGGCCCCTTGTGGGTCTGGGCCCCAAAGCAGCTGCTTCCCCTGCTTCCCCTATTGCTACGCCCCTGCTACGGACAGTAAGTGTTCCCGTATCATGGGCTTAATTACCAAAGTAGCAGCCATAGCAACTGCACTGGGGCCTAACAACTAAGGGAGCCCTATCCACTCAAAAGGTAGAGCTAGTGGTGAAATGCATGTAAGGTGGCATAGAAAACTGAATGTGCACCTGTTCTAAATTTTACTATAGATTCTCGTGGCTGTCTGCATTATCCATGTATCGCCGTGTGTATAATTTATATAGTGCAACATCACTGATTATCTCTTTACTGGGACATCACTGTGTTAGTTATCCCTGTACTGTGACATCACTGTGTTTATTATCCCTGTACTGTGACATCACTGTGTTTATTATCCCTGTACTGTGACATCACTGTGTTAGTTATCCCTGTATTGTGACATCACTGTGTTAGTTTTCCCTGTATTTTGTCATCACTGTGATATCACTGCGTATATTATCGCTATACTGTAACAGCACTGTGTACAGTATGCCTGTACTGTGACATCACTCTTTATTATTTCTCTACTGTGATATCACTGTTTTGTATACCTCTACTGTGTCATGACTGTTTAATATTCCTATACTGTGACACCACTGTTTATTATTCCTGTACTGTGACATCACTGTTTATTCCCATACTGTGACATCACCGTTTATTATTCCTGTTCTGCGACATTGCTGTTTATTATTCATGGACTGTGTAATAACTGTTTATTATTCCTATACTATGACATCACTGTTTAGTATTCCTATACTGTGACATCACTGTTTATTATTCCTATACTGTGACATCACTCTTTCTTATTCCTGTTCTGTGACATCACTGTTTATTATTCTTGTACTGTGTAATAACTGTTTAGTATTCCTATACTGTGACATCACTGTTTAGTATTCCTATACTGTGACATCACTGTTTAGTATTCCTATACTGTGAAATCACTGTTTAGTATTCCTATACTGTGAAATCACTGTTTATTATTCCTGTACTATGACATCACTGTTTATTATTTCTGTTCTGTGACATCACTGTGTTCGTTATTTCTGTACTGTGACATCACTGTGTTCATTATTCCCATACTGTAAAGGAACTCATGCACAAGATGGCAACGAAAAAAAAAAACAGAGCATGCGGCACTGACAACTTCAGTAAAACATCTATCAAAAACCACAAGTAAATAAATAAAACACTAGCTACACATTTCAGTGGCAGGCCGCCACTAGAGATTAGCGAAGTTATGGAAAATTTGATTCGGCTACTCTGCCGAATTTCACAAAGAAATTTGATTCATGACGAATTACTTTGTCGCGAAGGGCATTTCTTTGTATGTAGCAGGCGCAATGACAGGGAATGATGACTGCACTGCTTCCCGTCATTTAACCCCTCAGATGCCACTTTCATCACTGTTCGCGGGATCTGAGGCTACCATTTAGGCTTTTCAAGGGTTAATCAGGGTAAAAATAAATAAATAAATACCTTAACCATTTGATCACATAGAGGCTGTCGCAGCCATCTTGATTGAAAACACTGCGCGAAATCTTCAATCAAGAAGGCCATGGCAGCCTCTTTGCAAGCAAATGGATGAGGTGAGTAGGTATTTTTTTTTTGTTTTTACCATCATTTAAGGGAAAATTGATTAGTTACCACAAAGCGAGAGTATATTCGGTTTCACGGCGAATCAAATTTTTCCTAAAATTCAGATAAAATTCAATTTCTTTGACTTTGATTTGCACAATAGTAGCCGCCACCTTCACCAGGTTAAGGGGACTGTGTACAAATGTGCAAATAAATAGCAGTGGTTCCAACGGAAGTTAAAGGGGTTGTATCTGTTCAGCAAATGTCATTTATCATGTAGAGAAAGTTAATACAAGGCACTTACTAATGTATTGTGATATTGTCCATATTGCTTCCTTTGCTGGCTGGATTCATTTTTGTATCACATTATATACTGCTCATTTCCATGGTTATGACCACCCTGCAATCCATAAGCAGTGGTCTATAGGAAAAAGCACCAGCCTATGTGAGCTCCCATGGTCCTGACCACCAGAAAGGGGAGAGCTTTTTCCAATAGTGTGCAAGCACAGCCACCACTGATGGATTACAGGGTGGTTGTAACCAGAGAAGCAGCAGTGTATAATGTGATGGAAAAATGAATCCGGCCAGCAAAGGAAGCAATATGGACAATTACAATACATTAGTAAGTGGCTTGTATTAACTTTCTCTACACGATAAATGCCATTTGCTGACACAAACCCTTTAATTAAGCTCATGGAGAAATGGTAACTACAAAAACATGTAAGTCCGGGTTCACATCACTGTTATGCATTCCGTTATTGTTTTCATCGTTATAACGGAAAATAACGGAATCAATAAAACTGAAGCCTTTAAGAGGCATTCCTTTTTAATCCGTCGTAATAGAAGTCTATGGGCAAACATAACGGATCCGTCTGGTTTCCGTTATGCAGGACGGAAAACAAAGTCCTGTCGACGCACGAATGTCACCAACAGTCGCCAAACAGAACTGTGCTATAAAGTAACCATATAGCAATACCATCCAATCACTTTCAAAACAGGTACTCCAACCCTCTACATGGAGACAAGATATTGGTAACTGAATAGACAGATAATGGGATCCAAAGGCACTCGAAACATAAGAAGTTAACGCGATAAAGTTAAGAATATTCTTCCAAATTTAAATAATGTTGGACACCGTCAAGTGATGTGAAGCCAATTGGCCTTAGGAACAAAGCATTTCAAACATTTTTCTGAAGTTCTTCTACCAATCTTTTTTAAAAAGTTGGGAAAGAAATATTGTAGGCTGTGTAGCCATGTTATTATGACCTGTTAATTCTTTCCTGTATGTATATTCTTGTTGTAAATTGGTGTGACCAATGTCCAGCTCCTGCTTTCCTAGTATACTGTTCACAAATTAATATATTGACACCGTAATACATACGGTGTCAATATATTAATACAAAAAAATAAATGAAACGTCTCACAATTTTATGCCAGCTTTATTTTAACAGTGCCACATAGAATATCAAAAGAAAAACGGAGAAAATTACATGAAATGAGAAATAAAAAATAATTTGCATTTCATTGAGGGAAATAAGTATTTGATCCCCTAGTAAAACATCATTTAATACTTGGTGGCAAAACTCTTGTTGGCAAGCACAGCAGTCAGACGTTTCTTATAGTTTTTTATAAGGTTTGCACACACTTCAGGAGTAATTTTGGCCCACTCCTCTCTGCAAATCATCTCCATATCCTTAAGGTTTTTAGGCATGCATTTGGAAACGCGAAGCTTCAGCTCCATAGATTTTCGATGGGATTGAGGTCAGGAGACTGGCTAGGCCATTCCATGACCTTGATATGCTTCTTATGGAGCCACTCCTTTGTTTCCTTGGCTGTATGTTTTGGGTCGTTGTCATGCTGAAAGACCCATCCACGACCCATTTTCAGTGCCCTGGCAGAGGCAA
Source organism: Rhinella marina (assembly GCA_900303285.1). NCBI lineage: Eukaryota > Metazoa > Chordata > Amphibia > Anura > Bufonidae > Rhinella > Rhinella marina. The sequence continues at coordinate 195,931 of ONZH01006882.1, read as the reverse complement.
GGAGGTTGTCACCCAGGATTTTGCGATACATGGCCCCGTTCATCTTCCCGTCAATGTGGTGAAGTTGGCCTGTGCCCTTAGAAGAAAAACACCCCCAAAACATAATACTTCCACCACCATGCTTGACGGTGGGGATGGTATTCTTAGGGTCATATTCTGTATTTTTCTTCCTCCAAACACGTCGAGTTGAGTTGAGGCCAAAGAGCTCAATTTTGGTCTCATCTGACCACAGCACCTTCTCCCACTCTCTCTCGGAGTCATTAATATGTTCATTGGCAAACTTGAGGCGGGCCTGGATGTGAGCCTTCTTGAGCAGAGGAACCTTGCGTGCACTGCAGGATTTTAAACCATTACGTCTCAGTGTATTACCAATGGTTTTTTTGGAGACTGTGGTCCCAGCTGCCTTGAGATCATTACTCAGCTCCTCCCGTGTAGTACTTGGCTGATTTTTAGCCTTTCTCATGATCAATGAGACTCCACGAGGTGATATCTTGCATGGAGCTCCAGGCCTGGGTCGATTGACAGTAATGCTTTGTAGCCCATTCCAGCCTTGTGTAGGTCAACAATTTTGTCCCTGACATCTTTAGACAGCTCTTTAGTCTTGCCCATGGTGGAGATGTTGGAGTGTCACTGAGACTGTTGGCAGGTGGCCTTTTATACAAGTGACAATTTGGGACAGTTGTCTCTCATCCAGGTAACGACTTTACTGTGATTAGGGTGTGTCAGTGGTCTGTGGGAGCCAACATTAGTCATGGTTTTACTAGGGGATCAAATACTTATTTCCCTCAATGAAATGCAAATTATTTTTTATTTCTCATTTCATGTAATTTTCTCCGTTTTTCTTTTGATATTCTATGTGGCACTGTTAAAATAAAGCTGGCATAAAATTATGAGACGTTTCATTTATTTTTTTGTATTAAAACTTTTAAAGTCAGTGGGGGATCAAATACTTATTTCCTCCACTGTATATATATATATATATATATATATATATATATATATATATATATATACACAGTAAATATAAATATATATATACACACACAGAATATATATATATATATATATATATATATATATATATATATATATTGTGGGGATTCGCTTTGGTAGGCAGGGTAAGCGGACGCAGAACAGAGGCACAAAAAACAGTTCTCAATCCAACTGCAGTGTTTTATTCACACTCGCAGGTGTAACAGTACAGCAAAAAGCAACTTCACCTGAGTTGAAAGTCCTGGTGTTCATTCACACCGTGCTGCAGGATCTGCATAAAGAGTCCATACAAAGATTTTAAGTCCAAAAACATAATCCACCTGTCCTCCCAGAGAGGTCTCCAGCCTTCATCAAAACTTCTCTCTCCCCTCTGCTTCAGTTTGGCTGGCTTTTAACACCGTTTGGTGTCAGCAAAGCCCGGACTGGCACCTACAATCCAGTCCAGTGCTTGACCTCACCTGGCTGTCAATCAGTCCAGCAGCACATGCTGGGAGGAAAAAACCTTCCATCAAGCAACAGACCTTTCAGTGTGTCACATACACCCCCTCCCCCTTTGTTCAACCTTAAGGGGGTGAACACTGGCCAAACAGTGCACCGGGGACAGGGCATCTGCATTTCCCTGTAACCGGCTTGCTCTGTGTTCCACCGTGAACCTGAAGTTCTGTAGAGACAAGAGTGATCTGGTGACCCAGGCATTCCTCTCTTTGGCCTGGTGGTGACAGGCCGTGGCCAACTCCATATCGCTTCTATCTCATTCATCTGGGGTTTGATGACTCCGCGTCCAATAACATCCCTTAAGTATCGTGCTTCCTCCGAGATGACTTGTCGCCGAACCTCGGGCACCCGGTATGCCTTTAACCGGACTTTCGCCTGTGGGGCTCTGTGACAACACCATGCCGGATTATGGAAGTACGTCCAGGGAGGTCCGAGAACACATCCGTGTCCCGACTAATGAACTCCCTGGCCCCCTGAGCACGCTTAGAGAAAAGGCTGTCAGCAACACGTACCATGGCAGCCGCTTTGCCTGCAACAGACAGAGGCGCTGGAATCTCTTTCCCTAAACATACCGGCTGTGGGTTGTTCTCAACACAAGTCTCCCTAACTTTCCAAGGCTTTAGTAAGTTGACATGATAGACCTGCTCCGGCTTCCACCGACCTGGCTGGTGTACCTTGTAAATTACGTTACCTACTTTCTCCAATATCTCGTAGGGCCCTTGCCACCTAGCCTGGCACTTACTGTCCACAGGCAGCACAAAAACCAAGACCCGATCTCCCAGGCTAAAGTTCCGAACCCGAGGTGCTTGATTATAGACACGCCTCTTGGGTTGCTGAGCTGCCTTCGTATGCTCCCTCACATCCACTGGAGTGGCTGTCACCCCTACCGCTGGCCCCTCTGCCTTGGGTTCCCTATGTTCTTGCACCCCGACTGAGCCAGGCCTCTCCACTGGAGCTTTCCCTATCTCTTGGGGATCAGTAGGTATAACAGCTGGCCACAGGGCTGGGAACAACGGAATGTCTCTTCCTATTATCAACTCATGGTGCAGGCTCGTGGCCACTGCCACCTCATGGATCCACCTGCCGGCAACCGTGTTTAGAGATACCAGAGCGGTGGGGTAGTCTTTTAAATCTTGATGTATACTGAATACACCAACTTTCTGGCCAGTAAACTCAGTGGGTTGCACCAGAGTAGCCTTCACAAGGGTCACCAGACTCCCCGAGTCCAGCAGAGCCAACGCTGGAGTGACTCCTACCTCCACTTGACACAAATGTTTGTTATTGAGAGTCTCAGGAGTGTCTGATGCACACACCTTTCTGGCATACAGTGACTGTCGGTACCCAAAGTTTGTGTCCATAGGCTCAACCAGGTGGGGACAGTCGGCCCTTACATGGCCAGGCTTATGACACTGCCAGCAAATTATTGGGTCCAGATCCCTAAAGGGCATGTCCCAAGTGGTCTTTCTCTGCTCTGGCCGGCGGGTCTGGGGTGGGGATTTTCTGGGTTTTATTATTCCCTTCCCTAGAGCCCCCCTCTGGAGTTCCTCCATAGCGCCATACTGCTCTATCACCACCATCTCCAGGGCACTAGCAGGGGACACCTGGCCAACCCAGCGCTGGAGGGGTTGTGGCAACGCCCTCCAGAACTTAGCCACAACACGGTCCAGCATGGCAGCAGGATTTAGTACCTCGGCCTGTAGCCACTTCTGCAACAGGTGCACTAAGTCATAATACTGTAATCTCGCTGGCTTGGTGGGGTCAAACTCCCACTGATGTACCCGCTGAGCCCGAACCAACACATTCACACCTAGTCGCGCCAGGATCTCACCCTTTACTTTGTTGTTGTCCAACGCTTGCTCAGCTGACAAATCAAAGTAAACCTGTTGTGGCCCGGATGTCAGGAACGGAGCAATAACCTCAGCCCACTGGTCTCTGGGAAGACCCTCCCGCTTGGCCACTTTCTCGAACATCGCCAGTTAGGTCTCGACGTCATCCATTGGAGCCGTTTTGGGGATCTCCGTGAGGACTGCTTTCCGGACATCGTGGACCCCTTTCCGGACATCTCCTTTCTTCTGTAAGGCCATCACGTGTTGCAGCAGCAGCTCGTTCGTTTCTTGCTGTCGCTGATTAGCCTCCCGCTGTTGCTGGCTAGCCTCTACAAGGGCTTTCACTACAGCCTACATCTTGTCCCGTGACACTGGTTGCAACTTAGCAGGCTTAATCCAGGACATACAACAGTGCCCAGGAAAAATTACAAACAAAAATTCTGGTTTTGCGTTGGCCTTGCTGCGTATGCCCGCTCCAAGCCACTAATTGTGGGGATTCGCATTGGTAGGCAGGGTAAGCGGATGCAGAACAGAGGCACAAAAAACAGTTCTCAATCCAACTACAGTGTTTTAGTCACACACGCAGGTGTAACAGTACAGCAAAAAGCAACTTCACCTGAGTTGAAAGTCCTGGTGTTCATTCACACTGTGTTGCAGGATCTGCATAAAGAGTCCATACAAAGATTATAAGTCCAAAAACATAATCCACCTGTCCTCCCAGACAGGTCTTCGGCCTTCATCCAGGCACAAACCTTCTCTCTCCCCTCTGCTTTAATTTGGCTGGCTTTTAACACCGTTTGGTGTCAGCAAAGCCCGGACTGGCACCTACAATCCAGTCCGGTGCTTGACCTCACCTGGCTGTCAATCAGTCCAGCAGCACATGCTGGGAGGAAAAAACCTTCCATCAGGCAATAGACCTTTCAGTGTGTCACAATATATATATATATATATATATATATATATATATATATATGTAAAATTATTCAAAAATGGAACAGCACTTCCTACAGGTGAGAGTCAGGTGCAAGCTACCATGCCTGATTTAATACAATACAAAAAAAGTAGCAGCACTCTGTATGCACTAAGACAGATAAGGTGAATATATGAAAAGGTAAAAAAGCATTACTGCTATATAGACTGACAAAGTGGAACCTCTTAGCGCATATAAATTATCATGAATATGTCAAGCCCATCTACCGACCAACAAGGTGGCTTCCAATCAGATGGGTCCTACTCTAACCCTGACCTGCATCCTACAAAAACCTGCAAGTCTGAATCATAGGAGCACCCAGCTAGTTACCTGATCAGAAGCTGCAACATGTGAACAGGAGTGCTAAGTTCCCAGAGGAAGCAATACTCCCCTATATATACATAATTATTCAAAAACGGAACAGCATCTCCTACAAGTGAGAGTCAGGTGCAAGCTACCATGGCTGATTTAATACAATACAAAATATATATACATACACAGAGTATATATATATATATATATATATATATATATATATATATGTACACACACAGAGTAAATATATATATATATGTACACACACACAGAGTATATATATATATATATGTACACACACAGAGTATATATATATATATATATATATATATACACACACACACAGTAAATATAAATATATATATATATATATATATATATATATATATATATATATATAGTTACTGTCAGTATTAGCATAAAATGCTGAAATAATCAATACTTAATCAGTCCGCTGATAGGTAATTTATGGGCCACAAGTGTAGCTCCTGCAGCACAATCTAAACACAATTAGCAGCCATGAATTATGCCTGTTTGTGCCCTATGTAAGTGAAGAAAGCTGAAGGCAGATGGGTCAGCTTATTAACATGCAGGTCATGTCTGTAGAACTGTTTTGGGATTCATTCCAAATGGGAATTACCCTGATTTCAATTAATAAATCTTTTGTCCTTTATTCATTTACAAGTTGGCCAGCGGATTCTGTTGGAAATGTTTCAGGGCTCCTGTATTGTACTGTCAGTCCAATTACACATTGCTTTCCCCAGGATAACAAGGCACTTTGTGGATGTTTTTTTATGGAACTTGTTTTTAACTAATATGCAATGCCCCTGGAGAGGCGGGAACCAGGATGGGATAAAAACTTTCTAATATACACTGTGTCCTGATTCTGCCTCTGATCAGTTGCTGTGGTGCTTATAACAGAAGCTATGGTATATGCTTCCTCGCTGACACGTCCTTGTCCTCTACCTGTCCAACTGCTGATAATTCTGCCTGCTGGATATGATGTAAGAGAGCAGGTAACACAACCAAAGTGTTGTGTATATTAAAAAACATGTTACTGTGCCACTGGTTTATAATGGTAATGTGTTATATAGATTTTTACAAAATAGTAATAAAACATAGTAACATAACATAGTAACATAGTTTATAAGGCCGGAAAAAAAACATCTGTCCATTCAGTTCGGCCTGTTATCCTGCAAAAACTTTTAAACTTTTAAAAACTTTTTAATAGATTTTTCAAATTCAAAAGTTGTTGTCTAGGTGGATATATATTAACCAATCCTGTATGTGGCACGCATAAGGGATTGTTAACATAATTTTGACTGATTTAATTAACATACAGTGCTTTTGGTAAATCTACAGACGCTTTCACTTTCTTCACATTATGTTGCTGCCTATTTCCAAGATTAAAAAAAAATCACCTTTTTCCCTATTATTCTGCACTCAGTACTCCATAATGACAGAGTGAAAACAGAATGTTAGAAAATCTTTGCTAGTTTATTGAAAAGGAAAAACTAAAATATTGCATTGACATAAGTATTCAGACCCTTTACTCAAGACTTAGTTGAAGCACCTCTGGCAGCAATTACAGCCTCCAGTCTTCTTGGGTATGATGCCACAAGGTTTGTACACCTGGATTTTGGGGATTTTCTGCCATTCTTCTTTGCAGATCCCCTCAAGCTCTGTCAGGTTTGATGGGGACTGTTGGGCGACAGCGTTTTTCAGGTCTCTCCAGAGATGTTGGATTGGGTTCAAGTCAGGGCTCTGGATGGACCACTCAACAACATTCATACAGCTGTCCCTAAGCCACTCCTGTGTTGTCTTGGCTATTCGTTTGTGGTCATTGTCTTGTTGGAAGGTAAACCTTTAGGCCAGTTGGAGGTCCAGAGCACCTTGTATCAGGTTTTCATTAAGAATATCTCTGTACTTTGCTCCATTCAGCTTTTCCTCAACCCTGGCCTGTCTCCCCATGCCAGCCACTGAAAAAAACATCCTCATTGCATAAGGCAGCCACCACCATGCTTCACTGTAGGGATGATATTGGGCAGGTAATGAGCAGTGCCGAGTTTCCTCCAGACATGACACTCAGAATTGAGGGCAAAAGTTCAATATTGGTTTTATCAGACCAGAGAATCTTGTTTCTCAGAGTCTTTTGGGTGAATTTTTGCACAGATGGGCTGTCATGTGTTGGTGGAGTTCAACAGTGATGGTTGACCTTCCGGAAGTTTCTCCCATCTGCACACAGGATCTTTAGAGCTCAGCAAGAGTGACCATTCAGTTCTTGGTCATCTCAGTTATCAAGGCCTTTCTTCCCCGATTACTTAGTTTGGTGGGGCGGCCACCTCTTGGAATGGTCCTGGTTTTTCCAAACTTCTTCCATTTAAGAATTATGAAGGCCACACTCCATAAATTTCAGTGCAGAAGAATTTTTTGTACCCTCCTCCAGATCTATCTCCATACAATCCTGTCTCTGAGCTGTACAGGCACAAACAACAGGTCTGAATAGTTATGTCCATGCAAAATTTTAGTTTTTTCCTTTTAAATTAATTTGCAAAAATGTCTAAAGTTCAGATTTCACTTACTCATTATAGGGTATTGAGTGCAAATTCATGGGGAAAACATTTTTTTAATTTGAACACAAGGCTGCAATGTAGCAAAATGTGAAGAAAAAGTTAAAGGATCTGAAGACTTTCCGACTGCACCTGCCACATCCAAGTAATGTTTCGTTTATTGTTTTATCACATTTACCCTCCCCTTCCCCAGGAAAGATTTTTGCTGAATGTAGGTAACAACTTCCCATGTACTTCACATATTTGTGAATAAATTCCATCATAGAATGTCATGATATACAATGTTAATGACTATGATAGTCATCCAACTTAGCCTATTCAAAAACCGAAATGGAGACCACTATATGTAAGGCTCGGCTATTTCCATATCTCCCACAGAGGTAGTATGGTGCAGCAGCATGCTTGCATAACCCCCATACCATACAAACCTTTCATTGCAGGGCATGTGGGCAAAGAGGCCCAAGCTGTCCATACGATTTAAACATGTATCACGTGTCTGATGGAAAGGTGATAGTTATTGTGGCAAAATTCCTTTAAAATAATGACGAATAAAGAACAGCATCTTACTTGTAATTCAGATAAACTTAAAGGGACACTTCGATCAAAAAATTTTTTTTTAAACTTGATATTAAATTTTGGGGATATTTAGCTGTTTTTCTTTTTGGCAGTTCTATGTCATTGAAAATTAAATATAAAATATTCTTCTTCAGAAGTAAGCATTTCATCTGAAAGGTAATCTTAGTGATAATAGTAGGAGTAGAATTGGGACAACAGCATGAGAGCGCTAGGCCTAGATAAAGATGCTCACACAAGATCATTGCATTGATTAGTGTAATTTGTGATTCCCTGACTAAGCCACTACAGGGGGTTGTCTCTGGTGACAGTAAATGGTCTAACTAAGAAAGCTAAGCAAGGCTGTTTTCCATGCTAAAAGTCCAAACAAAGTGTAAGTTGGAGCCAAGACAGGAGGTAGTCTACATGACTTAAAAAATGATATAAAAAAAACCATCCATCCGTTTTTTTTTTTACAATTTAAAAAAGAAAAATTACATAGAATATTCATTTCACATATAAGTTGTCAATATGTGTTAAAATGTTGGTCTCTTTTTGTATCATTTAAACATATGCGTTGTGAACATGAATATTGCCAATTTACTAATGTATACCTATATATACCTGTATACCTTGTTCACACATCAGTTATTTGATCAGTTCTTTCCATCAGTTTTTGTGAGCCAACACCAGGAGTAGAGGCTACACATTGATTAGGTATAATGGAAAGATCTGCCACTGTTCTGTGTTTTTGACCCGCACCTGGTTTTGGCTCACAATAACTGATGGAAATAACTGATCAAAAAACTGACATGTGAACAAGGCCTTTGAAGTTCTATGAAGCTACATCTCCTTGCTAGCACAGTATTTTTCCTCTTACTGCACTGCTACCCCCATCGTGAAATCTGCCAGAGATGGAGGAGCCTGTGACCAGACATCTCCATCAGCATAGATTCTTCTAGTTCTGGATGTCCAGGAAACTAGCCCATGTGCTGCGTTACAATAAAGGATGCTAATGGTTGTGTCTGGTCACATGCCTCTCCCTCTTTGGCTATTTTCAGGATGGAATAAGCTGTGCTGTTGAGGGAGAAGGTTGTGCTAACAAGGAGATGTGGCTTCACAGAGAGAAAAATAGGCACAGAACTAATTTAACATACATTAGTAAGTTGTCAATACTCATGTTTGCAACACATATGAAAAGAGTATAGCTAAAGTTGCCAACCCCTTTAATAAGTTAGTTTTTATTTAGTGGCATGGGAAACAGCAAGCCAAGTGAACCCGTTGTCATCCTACTGGAATTTGTTTCAAAGGAATTATATAAGATTAGAAAAACATGTCTGGTTTCTCCCAAAATTTAATTGAACAATTTCTTCTGCTGATGACGTTCTCTATACAAATATTTAATAAAATATTATTCATATTATTATTCACCACAGTTGATTTTTCTGAGAAGGAAACTGTTACAGTGAAATGTATTATTGCCTTATTTGTCTTTTTGGCATGAAAAAGTCGCAAAACCCCAATTTTGCAACTTTTGAGTGTTGTTGCAACTTTTTTAGTCACAGCTGTCATTTTTACACTGCCCTTGCCTATTTCTAAAAAGGGGGTGTGGTGAGGATGCTTTATGGGGGGCCATTGGCCTTGACATATTTATCATTATTTATGTACGTCAGAGACTGGCATAAATAATGACTAACATCTACACCAGCTATGAGCTGGAGTACATTTCAGCCTGGCCCAAGGACTGCCGGTGGAGGCATGATATTTATGTGAAAGTCTGCACCTCATCATAAATTACATGCCTCCTTTGGCAGCACAGGCCCTATCAAGACCAGCATAGTGCACACCGATCTTGATAAATCAGGGCCTTAATGTTTTGACATTTATAGCTAATTTATTTCCGTTCTAGCCTAATCAACTCTTCAGGTGTTGTGCATTATATATATCTGCATACTGTATATTAGGTAGCAGCCTTGCATACACTACTTAGGGTGCATTCACATCACCGTTTAGCTTTCCGTTCTTCTGATCTGTCAAAAGAAGAGAAAGAAAAAAAAAACAGGATCATGTAAAAAAACGGATCCTGTTGCATCAGTTGCCATCCATTTGAGCCATTACCGTCTGAGATCCGTTTTTAGACGGGGAAAAAAGACCTGCAAGCAGTACTTTTGTTTCTGTCTAAAAAACGGATGACAACTGAAAATGGCTCAAACGGATGACAACTGGTGCAACAGGATCTGCTTTTTTTTTTTACTGGATCCTGTAAAAAAATGGATCCTATGCAATCCTATGCATAACTGATGCATCAGGATCTGTTTTTTTTTTACTGGATCCTGTAAAAAAATGGATCCTATGCAATCCTATGCATAACTGATGCATCAGGATCTGTTTTTTTTTTACCGGATTCAGTTTTTTTTCTCTCTCTTCTTCTGACGGATCAGAAGAACGGGAAGCTAAATTGTGATGTGAATGCCGCCTTAATATGTGTGCATTTGTAAAAATTACATTACAGTTACATTTTAAAATACAATCATTACTATTTATTAAGATTGATTTTCTTAGACATGAGTTTTATGAAATGGACATAAGAATTTTTTCTGTATCTTAAATCTGGAATTCTGCTCTTTAAGACCATTAAAGTCATTTTAAGGCATTTAAAATGTTTTGCATGTTTTTGAAACTGAAAATTATATCATTGTAAATAAATGGCCTCCATATAAAAAGAAGTGAACTGTTCTTCCAACTGCTGTACAATGCATTCACATTACATTGTGAAATGCCCTATGCTTGTATATCATATTTGTCATGCCTTGGTGATCAAATAAAGAGCCTAATAGACCTACTTTATTTCACCTTTTTGCTTGAACCCAAAATACAGTAGTTGATTCAAACATTGTATGGCTAGTTAGTCTATGGTTTATTGATGGTTAAACTCTGATTTGAGGAGCCATCTCGCATCCACAAACTATTTTTCTCCCTTTGATCCCCTCTCCATCCTAACACAACCAATTTCTGCATATAAAAGATTGAGAAAGCTTTATTCGTTTATATATAATAAATATATGATAAAATATAACAAACAAATTTAAAACTCCCTGGCTACCAAAGTGCTTCAATACATAAATATAAAATGGCCATGACACAAGCCGGACATTAAGAACACAGATTTACAGACCGTTCAAATAATTACAAAACAGTTTCTATTCTCTCATCACAAAATATAGAGCATTTTCTTGTAAGAAGCAAATGTCTTCGATTCAGAATTTCAACATCTTTTCTCAAGTTCTATGCATAGATAAGTAAAGAGCACGCTCATTTCATCTATCTGAGCTTATAAAAGTTTATATTTATATACAAAGTGTACAGTGATTATCTATAAGGCTGTTGAAGATTTTAGATTTCCAAAATTGAAGTATTAGATAAAAGGATGACCAGCATGTCTAAAGGTGGAAATAGTGACAGTTATGTAAACCCCTGATCCTAATAACTTAATTGGCTACCAAAAAGGATTTTATAGAGTTAAAAAGAATACAAAAACAGTTCCCATTTTTCACAATGGAGTAAACATCTCCTTAATGGATTTGGGTTACGCTATATTTATTTTTCCAAAAAAATATTACAATCTGTTATATTTTAAATGTATTGGGAATCAAAATTATTTTACATGAATGCTGATTTTTTTATTATCATAAAACAGTTCATTTTATCTAAATTTACATTCTAAAAATACAATCTGTGTTAAATTTTTGTTAAATGCCTTTTGTTTTTATCATAAAATTTCATTTCACCAGTATAAGTCCACATATATGTTTCACACAGAGAGAGCTTCATTTGAACAAAGTGAGGTATGGATGTACTATTTTCCTAAATGGATTTTTATAAATTCTATGTTATTTGAATTTCATTTTACTTAATGGGAATAACTTTATTCACTGGTTTATTTTAATTAAAATCACTAGTTTATTTCATTAAATTTGGTTTTTAATACTGTACATAAAAAAAAAAAATCTGGAAAATTTGTTTGGAAATATACAGTAGTGCTGGATATTTTTCACTTAAATATTTAAGTATGCGTTTTGCAGGAAAAAGGTAAAAAGTTATTAATCAAAAAGGAGGGGGTAGATAGAGATATATACACATTCATTCTTTTGAAACATTTTTGAGAAATATTTTATATATGAGCCAAATAATTTTTTAACCAAGATAACTTTGATTTCTGTTTCTGTAACACTGCAGATAGCATCTGTTGTAGTCACCATATTGCCTACTTACAAATGTTGGTTTGTACAAGAGAATTCCAAATTACCTATTAACTATTTTTGTATCCATACAAAAGCTACAAAATGATTCAATAATTTACACAAGTATACAGTTAGCTTATGCTCTGATGAGAAAATCGCTTCAAAATTAGAAAAACCTGAAATCAAGTTTTCAGAAATGCATGTGCAATAGTTGATGTCCATGATTGTATTTGACCCTACCATTCTTTCCCTTGCCCCCCGCCCTACTTGCCTATGATCTAAAAACAGTCGGCTCAGTGCTCACTGTCTGTGGTGTCATTTTGACTGTCTCTGTTGGATCCATGCCTCGTATTGCATGGTGTCTCTTGTTTTGCTGTGCTTGAGAGGTCAATGGCTCTTTCTTCTGAAGTGTCCATACAGTGGTCTTTGTCCTGTGTGTTCCTATGAGACTCTGATGGCCTGGATAACAGGTTATCAATATAGTGTTCCCCCCTGTAATTATCTGTTGCTTGTTCATCCACATCTGTCTTCCTGGTAACATCTACAGACTTTTTGTGCATGCCTAAAAAGTAAAAAAAAAAATATATATATATATAAATATACATTTAGTGTATAAATTGAAAAACATTGCACCTGACAATTACTAAAATATATTTTTGTATTTAATTAAAAATTACAAGGATTTCTATTTTTGAAAATTTTATTGAGAGCCCCAGCTTTGGAGAAAAAAAAAAGCATGGGAAATCTTGGAATATTAAATCTTAATATATAATCTGCCATAATCTCTGCTCCACACGTAAAGTTAAATTCAATCCTTTTTTTTTTTTATCACTAAGGGACTTTAGTAAGGATGCTTGTAAATTGTGCCCAGGACTAAATACTCTATAACTGCCTGGTATGTTAAAAACTTTTCTGAGAAAATGTGCACAAGATTTTAAGATATCAATGTGAAAAGCATCCTCACCCAGTAGCCAAGGAGCACAGGAACCAACTAGCCCATTCTTTGCCGAATTGATGATGGACTCAGGTAGTGGAATGGAATGCCTCACCATGGCACCATAGAGCCCATATTCTGCCATAACACTGCTCCTGCCCCAACACTTCTCACGCTTTCTCCACTTAGCCCTCCTGTTCTGGAACCAGACCTGTATTCAAAATAGGAAATGTCATCAATATTACAAAACATGAGGGTCAACTGAGGCACTTTTTTAGTACAAACCCTGAATTATCAATTCCCTTAAATATATTAAAATCAGAAAGATCTGCAAAATGTTGTGCCACCTTCTCCCAAACTTTGTTTGTTTCAGTAACATCTGGACCTCAAATTTGGTTTGTTGGAGTTGGAGCAGTAGAAACATATTTCTCATATGTTACCTGTATTCTGTCCTCAGGCAATTCTGTCTTGAGAGCCAACATTTCTCTGGCATACACATCAGGATAATGAGCTTCATTGAAGGCTTTCTCTAATTCCTCCAGCTGATGAGCGGTAAATACAGTCCTGCAGAAACAGACATATGAGTATGGACCATTGCCATCAGGAGCCAAAATATATAACCTTTCCAGAATCCCAGTGATGACAACAAAAACCATAATAATTATGCAAAACTAAGTTTAATGTAAGGGTCAGGGGCTTGTTTGTCCTAAAGTCTTCTGGTCAATTGACACACAGTTGACGTTTTTTAAGGTGGGTCAACATTCTTAAGCATTGTGTAGTGAATTTGAAGCTAGAGCCATTCATTTTAATTGAAAATTGTTATTATCTTAATATTATAGTTTATGCAGGAAAAAAACACCAAACTGACCTGGTCAGAAAGGTTGTGTTTGAGTGTCAGTACACCAAATAATATCCATGGAGTTATCTTTGCTCTCTGGATCTACAGGCCTATAAGCTACTAAGTATAAAAGTAACCATGGCTGACCAAAATAAAAATAAGGTTTTTAAATTACCTGTGTCTTCTTTTCTTTCTTTTTGTTTGCGAGCCAGATGCCTTTAAATCATTCTTATCTCCAAGGAGACTGTCATCATCTGGAAATCATAGCAAACAGCAAATTATTACATGGACTTCACTATTTCTCACCACGCATTATAGAATACAAGTAGAACACACTCCAATAACATTAGATTCTAATATTTTAAAAATTTTGGGGAAATGCAACAAGTTTCCTATGAGAATTGAGGTAGACAGTGTAGGTGTAAGGCATTTAACATAAAGACATAGCAATTCATTAGCTGGTAACATAAGCTCTGTTCAGGCTAAAGGGGAAAGTTGTATGTGTTTACAAGCAATCATTCAGCACCACAGAAAGGTCATACAAGCTGGACAGCTCTCTGATCCAGGACTCGTTTTCTACAGCAATCACTTTCTCAAGCTGCTGTCACACAGAGCACACCAACAACGACAACTTGCCTGCTAAACTAAAGTCACAATACAGAATAGATACAACATAAAACCTTAAAGATACAAATGCAAAAAACATTGTTCCCCTTAGAGCTTTTTATGATGGTTAAAATAGGAACTTTTCTATCCAGTAAAATGCCTATTTCCATTACTTTACCACCATTATAAATCGTGCTATGTTCAAAGATTACATGTAACATGTTTTATAGCTTTCAAGTGATAACTTTACTATGAAATAATTATATGTTTTAGATACAGAGATATATTTTTAATTACCAGAGATATTTTCCTTGTGCTTGTCTGAGCTGTGGAGATACTGATGATCTGATCTAGGCTGCAGAAATGGTATGTGAGTTGGTAGAAGGCACGTAGTCCCAGTGGGTTGTTGAGAGGCAAAACCACACAGAAACCCCAACCCAAGGGGTAGCGAACCATTAGCCAAGGAGACCCCACCAAGACCTCCTCCTGGACCTTCACAGCTGGGAAGAGAGACTGATGGAGGCTGTAGTTCCGCTTCTAGACCAAGTAGGTCAGTGATGGCAAAGCCTTTGGATCTCATTGCAGGTCCATGAAAACGCCCCGATTTCTCATTTCCCGCGCTCGGGGCCAGGATCTTCACTTTTGATTTGCCCTCTGAGATGTCATCTCGCCCAGTCATGACTGTATGAATATGGGATAAGTTTACTTTCTCTTTTTCCTACTACCAGGCTGATCTGAAGGATATAAGAGGTCAGTGCCAGGCAGGGGGTTTTTATGTGGCTCCCCAGCTCCATTAAGCTCCTGGACATGCCCCTCGCCGTGTTTAGAAAGGGTTCCACCTCCCTCTCAATCCCACAGGATTAATTGGCACCAATTCACCCCCAACTCCCCCCCCTGCCTTCTCAATCCGATAAATTCCCTGGCTCTAACCTCCTGTTTCCTTCTCCCTCCTCCTCGTGGTCATTTTTTTCTGTGCAGGATGACAGATTTCACTTAACTTTACATCTGTTGAGGAGACCCTTTGTCTATTAGTGAATGGGACATAGCGACCTAACACATTGAGTTAAAACCCCTCCCTTTCATTGCCCCCTGATTGATTCTGACACATAACTACCAGACCACAACAGGGGGTACTGATATTACCAACACCAGGAGAAAACAGGGGTAGAAGGACAAGGCTAAACCTCCTGACATTCAAGTGACCAGTATATCTGGGGTTAATCCTAGCAAAGGAAAAACTATTAACCAACTATTTGATAGTGGGTATTGTCTGTACTACTTCTATATGCTGGTACTATTATATTGATGGTATATTATACTGACAATTATTCTGATATATTTTAGTGTACACTCTTTAGTTATATACTGGGGTTTAATTTGATCTTGAAAGTGTTTAAACCTCAGAGTTACTCGAAGCCCCGTTCAGGCTGGATTGGGTTGTATAATAATTAACTAACTGGCCTATATATTTATATATTTCATGTAATAGATAAGGGATAGGTACTTTGTTTAGTAAAACGTCTCCAAACTTCTGTATTGAAGGTATACTTAGAACTGATAAAATGTGCAATTCCCTGACTATGAAATTTATCTTTGGATTCTTAAAGCAAAGCTGAAATTCCAATTTTTCAATTAACCTATAGCTTCTGACAAGGGGACAGATCTGTTGTTGTGGAAATTTCTTCATCATGTAGATGCCTTTGGTTATTGATTTCTTTATTTCAGTCAGTGTCATAGCTTCACACGTTTGATCCATGCTTTGGTGTCTCAATGGGCCTGAGAGGTCCTCTGTCACAGTAAAAGTACAATAAGTGGCACATGCCAGATGGGGGGAAGGGAGTGTTACAGATTTTGTATTAGAATTTACGAACATCAAGCTACACTGATGTATTTAAAAGGGTTTTCCGAGATTTTTATACCGCTCAGTGGGGGTCAGATACCCGGAAACCCCTGCCGATCAGCTGTTTGACAAGACACCGACGCTGCCTTCTCAGTGCTCACCAAGCAAAGCACCGTACATTGTATAGCGGCTGTGCTTGGTATCTCGTTCAGTCTCAATCACTTCGATGGAGCTGAGCAGCTTCTAGGCCACATGACAAATAACCATGTCTTCACTAACCTAAAAAAAAGCTGTGAGAAGGCCGCAGTGCTCACAGAAGCACTAGTGCTTTCCCAAAAAGCTGGTCGGCATGGGTCCCTGGTATAAGACCCCCACCAATCAGATACGGATGACCTATCATGAGGAGTTGTCCAAGATGAGAAAAACAGCACCACATCTGTCCACAGGTTGTATGTGGTATTGCAGCTCAGCCACATACACTTTAAAGCGACCCTCCTATTCACGAAAAAAAAAAAATCATGTTAACAGAACACATACATCCTTTTCATCTTTTCAGCTATAGATCTAACAATTCCCAGGCTCCTGTTATGCAATACAAGATGGCCACACCACTTCTTAGCCTACCTGATGCACCCTGTGTATTTGGTAGTCCAAGAAACTTCCTGATGCAGTTGCTCATGTGAGCAGTGCTGGCCAATCCAAGAGCAGGGGTTATCTTGGATTACTGAATCACGTAAGTGTTCTGTTCATTCCCCAGTTAATATATTTTTTTTTACTTGAACTGCAGTGTCACTTTAATAGAGCTGAGCTGCAATACTAGACACAATCCATGGACAGGTATGACACTGCTTCTTAAAGAAAGTATCCATGAAAAATCCCTTCAACAATAGTGTCAATCAGAAAAGCTTGTGCAAATGTAACCATGTATTATACTGTACAACAGATAGACTGTATTATTTTAGATTTTTTTAAATACAGTTTCTATACATAAGCCAAGTTGAAGTTGAATCTACCACCAACAGCATAGATAATAGTCGTTCCTGTATTCCAGACAACCATAAAACACCAGAAGGCTTTCCTGATAAGTTCCTAAAGTTTCCAGGTGGCACATTTAAACTTTGTGCACCGATCATAACTGGAAGTATACATTAAGGGTCCATTCACATGTGTGCACATGGCCGGCACTATAATAGAAATGCCTATTCTTGTCCATGGCTGCTGACAAGAATAGGACATTCTCTGTTTTTTTTTTTTTTCAGGCCGTGGAACAGAAGTGTGGATGCAGACAGCACACGGTGTGCTGTCCGCATCTTTTGTGGCCCCATTGAAATGAATGGTCAATTTTGTGGAACGGGTGCGGACCCTTTTATGCGGATGTGTGAATGAACCCTTAGCCAGTGTATTACTTTTTGTTATAAAATTAAATGCAAACAATAATGCCATACAATTCTCACGTAATAGTGCCATACAATGCAAACATACACTAGATGCCTACATACCCACATATATGTATTTTCAAATTGCACACACACTGAATACATGTACACAAGCACACATTAATCAGTTTAATTAATTTAGGCCAATACTCAGACTCACAAACTTATCTGAGATCCCAGACTCGGTCCTCAAAATTAGTTCAAAGCTCAATTCCCCAAATTAACTTTTATAGACACTGTGTTGTAGGTCGTTGGTGCAGCGCAAGTGTATGGAGTGGGCTCATGTGCTGGACCCTCTTCATACGGCAATTGACTGCTTTGTAGTACAACCAGCACCAGCTGTAATGACCTGTATCAGAGATAACGCCGATCCTGGCCATGTAACCCCTCAGATGCCACAGTCAATATGGACCACGGCATCTGAGGGGTTAGACAGAGGGAGAGGGCTCCCTCACTCCTATGATCGTTGTCCCTGCAGAGAAATTGCTGGGCTCTGATAGGCTGGTATTCTATTGCAGTCTATGGGAAAAGCAATAAGGAGATCACATGGACAAGTACCCTTATAAAAATGTAAAATAAAGTTTTAAAAAAAATATATTAAAAATTATCATCCTGAAAGGGTTAATGAAGACCCCAGACAGACCACAAAAAATAATTCTGACCTTAGACTAGACCCCAAACATATTCAGACACCATACCACCTTGTAAAATTAATTTAGACTCTAGACAGCTGCGGAAAATTAGTTCAGATCCCAAACAGACCTCTAAAATTAATTGCAACCTCAGACCACCATACCAAATCACAACCAAGACAGAACCTATATCTAATTCAGACCCTATACCAGACACCCTAAATAAATTCAGACCCCCAAATTATTTAACTATGACCCCAGACCACAAAATTATTGCAGACCAGGTCCCCAAAATAATTTAAGACCCCAAAAGAACCTAAAACTAATTTAGACCTGAAGCCAGATCCTCAAAATTATTTCAGACTCCAGATCCAAAAACTTATTTAGGCCACAAACCAAACCCCATATACAGACTGGCAATTGCTCAGCAAGCTGTATAGTTTTCTGCTAGGAGGCCTTGAGAAAAAACCAGAGGAGGAGGTGATGGGGTACAGGAGGCAGGCAGTGTCAACAGACAAACTAGATTTATACAAGTCTGGCTGTTGACATGTGATGTAGCTCCTGACAAGTGCATCAATAGTTTACTTGACTGGCTGCAGAGGGGACTGGTGGGCAGTTACATCACATATCTTCAGTCAGACCTGTGCATGTCTAGTCTGTCTGCTAACATCTAATGTAGCTGCCTGAGCACTCAAGCTGTGCACTTAGTCAAGTAATGGTCAGTGCGCACACTATAGAACATGCTCCATCCTCCACCCCTTTACAGAGAATGCTATAAAAAAAATCTGCAGTAAGTGAGTTAAGCTACATTCACATCTTTGACCTGTAAAACTGGTTGTCTACAGCAGTGTTCCTCAACTCCATTCCTCAAGGCCCACCTACCGGTCATGATTTGAGAATATCCCACAGAATGAATACCTGTGGTAAATCCTGATGCATTGAAACTAATTATATCACCTGCTCAATGCTATGGAAATCCTGAAAACATGACTGGGCAGGTGGGTCCTGAGGACTAGAGTTGAGGAACCCTGGTCTACAGGATATGGCATCTATGTTATGTGCTGGAAAAACAAGTTCAATCCATAGGGTCCCACCTCGCAATTTATAGGCTATGAGCTGTTGTGGCAGCTTGAAGGGAACTTACACATATATAATGTTATGACTGATCAATGTATATATATATATTTATTACTCAGGACACACGTTATAACCATATAATTTCAGAATTTTAGATCTATAATTGTACAGTTTGTGGTAATTCATATCTACCTAAATAATAATTGATACCTAAATGTGAAATGAGATTTTGTTGTTATAGTGTAGTACAAAATAAGATACATGTTAATAGTGCAGGCAAAACCCCATGGTTAATGTAGCGTCCTGGAGCAGATACTTTGGACTGCCCTTATTGCTACTATGCATCCATCAACTCCCTACTTTATTGCACTTTGAAGGGTTAACTTGCACTGTAATTTGAGCTGTTGTGTGCACTGTTTCATGTTGCTGAACTGCATTTATTTGTTTACTGTAATATATCCTGTTCATTTACACTGTATCTGCACTGCACTGTGGAAAGGGTTAATGCAAAGCCTGCTAATACTGAGAGATTTTATGACTTTCGAACTATGTACATTTTTGGAGGAAAAGAAAAAACAGATTCACTGACCTTTTGACTGTCTGGTTAGCTCTGTTGTTTATGTCTGGAAAAGCTGCTTAGTCATTACCACAGACTTACATTGAAGCTATATACAAATATATGACAGAAATTGCAACATTGTATCTGTGTGGACTGTGCTTCTCAACTCCACTCCTCCAACTAGAAGGTTTTAGTTTAGATGGGGACCCCTGCATGGCATGGCAAGAAGATGACATATCACTCACACTGCACTTTGTCCCATAATTCTAAGGATTACTGTATGCTATGGTACTAGGTAAGTTAACCCCTTCAAGACACAGCCAGTTTTCACCTTAAGGACCAAGCTACATTTTTCAAATCTGACATGTTTCACTTTATGTGGTAATAACTGTGGAACGCTTTTACTTATCTAAGCGATTCTGAGACTGTTTTCTCGTGACATATTGTACTTCATGTTAGTGGTAAATTTGAGTCAATATGTTTCACCTTTCTTTATAAAAAATTCCAAAATTTACAGAAAATTTGGAAAAATTCATAATTTTTGAAATTTGAATGTCTCTGCTTTTAAAGCAGATTGTGATACCTCATAAAATAGTTGTTACTGTACATTTCCCAGATGTCTACTTCATGTTGGCATCATTTTGTAAACATCATTTTATTTTTCAGGAAGTTAGAAGGTTTAGAATTTTAGAAGCAATTCTTAAAATTTTTTAAGAAAATTTCCAAAACCCACTTTTCAGGGGCTCGTTCACATCACCGTTAGGGCTTCCGTTCTCCTGCTCCGTTATAGGAGCAGGAGAACGGAAAGGACGGATTCGGGGCATAACTGAGCCCAACGGAGCCTAAGGGACCCCATAGACTATAATGGGGTCCGTTAGGTTTCCGCTCAAAAGATGATTTTTGAAGCGGAGACAAAAGTCCTGCGTGCACAACTTTTGTCTCCGCTTCAAAAATCAACTTTTGAGAGGAAACCTAACGGGCCCCATTATAGTCTATGGGGTCCCTTAGGCTCCGTTGGGCTCAGTTATGCCCCGAATCCGTCCTTTCCGTTCTCCTGCTCCTATAACGGAGCAGGAGAACGGAAGCCCTAACGGTGATGTGAACAAGCCCTTATCAAGTCACTTTGTGGCGCTTACATAATAGAAACCACACATAAATGACCCAATTTTAGAAACTACACCCATCAAGTTAATCAAAACTGATTTTACAAACTTTGTTAACCCTTTAGGTGTTCCACAAGAATGAAAGGAAAATGGAGGTGAAATTTCAAAAATTCCCTTTTTTTGCAGATTTTCCATTTTAATTTATTGTCCCTGTAACACAGCAAGGGTTAACAGCCAAAGAAAACTCAATATTTATTACCCTGATTCTGCAGTTTACAGAAACACCCCACATGTGGTGGTAAACTTCTGTAGGGGAACATAGCAGGGCGCAGAGGGAAAGGAACGCCATATGGATTTTGGAGGGCAGATGTCGCTGGGATAATTTTAAGTTTCCATGTCACATTGAACACCCCCTGATGCACCCCCAGAGTAGAAACTCCCAAAAAGTGACCCCATTTTGGAAATTGCAAGATGAAGTGACAGTTTTATTGGTACTATTTTGGGGTACATATGATTTTTGATTGCTCAGTATTACGCTTTTTGTGAGGCAAGGTAACAAAAAAATGGCTGTTGTGGCACAGTTTTTATTTTATGTTTTTTACAGAGTTCTCCTGACAGGATAGATCATGTGTTGCTTATAAAGAGCAGGTTGATACAGACGCAACAATATCAAATATGTGTATTTTTTGTTGTTGTTTCAGTTCTACATAATAAAGCATTTTTCAAAACAAAAATTATGTTTTTGTGTCTTCATTTTCTAAAAGCTACATTTCTTTTATTTTTCTGCCGATCGTCTTGTGTAGGGGCTCATTTTTTGCAGAATGAAGTGACGTTTTTATAGGTAGCATTTTTGGGTACATATGATTTTTTGATCACTCAATATTACACTTTATGTGGCAAAATGACCAAAAAAATGGTCGTTTAGGCAGAGTTTTTATTTTATTTTTTTTATGAAATTCACCTTAGGGGTTAGATCATGTGATATTTTTATAGAGCAGGTTTTTACGGATGCGACGATACCTAATATGTCTACTTTTTTACATTTATTTCAGTTTTACAAAATAAAAGCTTTTTTGAAGAAAATAAAATCATGTTTTAGTGTCTCCATTTTTTGAAAGCCATATTTTTTTTATCTTTTGGCCGATTGTCTTAGGTAGGGTGTCATTTTTTGCGGGAAGAGATGACGGTTTGATTGGCACTATTTTGGGGAACATACGTCTTTTTGATCGCTTGTAATTACACTTTTTGTGATGAAGGTGACAAATATAATTGCATTTTTGGCACAGTTTTTATTTTTTATTTTTTACGGCGTTCACCTGAGGGCATAAATCATATGATATTTTTATAGAGCAGGTTATTACGGACGTGGTGATACCTAGCATGTATACTTTTTTTATATTTATTTCAGTTTTACACAATAAAAGCATTTTTGAAGAAAAAAAAATCATGTTTTAGTGTCTCCTTTTTCTGAAAGCCATATTTTTTAAATCTTTTGGGCGATTGTAAGGTGACCAAAAAATTGCATTTTTGCTCAGTTTTTTTTTAGTTTTTTTTACGGTATTCACCTGAGGTGGTAGATCATGTGATATTTTTATAGAGCACTTTGTGACAGACGCGATGATACCCAATATGTGTGTTTTTTATCTTTTATTTTTTTTAAAAAAAAAAAACATTATTTTATGGGGAGGGGCGTTTTTTCTTTTTTTTACTTGAAACTTTATTTTTTTTATTATTAAAAAAACACTTTTTTACACTTTTATTTACTTTTTACTTATGTCCCACTATGGGACTTCACATTTTTATGGTTTGATCCCTGTTTCAATTCAGTACAATACATTTTGTATTGTACTGAATTGAACTGTCAGCGTCTCACTGTGTGAGACGCTGACAGGTTGCCTAGGAGACCCAGCCCTCAGGCTGGATCCCCTAGGCTTCCGTACATGGCAGCTCCGATGCCTCCGATGTGAGGCGTTGGAGTTGCCATGGCAACCATTGGCCCCCTGCCAGCGCAGCGCGGGGGGCCGATGGGGTCAGTGGGAGCCCCCTCCCTCTCTCAGACTCCTCACACGCCGCGGTCAGCAGTGATCGCGGCGTGTGAGGGGTTAATCCGCCGGCATCACCGCACACAGCGATGCCGGGGGATGCAACACGGGCCTGGCTATCGGCAACAGCTGGGCCCGTGCTGCTGATCGGGCGGGTGCAGCTCCTGCACCTGCCCGATCCTATCACGTACATGGACGTGAGGATGCGGCAAGGAGCCGCATTCACTCACGTACATGTACGTGAAAATGGGTGAAGGGGTTAAAGAGGTTGTCCCATTTCACACATTGGTAGCATATTGCTATCTTTAGAACGGGGCTCCCAAAGTGAAGGAGAGTGCACTGTGTATAAGCAGCTACCTCTCCATTTACCTTTATGGGAATTCTGAAAATAGCTGATCCGGCACTTGACTATTGTGGGAGGGTGGCCGCAGTGTGACCTCGTTCAATTTGGGGGCCCTGTTCCAGAGATATGTGTGGGTCCCAAAGGTGGGAACCATACCTATGTGACATTGGGGGCATATCCTAGTGATGTGCTACCAATGTATGAGATGTTACAGCCCATTTAATGGGTCACTGAGTTTTCAGAAATATTTTGATATGTCAGAGACATATCAAAAGTTTTGATTGGTGCAGGTCTGAGTGCTGAGAACCTCACAGATCTCTAGAACACGTAGAGAGAAATGGCGGCATATCATGCTCTTTCTTCTCACTCCAGGAGATGAAGCAAGATGGACTTAATACTAAGGGGTCATTTATTATGCTAAAATACACCTAAATTAGGCGTATTTCAGGTGCCAATAGTGGCACAACAGCTAGTTGCGCTGCTATCTGCAACTTCAACCAGCTTATAACAGGTCTAATATTGTGGGCGTGGTGGGGAAGGGGACCGGCCAGCAGGCATGTCTCATTCACCATTTTCTACCCCTGTTTTAGGCGTAGAAAAAGGTCTAAATGTAAGACCGCTCGGAAGCTGTCTTACATTTAGAACTAGCGCTGGATGCGCTGTTTTGCGAAGTTATGGAGAGGCCTGCTATAGGGCTTTATTAAGACCAGCGTCTAAAATACCAGTCTTAATAAATGTGCCCCTAAGTCTATTGGTCCATCTCGGTTCCTTCTATGTGATATGTGAGTATCTCTCGCCTCATTCTAGAGATGGGTGGGGGTTTCAGCACCCAGACCCTCACCAGTAAAAATCTTTGATATGTCTCTATGACATATCAAAAGTTTTCAAAACTCATTGAACCTTTATGGTCAAGCAATATGTATGATTGTTCCCAAATTTATAGAACTGACTTAGTATTTTAATCAACTATATTGTATAGGTATTGTAATAGCAATTCACTGTGTGGTTTCGAGAGGTTGTGAACACACAGAAGAAAAGATTAATTTCCAGCTTAGTACACTGATTTTAAAATTACAAGGTAAGTCTGTTATATTTTTTTTAAAAAGTCAACCTAGCTCCATGCCACTCTGTTCCAGCTCACTGGGTCCTTCCTGTAAATTTCTGGATGAATGGGATCATGTACGCTGCTGCAGCCAATGACTGGCCTCAGCCGTAACATGTCCCTAAGCGGCACATCGCTGTTGGGTTGTGTGACACTTGGGGGCAAGTCGCCACTGAGTCCAGTCTTTGGCTGCAGTGGGACACGTGACCCCATCCATCCTGCAGTTTATAGGACAGAGAATGGAAGACCACAGAAGTGAGCCAGGGACCCAGGGACCTGGAACACAGTAGCTGGGAGCGAGTGAATATGTTTTTTTCAACAAGTACAGCTGGGCTTCAAATGTAAAAAATTATACACTGCTCATTTCCATGGTTACGACCACCCTGTAATCCAGCAGCAGTGGTTGTACTTTTATACTATAGTGCAAGCACAGCCACTGGTGCTGGATAGCAGGTTGGTCATAACCATGGTAATGAGCAGTATATAATGTGATAGAAAAATGGATCCAGCCAGCCATATGATAAATGTAATTTGCCAAAGTGAGACCAGCCCTTTAAGGAAAACACTTATGCACCATTAATCTGCATTTTCAATATCTGAATATATATTGGACATGATATGCTGGGCCAACCCCTTTCTAAAATAAAAAAAAAAATAGACCACTGATTGCATGTCACCAATGGGGACAACCAACATAGACACTGGAGCAGAGGGGGATTTAACAGGTGAGCGTTTTTTTGTTTTGTTTTTTTATTATATTTTAGAACATTTCCTGCAGCTAGTTTAATTTTTAATTCATGATGAACAATCCCTTTAAGTAAGCTAAATATAGAAATTATATAAAAATATACTGAACTGCCAGGGATATGAAATGTTTATAAAAAAGGAGCACATTACTGCCAAAGCAATGCAAAGTCTGCTCACTAGGGGCATATTTCCAATGTGAACACAGAGCCAGGCATTTAAGCAGAAAGTGGGCAATCTAAGTTGGCAGAGACACACGTCATGCAGAAAAAGATTACTAGGCATCACTTTTCCCGGCTCACTTTGGAAAGGGAATAGAGCAAGAGTGAATGATCTGCCTTATGACCTCTAAGGTCTGCCCATGAATGTATCTCATTTTTAGGGGATATACAAATATTCTGTTCATAATAAGTCACTTTGAGACGTGTTTGTAACAGAATGGATTAATACATTACCCTAATGGTAAAACATGTATCTACCGCATACAGTATTTATCAAAATTAAAACCCATAATATTAAGTAAATATAACTTTTTAAACTTTACATTGTGGTTGTATTTGCATCATGTTTTAATTTTAATTTTTCGTTACATTTAAAAATAGGAATATAGTGAAACCTCTTTAACCCTTTAGTCACTAAAGTTTAGTGACTGGCCTTAGTGACCAAGCAATTTTTTTTCCATTTTTAAATTGTTGCATTCCAAGAGCTATAACTTTTTTTATTTTTCCATCGATAACTGTACAAGCGTTATGGGTTTATTCTATTGGTCACTATGATTACACTGATATCAAATGTTTTTTTTTTAAAAAAAGTTTTATTACAAAATAAAAACATTTTTCAAAAAAAAAAGAAAATGTTTGCTTGATTTTGCAGGATGACCTTTCATTGGTATAATTTTTGGGTACATAACACTTTTTGATAGCTTTTTATATCATTTGTTTGGTGGCGAATAAGCAAAAAAACTGCTATTCTGGCTTTTTTTTAAAGTCTTCACCATGCAGGATAAATTACATGATAATTGTATAGTGTGTGTGTACAGACACATTGATACCAAATATGTTGTGGGGATTTTTTTAAAACTTTTTTCATTGAAAAGCAAATGCATTGTTTAAACTAGATCAATTTTTTTTACTAAAACTTTATTTACCTTATTTCACTTATTAGTCCCTCAAGGTGGCTTTTACAGGTAATCTTCTGTTTCTATAATACACTTTAGTGCTTATACTTATACAGTGCTTATACAGGCACTATCAGGCTGTTCTTCTGGGGGTGACGATGGCTGGCAGAGGGTGCTTCCTACCTGTAAACCATTTAGATGCCCTGATTGCTGTTGGCCATTTAGGGGGTAAAATGTCCCAGATCAGCGCTTCTGCTGATCCGGCGCTATTAGTGCAAGAGCCCAGTCCCAGACCTCATGTGAGAACTGAGCTCCTGCTCTACACTGCAGTGCTTAGACTAGGCAGTCTAAGACCCGTGCAGTGCTTCAACTAGGCAACAGCCACTTAGTGACCACCTTAAAAGGTGTATAGGTGGTCACTAGGTGGTTAAACAGCCCACCCAAACTTGCTTTATAAAATGCTCTTTTACAGGGTGTCCTTTTCAACGAGGTTTGACTGTGTGTGTGTATCTAGATAGATAAATAACCAAAAAACAAAAAGAAACGGCAGCACAGTTGAGTATGTAATGTTCGGGTGCAATCCCTTCAGGACAATAGGCAGTGGTCCACTAAAAGATCCAAAATACAAAAATGAGGCAGCACTCCAGTTATAGTGAATGGGTGGTGGACCAGTTTAATCCCAATGCCTTAGGAATAAATGGGTCCACCACACATTCACTATAACTGAGTGCTGCCTCATTTTTGTATGTATGTATGATAGACAGATAGATAGAAAAAATGTATGTTAAAAAAACATAAAATAAAAAAAATCTATAAATACATTTTAAAATAAAAAAAAACTTTTAATAACAACCAGAATTTTTGATTCATACTAGGATAATTATATCATCAGTGGACTGGCTTCGAGAGATAGGCTTTACAGCTCCATAGACAAGGGTTTTCTTCAGCTTTTTCTTTTTTCGTGTGAACATATTATAGTTTCTTCATGTAGCGATATTAGCAGTAGTCTGAAATCTACATGTTGTATTTCCTATAGGCAGCGACTGATCTCAGTCCTTACATGCAGATTTAAGCTTACTCTGCTTGCACTGAAATCACCCCAGATGAAATCATTATGGTCAGCGGCAGAGAGCAGCAGTCTTGTGCCATGTGTTCTCACTCTGGAAAGAAATAGGAAGAATTTGTTACATGACCTTAGACATATCCTAACCGCATCAGTTTATGTGATTTCCATTTCTGCACCTGGATTGCAATTCCATGCTTCATCTGTTTATGCAAACGACTTACAAACAGCTTACATCAACTGCTTTAAAGCAGATCTCTTTTTGATTTGGTCCTTTTCTGCTAAACATGCAGATTAAACAAGGGCCTTCTGATAAAGATAATTACAAGAGGACTACGTATTAACTTTACATTATTAAAGAAAGACCCAAATCTCCCTTTGCAAGCTGTTCCTGGGATTAGCAAAATAATAACTTTCATTTAGGATAATTGTAATTTGAATTGCTTGGGTTTATGGTTTGCTTTTGACAATTACAATTTATTCTTGGCTCTGGAGGAAGAAGAAATCTAATTAATCAGGTATTTTATCAGGTATCAATAAGAGATATCAATTTCAAGGGAACGAACGGGATTGTAGCACTGCCATGTGGTTTATTAAGTAGGTGAAAGGCATTTTATATGTAGACAGTACCAGTAAAATACCAGCCTGTGTGTTCTTGATACATTGGAGACCATTTACTAAGCTCAATTCACTCACACTGTATGTATCATCGGGGTCATTTATGAAGCTGAAATATGCCTAAATGCATAATATGGCACAATCTGCGACTTCTCCCCACTCATGCCAGGTCTAATTAAAGCAGGCATTGCATGGGCGGGGAAGACGATGGGCTGGTAGACCTGACTCATTTACCTTTTTCTACGCTTGTTTCAGGCATAGAAAAAGGTCTAAATGTAAGGGTGAGTTCCCATCACCGTTACGGAGTCTGTTTTTGTTTTCCGCTATAACATGGTTATAACGGAAAATAATGGAATTCATAAGACAGAAGGCAAAACAGAAACCTTTAAGAGGCATTCCATTTTGATCCTTCATAATACAAGTCTATTGACAGAATAACATCCATCCTGGTTTCCATTATACAGGAGTCCAGTCCTGCATAACAGAAACCAGGACGGATCCGTTATGCTGCCCATAGACTTGTATTATGACGGAATGCAAAATGGAGGCCTTTAAAAGGCATTCCATTTTGCTTACCGTCATAATAGAAGTCTATCGGCCTGCATAACAGATCCATCTGGTTTTCATTATGCAGAACGGAAAAAAAGTCCTGTCAACAGGACTTTGTTTTCCGTCTTGCATAATGGAAACCAGACGGATCTGTTATGATTGCTCATAGATTTCTATTATGACAGATCAAAACGAAATGCCTCTTAAAGGCTTCCGTTTTTACTTCCGTCTAATGAATTCCGTTATTTTCCATTATAACCATGTTATAATGGAAAACAAAAACGGAATCCATAACGCT
The DNA here is from genome assembly GCA_900303285.1 of Rhinella marina. NCBI lineage: Eukaryota > Metazoa > Chordata > Amphibia > Anura > Bufonidae > Rhinella > Rhinella marina. Next base: position 167,068 of record ONZH01006882.1, on the reverse strand, counting down.
TATGTGAACTCACCCTAAGCTAGGAAGCTGTCTTAACTTTGGCGCATCCGCTTCTAAATGTATATAGAGGCCGGTGCCTCTTCATAACTCCGGCAGATCCGCCGCCCAGTATAGGGCTTATTAAGACAGGCGTTTAAAATGCCAGTCTTAATAAATGTGCCCCTATGTGTTTTAGACACTTATTGCACCTCGTCAGATAAGAGGGTGTGAGTTAGATAGAAAGGAGTCATGGCTTAAAATGTACTAAATTGCATAGACAAAAGTGCTTAAAAGTGGGTTTTCCAGGCTTCTGATATTAATAAACTATCCTATCATTAATCTCCTATAGGTGGCAGTATCATATGCCACACCCCCACCGATCAGCTGTTCTATGCAGCCTCAAATGCTGGAGCAAGCACATGGAATGGAACAGGAAGCACAGCTCCATTCAAAGTGTAGTGGCCATACCTGGTTATTGCAGCTCAGCTTCCATTCACTTCAATAGGACCTAAGCTGTAGTAACCCAGCGCAGCCTCTACACTTTGAACAAAGCTGTGCTTCCTGTTTCAATCAAAGTGCTAATTCCAGCATCAGAGGCTAAAGGGAAAAGCTGATCCGTAGAGGTGTTGGATACTTACCGATCAGATATTAGTCATCTGTACTGAGCATAGGCCGGCAATCATGTAGTGGAGGGATCTCATTACTGAATGGGAGCAGCTCCATAGTAATGAGCTTCCTCCACTACAAGATTGACAGTGTACTGTAGTTCCGGCACTGACTTCTGTGATAGAGCTACACCCGAACAGAAGGAGTGCTGGGTGTTGGCCTAATCAGAAGATAGACCATTGGACAACCCGAACAGAATGATAACAGTGCATGAGCTGCCATGATTAGTGTGGCATATATAGAAATGAGCTAGCTAAATTTAAAGTTAGTAAGTCTGTCTTTAAAAAAAATGGGGTCTCAGTCTTAAAAGGTAGTGGCCTTTGCCCTGTTTATTTTTTTTCATTACTCATTATTACCCAAATGGAAATAAATTGATTTCTAATCAGTTAATCTCAATTCCCCAAGGCTTTCTTGGAATTGGTTTCACCAGTCTATTGACATGAGCAATGATCAGTAATAGAAATGTAATGTTCAGTGATCAATTCATTTCCTAATTAAATGCTAGGTTGCATGTAGCGCCACCAATCAGGTAGTCTGATACACAAAGTCAAAAAACAGTCATATGCAAGAAGTAATTTGACTTCATCAAGTTAAGAGGTTGGCTACAGAATTTCTTACTTGATATTTACTGACCAAATACTGACTGTGTAAAAGTGGCCACAGTCTTTATATGTGAGGCCTCGTTCCCCTTGTTTCAGTGCATTCTCTTCAGTAACCGTATGGCGCTCTCACCCGGAACATAGCCGCTGTTGACAGGACAGTTTACCAGACCTGTCCATCACTGGCCTCCATTGAATAACTGTGCATGACAATATAAACTGCCGCGCACAGCATATTCTACAGAGGACAGGTCTGGTCACTTGCACCACCATCGGTGACCATGCTCTAGATCGGGGGAGACTGTGCGAAGACAATATAATTAAATAAGGAGGCAGGACTTTACATATAAGGACTAAGAGACACATGCCCTTATTAACTGGCTCATAATACTGTCAAAAGCATTTCTGGGAAAATTGTGATAAGGCAGACACCTACTTTAATAGTTATTAAAGGGATTTTCTTAGGTTAGGTGATACCAGTATTCCAAGACTCCCACTAATCACTAAAAGGGTGATCCCAGAGTCAACTGTGTGAATGGTGCAGTAGTACATGTGTGACCACCACTCCAATCAATGTCCATGGGACTGCAAAGAGTTCTCGACTATCTCCATCAGTCCATTACAGGGACAGACTGGGAACTTAATGTGGCCCTGAAAAAAAAACTAAAAGTGGCTCCATGTTGTTGACGGGTCCAAATTGACAGAAGGAAGGGCCAACAGATATAGGCAGAGACAACAGTAGACGGGCCAGCAATATCATAGTACAGAACACAGTACTGCCCCCGCAGAACCAAATACTGTAGTGCAGCATAAAATACTGCCCTAGCAGAACCAAATACCACAGTGCAGCACAAAATGCTGCCATCCACGCCACAGTATGAAACTGTATCATCGTCCTGAGGATGGCAATAGTTGTATTCACTAGGGCACCTGTGACTGCTGGCTAGGTGCATGATAGCTATGTCACGGGAAGCCGGCGGCACGCTCCCCGCTTGCAGCGCCGCCGGACTTCCGCTACCACGGAGCGAGGACGCGACTGGCGTCCTCGTCTCCATGGTAACAAGAGGCAGGGAGCGTCGGGCGCGCTTCCGGATGCTGCGTCCCCGCCCCCCTAGACACGAGCAGTGGGCGGTACTGAGCGCTGGCCCGGCAAGCCAGCGCTCAGAGTATATTTTTATATGGGGTGCCTTATATTTGGGTCATGTGGCGCTGGCCACGCCACATGACCAAATTTATAGCATATTTGAGCGCTGGTCACGTTTGGCCAGCGCTCATTATGCAAATGAGGTCATGTGACGCTGGCCCCGTCACATGACCCATTGGAGGGCTTTTTAAAGCTGCCAGCTGCCCTTTCAAATCGCCTGTGATTAGTTACTCCTTTGATCAGTGCTTGTGCGACTTCTTGCTTGAATTGTTACTTGGATTTTGGACTTGGATTCTGGACTTTGACTTCTCTCTTGCTTCACCCCTGGTATTTACGTGACCTCCTGTGTTTGACCCGGCTTGCTGACTACTCTACCATTGTGTTCGTTCTGTCTGTGTTTTGTCCGTCCCTTTGTTCCCTTTCCCTCCCTGCGCACTTATCCAGCGTAGGGACCGTCTTCGTGGTTGTCCGCGGCTGCCTAGGGCCGACTGAGGCAAGTAGGCAGGGAAAGAAGGAGGGGTTCAGTTCAGGGCTCACCACCCTTGTCTCCCCTCGTGACAGAATCACAGGCCATATTTCATGGAGCAGTTGCGGGCTCTCACGGACCAGGTTCAAGGAATGGCTCAAGCGATCCAGGATCTGGCCGAGAGGCTCCAACACCAGGAGCAGATTCAATCCGCTCCAGTAGTGGCTCCCTCCACATCCAATCCCATCGTGGAGCCCCATGTTAAGCTGCCGGATCGATTTTCGGGGAACCGGAAGGCCTTCCGTTCCTTTAAGGAGAGCGTAAAATTATATTTCCGCTTACGCCCCCACTCCTCGGGTTCCGAGCAGCAGCGGGTGGGAATAATTATTTCCTTGCTGCAGGGTGATCCGCAGGAGTGGGCCTTTTCGTTACCCCCTGACTCCCCTAGCCTGCGGACTGTGGACGCGTTTTTTCTGGCCTTAGGCTTATTATATGAGGAGCCCGACTTGTCTGCGGTCGCCGAGTCTCAGCTCAGGGACATTCGGCAGGGTAACCGTCCAGTAGAGGACTATTGCGCGGAGTTTAGGAAGTGGTGTGTCTCTTCAGGATGGAATGACCCAGCCTTAAGAAGTCAATTCCGGGTGGGGCTGTCTGACCAACTGAAGGACCTTCTAGTGTGTTATCCGACTCCTGAGTCCTTAGAGGCGACCATGACCTTAGCCATTAAGCTAGACCGACGGGTGAGAGAGAGACTGAGAGAACGTTCAAGCATTCCTCAGGTTGCCGTGTTGCCTGACATTGCTCTTCCAAGTCCATCCCCTACCAGAGTTCCGGAGGAGCCCATGCAGTTAGGTGGAACCCTAAGGGACCAGAGACGCCTGAAGGGAGCCTGTTTTTACTGCGGTGAAATGAACCACTGGCTCCAGCAGTGTCCCAAACTTCCGCCCTCTAGGAGATCTCCGGCGGGAAGTAAGGTAACTCCAGCGGTGGTAAGGAGGAAAGTTTTGCTACCTATCTCTGTCACCTATAATCAAATTAAGGGGGTTGGTCAAGCATTTGTTGATTCAGGTTCTGCCGTTAATTTTATTAATTTTGATTTTGTACAATCTGTGGGTATTCCGCTAGTTCCTTTAAGGGAAGCAATTCAAATCATTGCTTTAGATTCCACCCCATTAAATAATGGGAGGGTGGAGTTTTGTACTCCCGAGGTTTCCTTAACTGTGGGAATTTCCCACACTGAAACTTGCTCTTTCCTTATCCTAAGGGATTTACCTGCTGACCTCGTTTTAGGTCTGCCATGGTTACAGGACCACAACCCTGTGATCAACTGGCCTGCAGGTGAATTAGAGAAGTGGGGAGGTGATTGTTCCAAATGTTGCAAATCAATATTGCAGGTTGGAGGTACCACTGAGTCTCTTATCCTGCCCGGATATATCAGAGATTTTCAGGACGTATTCTCCATGTCCGAGACTGAGTTCCTCCCTCCTCACCGGCAATATGATTGTGCTATTGAGATTACTGAAGGTTCCAAGTATCCTAAGGGCCGTATTTACAATCTTTCCACTCCTGAGCGGCAGTCCATGAGGGATTATCTTAAGGAGAGTCTGGCCAAGGGTCACATCCGGCCTTCAGTTTCCCCCATGGGGGCCGGATTTTTCTTTGTTGGTAAGAAGGATGGAGGATTGAGGCCCTGTATTGATTACAGGGAACTTAACAAGATCACGGTCAAGAACAGGTACCCGCTGCCCCTTATCCCTGATTTACTGAACCAGATTCAAGGCGCCTGCTGGTTCTCTAAACTGGATTTGAAGGGAGCTTATAACCTGATTAGAATTAGGGAGGGGGATGAATGGAAGACGGCCTTCAATACCCCTGAGGGTCACTATGAGTATTTAGTAATGCCCTTTGGGCTAAGCAATGCACCCGCTGTGTTCCAGAATTTTGTCAATGACATTTTCAGACCTTTTATTGGGAGGTTCATGATTGTTTACATTGATGATATCCTTATTTTTTCGGCGGATTGGGAGTCTCACGTTTCACATACCAGGCAAGTGTTAGAGGTGTTACGTGAAAATAAACTATTTGTTAAGGGGGAGAAGTGTATCTTTGGCGTTCAGGAAGTGGCCTTTTTAGGATACATTTTGACTCCTTTTTCTTGCAAAATGGATCCAGCTAAGGTGCAAGCCATCCTTGATTGGGTGCGACCCTCCTCCCTTAAGGCGCTCCAACGATTTTTAGGATTTGCGAACTTTTATCGCAAATTTATTAAAAATTTTTCATTGGTGGTCAAACCAGTTACAGATCTGACTCGTAAGGGAGCGGATCTAGTTAATTGGCCCCCTGCAGCTATTGAAGCCTTTGAGAAGCTAAAACAGTGTTTCACTAATGCCCCGGTGTTAATCCAGCCTGACCAGAGTGAGCCCTTTGTAGTTGAGGTGGATGCATCTGAGGATGGGGTTGGGGCAGTACTGTCCCAGGGGTCTTCCACCTTAACTAACCTTAAGCCATGTGCCTTTTTTTCCCGCAAGTTCTCGTCTGCGGAGAGAAACTATGATATCGGTAATAGAGAGTTGTTGGCCATTAAGTGGGCATTTGAGGAATGGCGTCACTTCCTGGAAGGGGCATTACATCGCATTGTGGTCCTCACTGATCATAAAAATCTTATGTTTTTGGAGTCTGCTAAACGTTTGAATCCCAGACAGGCGAGGTGGGCTTTGTTCTTTACCCGTTTTGATTTTTGTGTTACCTTTAGACCAGGAAGCAAGAACATTAAGGCTGACGCCTTATCCCGAAGCTTTCAGGCGTATCAGCCTCCTGACGTCCCTCCTGAGCCCATCCTGCCGACTGACATCATCGTGGCCGCTACCTCGTCTGATCTGGCATCTGAAATTTCAGCAGGACAGCATCTCGCTCCCACTGGTACCCCCAATGACAAATTGTTTGTGCCGGCTCATTTGCGTTTGCGACTGCTGGGTGAGTGCCATAACGCTGTATTATGTGGTCATCCTGGTATCTATGCCACCAAGGAGTTAGTCTCTAGGCAGTACTGGTGGCCATCGATTTCCAGGGATGTTCAGGCTTTCGTAACTGCGTGCAATACTTGTGCCAGGTCCAAGAATCCCAAGACACGGCCTATGGGTGAGCTACGTCCATTACCCATACCTAGCAGACCATGGTCGCATTTGTCCATGGACTTCATCACGGATTTACCTTGCTCCGAGGGTAAAACTGTGATTTTGGTTGTGGTTGACAGATTTAGCAAGATGTGTCATTTTATTCCGTTGTGTAAATTACCGTCTGCTAAGGTCTTGGCGTCTGTATTTTTGGACCACATAGTTAAACTGCATGGTATTCCAGAGAATATTGTATCGGACAGGGGGGTGCAGTTTGTGTCCAAATTCTGGAGAGCTTTCTGTAAGAAGATTGAAATATCTTTGTCCTTTTCATCGGCCTTCCATCCGGAGACCAATGGTCAAACTGAGCGTCTTAATCAATCGGTTGAGCAGTATCTCAGATGTTATGTGACTGATAACCAGCTTGTGTGGGCCAGATACCTGTCTCTGGCCGAATTTGCTATTAATAACCGAGTAAATTCTTCCTCTGGGGTTTCACCTTTCTTCTGTAATATGGGCTTTCATCCGCGCTTTGGTTCCTTTTCCTCATCCTCTTCAGTTGTCCCAGAGGTCAATGCTGTTTCTCAAGAACTGTGCACAGTTTGGGCACAGGTTCAGTTGAACCTGGAAAAGGCCCAAGGAGTCCAAAAAACTAAGGCGGATAAGAAACGTTCTAAGGGTGTGGATTTCAAGGTGGGGGACATGGTATGGTTGTCGACAAAAAATCTACGTATGAAAGTACCATCTTATAAGTTTGCGCCTCGCTTCATTGGTCCATACAGGATCACCAAGGTGATCAATCCGGTATCTTTTGAATTATGTTTACCCGACTCCCTTCGCGTTCATAATGTTTTTCATATATCTTTGCTTAAGCGTTGTGTTGCTCCCGTTGGTCCAGAAGAACAGTCCTCGCCTCCGGTCGAGGTAGAGGGACAAGTGGAGCACGAGATTGCTAGAGTTATTGATGTAAGGAAGGTCCGGAATTCCTTTCAGTACCTGGTACACTGGAAGGGGTTCGGGCCGGAGGACAGGTCTTGGGTGCCGTTGACCAGGATGCATGCAGATTCGCTCATCCAGAAATTCCACCTGCAGCATCCTGATAAACCGGCTCCCGCTGGTAAGGGTCCGGTGGCCCCTCGTGAAGGGGGGGTACTGTCACGGGAAGCCGGCGGCACGCTCCCCGCTTGCAGCGCCGCCGGACTTCCGCTACCACGGAGCGAGGACGCGACTGGCGTCCTCGTCTCCATGGTAACAAGAGGCGGGGAGCGTCGGGCGCGCTTCCGGATGCTGCGTGCCCGGCGTCCCCGCCCCCCTAGACACGAGCAGTGGGCGGTACTGAGCGCTGGCCCGGCAAGCCAGCGCTCAGAGTATATTTTTATATGGGGTGCCTTATATTTGGGTCATGTGGCGCTGGCCACGCCACATGACCAAATTTATAGCATATTTGAGCGCTGGTCACGTTTGGCCAGCGCTCATTATGCAAATGAGGTCATGTGACGCTGGCCCCGTCACATGACCCATTGGAGGGCTTTTTAAAGCTGCCAGCTGCCCTTTCAAATCGCCTGTGATTAGTTACTCCTTTGATCAGTGCTTGTGCGACTTCTTGCTTGAATTGTTACTTGGATTTTGGACTTGGATTCTGGACTTTGACTTCTCTCTTGCTTCACCCCTGGTATTTACGTGACCTCCTGTGTTTGACCCGGCTTGCTGACTACTCTACCATTGTGTTCGTTCTGTCTGTGTTTTGTCCGTCCCTTTGTTCCCTTTCCCTCCCTGCGCACTTATCCAGCGTAGGGACCGTCTTCGTGGTTGTCCGCGGCTGCCTAGGGCCGACTGAGGCAAGTAGGCAGGGAAAGAAGGAGGGGTTCAGTTCAGGGCTCACCACCCTTGTCTCCCCTCGTGACAAGCTAAGTGCCTGATGCTCCTACATTAATTAATGCTGTGAGAATCAGATCTTTATGTACGTGGCTGGCAGCCTTGAAGAGGGCTTGGGCAGCGTTCTGGGTACCGACCCACTGGAAATTTCCCTGTACGGTCTAGGCCAGTCTGCTCCTGGTCCATTAGAATTGGATGCAGTGTTGGTCATGCATACACACTACGGTTTCCTTCACAAAAACCCCTGTTTTTGTGATTTCTTGTTTTCCCAGTGATAGGACCCCCACAGATCATACATTTATCGCCTATCATGTGGATAGGTGATAAATGTTGTTTATAGGAACACATCTTTAAGACAGTCTACAAGGCTACAAGTACCGGAATGCTGGAAAGAGAACAGTGTCACTAAAGTCTACACTGAGCTACAAGACAGAGTCACAAAAGTAACTATGAGCCACCGCTAATAATTCCACAGAAAACCAGAGGGTTATCTATCAGAAGGACGCCTATGGTTGACAGCACTTATGAAGCTAACAATGAATTAGAAATGGAGTGCCCCGGGGACCACATGTTTTCAAATATCCTAGTGTATCCTAGGACCACATTTATCATCTAGAGCCCCTATCATAAATCTGGTTGAGGTCTAGACAGTCTAAGATTACAGTATCTTTAGAATTGGTAATGTTGTGCCAATGTATTTTTTTACCGGAAGAAACAGACCAAAGTAAGACATGTTGCAAGACAAGATTGCACAACCAGGGCAGGTCATAGAACTCGAGACATCCACGAAACTGATACAGAACACAATAGAGTAGACAAAACAAACCAATTAGTCGAACATATGCAGACACATACACAATAAGGGAACAATTAAACCTTGCAATATCGAGCTGAGGAGGAGTATAAGCACATTGGCACAATTCACTCCACAAGCAACCAAGATCCGGATACACAGAGCAGTGGCAACATGAACCGCCATTGAAGACAACTGCACAAATAACATGGCTCCTCTGCAGCAAGAAGAGAGTTGGTGTTTCTCACATCCCATCCACAAACAATTTAGTAGGAATTTGTGACAAAACTATGCTGGTGTTCCAACCCATACAGTATATATGCTATCAAAGGGTTAATATCCACTCCAAGTTGCACTTTCAAAAGGGCAGGAAAGCATATAATAAAAGACAGGAGCTCCTGGAGAGCAGGATACACTGTCATCCTCCCAGATAATACTCCCTGGTGTAAGTGATTAACTTTTGCAGGTCCAAGGCAGAGGCTACTCACCTCTTTATGTATTAACTTCCGTGATAATCCTCCAAATGAACCAACAGGTTGAAGACTCACCCGTAAAAGGTCAAGAGGGTCAAGAACCGTAAATCTCGAGAAGGCAGTCAAAGTCTCAGCTGTCAGAATGGGAATGCTGCACTTCTCAAAGCTCCCTTAGAACATTGAAACCAAAGAGTTAACAAATTAGCAGACTGTTTCAGTTACCAGGTCCAACCCCTCCACTAGATAATAAACCCAACCACAAATAAAGTGAAGGCATCCAAAATATTAATTAAAAAAATATTAAATTAATTAAAAACAGTAATAAATAAGTAAAAAAAGTAATAAATATAAAAATGAGTCACACTACAAGAAAAGGAACACAATCCTCCGAAATGTGAAGCCAATGGATAAATAGTATCCATAAAAAGTTATAGAATTAATGCATGACGATGGGCGGTATATCATAAAGTGCACAGTGCATATGAGGTCATTACAACAGTTAATTCATACCATGTAGTTGGAGATACACCAAAATTAATACAACTGAATATTAAGTGATAATAAACACAAAGGAGTGTGTAAAATATAAAACACCGTAAAGTAAGAAACTAAAATAAAGCTGAAACCAAAATGGTACAACATTACCAACCCATAAAGTAAAGGAACAGGGGAGTGCGTCCACCCCGACACACGATTCGGCTGTTGCCTTCCTCTGGCTCTGGCTTTATGCATGTAGCTTTCGATAATTTGCCAGATGGGTCTTGATGCTTTTGTATGGGAAGCGCACTGCATGCCTCGATCTTCCAGTGGGCCATCACACCTCCTGGTATACTGGACAAGCCAATGTCATTTCATCTTTTCCCACTTCTTTAAGGTCCTTGTTATCCACAGGTTCATCTAGGCTTATTGGCAGGGTAGTTTGGTTGCACTAAATGAAGGTCTAAAGAGGACCTGTTCCTGCTAGAAGTTATGAATCTATTGCCAGGCGTTTGCAATGATGGTCCAAATGGGTGTTACCAGTTGGGGGGTGTCCCTGAACAGTCTGATACTGACAGCACTGATTGGATAGTGTCAAACTATGCAGGGGCACACTCCCAACTGATAACACACATCCGGACCTTCGCTGCAGACTGTTAGAAATTCATTTGTAACTTCTGGTAGGCATAATAAAGGAATGGCATATTATAGAGTGATACGACTATATGCTCCAGAATAGTTATTACATAAGGAATGCAAGTAGTTACTAAAACAGACATGTCAGTCCTCTTTAAGACGGCGCTTATTCACATGTCAGAGCTGAAACCAGAAAGTGGACATAAACTTTGAAACAGATTGTGATGTAGTGACACTATATTGGTAACATCACACTTTTCATCATGTTGTCTTTATAGGACAACTTGCCTAATATCTGTCCATGTGTTGTAATAAAAGCAACCTGCCAGCACCAATGAGGCCAGGTGAGGTGATCGCCTCAGGCAGCACCAGGTAGGGGCAAGAGGGAGGCAGCGAATGGCAATGAGCGCTTTCATTGTCGCAAAGAGGTTAGATTAAGAAATTGTCATGGAGGATGGCGACGTTTTAGTTTTCGCCTCAGGCAGCAGAAAGGCTAGGTGCACCCCTGCCTGCCAGGGTTAACTGCATTCAGTCAGTAACCCCTTCACTCCTAGCAGTCAATTACTTTATGGGGGCTCACATACTTAGTTTGCTGTTTTTGTTAAAACTCGAGGTCGGCCAGAAGACTTTCACTTACACAACTAAGAGTAAATCTCCTGTCGTAATTAGAAGTGGTAATCCGGCCTCCCTCCCGCAGAAAATTTCCTGTCTGACCAGATATTAGTGGATAAAACCCTAATTTTTGATGTTACAGCAGAATCAGCTTAATTTCAGCAGTTCACATTTAAAGCTGAGCTACAGGGGATGATGAAGCCTTAAATATGCATATGGGCAAGTCATTTGTCGTCATAAATCATAGACTTTATATCTGCTTTCAATCAGTTTATAAGGCTTGCATTTGTTTTATAGCTCGCTGGCATGCACGTATTAGGCTTATGCTAATAGCCTACATTTTCCATATACAAGGCTACAGCTTTCAGTTTTTAGACTGAACTAAGTGTCACGGAGGCCTTCTAAATATAAAAATGGTCTCAATTCGATATGACTGTATCTACAGGGTCCGTATATTACAATAATTCCGGATTGTATATCATAGCCTCTATTTTATTGCATCGCTGAATATGTTCTTGTATTATTTGCGCAGAACAAATCACTGTTAGGATCAACACATTGAGGGTCTTTAAATATATGTATCAAAAGAGTAACTGAAATATACAGCATATTATTACAATTATTATTATTTTAATTATTATATTATTAGAAATAATACCTTTTGTTGACTCACCCTGCAGATCAGACAGTTGACATAGACTGTTTAAAAGACGATTTGTCACCTCTCCCATGTCTGTTTAGCAACTACTTGCATTCCTAATGTAATAACAATTCTGGAGCATCTATTCTTATGACTCTATGACACACCATTCCTTTATTATTCCTGCTAGAAGTTATGAATGAATTGCTAACAGTTTGCAATCAAGGTCCAGATGGGTGTTACGAGTTTGGGCTTTCTCCCTGCACAGTCTGACACTATTCAATCAGTGCTGTCAGTATCAGACTGTGCAGGGACACACCCCAAACTGGTAACATCCATCTGGACCATGGTCGCAAACGTCTAGTAAGGCCTCATGCACATGAACGGATGTATTTTGTGACAGGTCCTCTTTAAAGCAGTACTGTCACCATAGTATGCTTCCATATTTAAAGAGAACACCCCCTGAACTACTTTAATGGCTGAATAGCTCACAAAACATGGATTCAGAATATGTGATTTTTATCTTTCTGCTCACTTGCATTCCCCTGCAGTAAGCCCCCAAAGGGCCCATGCTCTTAAACACTTAGGTGTCCTCTACATTACATCACAAAGCTTAGGAGTCCTCAGTATGGTATTAGCAGACAGTGCATGGACCCTTTGCAGGGTGACTGCGGGGGAGCGCAACTGAGTAGAAGTTTTTAAATCTGGGTCTTTTGAACTATCCAGCAACTACAGTAGTTAAAGGGGGTTGTCTGTGGTAACAAATTCCAACAATGAGAATCAACAATAGGTGATAGAAACCATGCTTCTGGAGTGGTCAGTGGCAAGAAATCTGAGAAAGGGGGATTTGAAGAAAAGCTTTATTGGACAAAGCACTTCTGGAGTAGTCCACCACCCTTCATCAGGTCCATTCATATCAGTTACACAACCCATAAAGATGAGGGCCTACAGTATTTGCTTTATGTCCCATAGTCAGGGCCGGTTTTAGACAAAGTGTGGCCCTGGGCAAAATTGAAAGTGGGGCCCCAAATCCTGAAATACTGGACCAGAAGTCGGACAGGACTTTGTAGGCACAGACAGCGGTTGCACCCACAGCAGCTGATTGTAGAACGTCACATTATATTTCTTTAGCCTTTCGACTGTAAGCTGCAGAATCCGCATCAGGTTTTTTTGGAGGTTTTTTTTTTTTTCTGATGCATTTTATTACACACTTTTTGATTCAGTTTTGCTGTGGATTTTCATTCGTGACCATTTTCAAAGGGAATTCTGGACATAGAACCCGCATGAAAAATGGCCAGAGCACTTTTTTTCCTGGTGTATTTTATATAACCACAAGCAGAAAAAAAAGGGGTTGTCCCATCCGGGTGCCTGAAGTGAAGGGAGTGTGCAAGTACGGCACAGCATCCTCCATTATGCTATGATGAGTGGCTGATCACATTTTTTACATTTACATGTGCCCCTGTGGCTCCCATACAGTATAATGACCCCACAGTGGCCCTCCATTGAGAATAATGACCCCCAGTCAACCCCCATTTAGAATAATGACCCCCACACTGGGGGTTATACTGTATGAAGGGGACACTGGGGGTCATTATATTGAACGGGGTCCCTAGGGGTCATTGGGGATCATTATAGTAAATGGGGGGTACTGGGGGTCATTATACTGTGTCAGGGGCCCTCACACAGTGTAATGACCACCCAGTGGCCCCCTCAAATACTTATCATGCTGGAGTGCAGGGGAGCTGGCGGTCCTTTCATTCACTAACCACAACTCATCTCCCTGCACTCCTTCTCTCCTCCGGCCCGCTGCAGCAGTGAGACACACGTCATGATGTCACTGCTGGGCCTGGAGGAGAGAAGGATCTGTGCAATGATATAGCTAGAACTGACTGGGCCCCACAGCAAATTTTTGTCCCCCCCCCCTTCCCCCAAGTGGGTTAACATCACGATTTGCAATGCATTTGATGTATACATTGATTTTTTATTTGATACATGATACAAATATGCAGCGCACCACGTCCAGTAAAAAAAAATGCATACATTAACGTATGTTTTTTTGTTTTGTTTTTTACAATGGACCCGTTTGGAGAACAGACGCCCCTGTATGGCATTAGTCTGAAGCATCTGTTAATGTATACGTTTTTAGTATACATTAAACGGATGGGAAAAATGTAATGTGAACCCCGCTTTAGTGCCAGAATAAGCACCAGTACTGACAGCGCACAACCTGGTCCTGGTGGTCAGGGGTGAGGACTGTGTTTCCCAAGAATAATTTATACATACAGGGCCCAGTATAATACACTGGAATATATATACTATAAAGATATTAGCCCTACCCTGCAATAATAATACAATTAGGGGGTCATTTATTAAACAGAAATGCATCTATATTAGTGGATTTCTGACACAGATTGTGACACAAAGATCCTTTGCGCCACAATCTGCAACTTTTCCCACCTCATGACAGGTCTAAAAAATATGACGTGGGCAGGGAAGGGGAAACAGTTATTGCCATACAGTTATTGGATAACACCACTATACAGTGACTGGATAACACCACCATACAGTAAATAGATAACTCTGCCATACAGTGACCGGATAACTTCACCATACAGTGACTGGATAACACCGCCATACAGTAACTGGATAACACCACCATACAGTAAATAGATAACTCCGCCATACAGTGACTGGATATCTCCATACAGTGACCGAATAACTCCACCATACAGTGACCGGATAACACCACCATACAGTGACCGGATAACTCCACCATACAGTAAATAGATAACTCCGCCATACAGTGACCGGATAACTCCACCATACAGTGACCGGATAACACCACCATACAGTGACCGGATAACACCACCATACAGTGACCGAATAACTCCACCATACAGTGACCGGATAACACCACCATACAGTGACCGGATAACTCTGCCATTCAGTGACCGGATAACTCTGTCATACAGCAACTGGATAACACCGCCATACGGTAAATAGATAACTCCACCATACAGTGACTGTATAACACCACCATACAGTAAACGGAAAACTCCACCATACAGTAAATAGATAACTCCGCCATACAGTGACTGGATAACTCCACCATACAGTGACTGGATAACACCTCCATACAGTGACTGGATAACACCACCATACAGTAAATAGATAACTCTGCCATACAGTGACCGGATATCTCCATACAGTGACCGAATAACTCAACCATACAGTGACCGGATAACACCACCATACAGTAAATAGATAACTCCGCCATACAGTGACTGTATAACACAACCATACAGTGACCGGATAACACCACCATACAGTGACCGGATAACACCACCATACAGTGACCAGATACCTCCATACAGTGACTGTATAACACAACCATACAGTGACCGGATACCTCCATACAGTGACTGTATAACACCACCATACAGTGACGGGATAAAAGGGTATTATACAGTGTTATACAGTGCAGGGAATGACTAGGGGCACTGTACAGGGTATTGTAAGAGGGCACAATGCAGGGGGCATAGTACAGGGTACGGGGGCACAATCACATGACCCTGTGACGTTAGACAGTCCTTATGATGCATGCAGTTTAGATACCACCATAACAAGAGGCAGAGGAGTGAGACAGGTGACAGGGCCATGTATGGACAATAGGGGTGGACACAGCAAGTAGGTGGAAGGGGCTCTTAGGGGGATTCATACAAGAAGTAGGGGGAGAAAGAAGGGTAGCAGGAGCTCTGGATACAGGAGGTGGGAAAGGAGACAGCAGGGGCTCTGTGAGAAAGAGATAAGAGAAGGACAGGATGGGGGGGGGGGGGCAGGGGCCACGGAAGCTTATTAATACAGTAAAACAACTAAATAGCATGGATGCTGCAGGTCTATGGCATCCAGCAGCAGCATGAAGAGTTCCCTGAACGACCAATCCCACCCCCCACCCCCCAAGAACAGACAGTCACAGACTCACAGAGCAGACTTACATTGCTTCACACGCTGCTCCAGCCCTGCCATCTCTCTCCTCCTCAGGCAGCACATCCTGTGTGGAGGGGGCTGTCTGAAGCTTGTCAGGCAACTTTCCTGCTCTGCTGGAGTGGAGGGGGCGTGTCTGAAGCCCCGCAGCACAGGATCTTGTGGGGACAGCAGCAGCCGGACTCCTTATGCTGTGCAAATAGGCTGGATAACACCACCTGGGGAGCTATGGTTAGTGAGTGAAACTTGAGACAACAGGGGGCCCCTTTTGGAAAGGGGGCCCTGGGCAATTGCCCTGTTTGCCCCCCCCCCAACGCCGGCCCTGCCCATAGTCCTCTATTTCTTTGCTCTTTTAAGGCAGCATAATTTGGGGACAGGTCCCCTGCTCTATTAGACCTTACGGCACAAGAAAAATATTGCACCACACTTGTAACAACAGAATGCAGTGGATTTATACAAAGTGAGCACAAAGTAAAGACCCCTTTCCTTGTGTTGTTTGTACAGGATAACACTTTTTGAGCCTCATTCTTCAAAACTTACAATAAACCTGTCTCTTGCCAATAGGAATCAATCAGACCTCAGCATTCATTTCACGACATCTTCCATTTTTCTGTACAAACCACACTAGGATGTTTTTAGCGGCCCACCCTATACTTTTAAGCCCCCTGTATTTATGGGGGGCTAGGGTCTGACTGGACTACCAGAGTGCCAGAGC
Organism: Rhinella marina; assembly: GCA_900303285.1. Taxonomy (NCBI): domain Eukaryota; kingdom Metazoa; phylum Chordata; class Amphibia; order Anura; family Bufonidae; genus Rhinella; species Rhinella marina. The sequence continues at coordinate 150,896 of ONZH01006882.1, read as the reverse complement.
ATGCTCAGGTGGGCCCAAGCTCTGATACCAAAATGGGCTCCAAAGATCCAGGGGGAAAAAATCCATTGAGCATCTTTTTTGGAGCCAATCACTTGCCATTAGGGTCTATCTCTTTAATTCAAAACCTGTTAAACTTTATTGATCATATAGGAGGTTGGGATTTGAGAATAATTTACTCTGGTGGGCCTCAGCCCAAAACTGATGAGGGCTGTCAGTTAATGGTGGTGATGGGAGGGTGAGGGGCAAAATCCAGCAGACTCAAGCATGCTGTATTCTATATTTTTGTATATAAGAATTATATATATATATATATATATATATATATTATTTTTTTATTATTATTTTTTTTTTGCAGAGTGCTGTTCTAACATTCTCTATTATGGATTCATGGACCAGAGGAGGTTCTTCTGGTTTGGAGATGGGGCACCTTTCCATAACCAGGCTTGTTCCTTTTATATTACTATTGGTAATATAAGTAAGAAAACTAACTTATTTTGTTCCACAAAATGGCACCTCAAAATGACACCTCCTAAAAGCAACACAAGAATAAAACAAGCAATGACTGCGGGAATTCAGAGGAACAGAAAATGTATTAAAAAATTACAAAAATGTCCTTGAACAACCCTCCATTTTTCCTTCAGTAAATCTACTTTCCTTCCTACATAACATAACCAGCTCTCTATATCTGAATATCCTACCTTTTGAAGCTCTCTCCAAGAAAGAGCGCCATCTTTTTCCTGGTGCACACATTACCCCTTCTGGATGCACCGGTTTTTGAAGCGCTTGTTGTTTTGCCAATTAAGTTGTTTTCTATTCATCTATGTCTGGTATACTTTACATGTCATATGCAGAATTACAGTGAGTGGCCTTGTCTGCTTATGATATTCATGTAAACACAGGGGCATGCAATAAATATTTTATTAGAAGTTATCCATTTGAGGTCATTATCAAAGTAGAACACCCGTTTTCTTCTTTAATAATCTGGCACACTTCTTGCATTTGCTCTGTGAATATCAAACAATTATGTTCATGTCTTGCTTGGAGCATAAATCATTTAAGGGATATCTTGATATCTGCTCATCAGATAAGATTATCTGGGATTAGACTAATCAGTAAATGTTTCTCTGCTCATTATTTTCCAGGGAAGATTTTAAGTCGATTCTCCAGCTGAAAGATTATTAATCTCCTAAAGAGCATAAACATAAAAAAAAAAATCACTTTTTGCTCTAATTTTCTACCCACGACCCTCATTAATGGCACACGCATGCAAACCTCCTCCCTAGAGGGTTGGATAACACTTTTGCTGTGCTTGGTGACCCACCAGATGGTCCATGATCATAAATGATGTAGACGCTCTGTAAATATGAGCAGTTGTTGCAACACCTTTTTAATAGCTCCTAGTGGCTTTCCTTCAGATCGGTAAGTAATCTCCAGTGGCCAAGTAGCCATCAATGATACGTGCCCCAGCTTTTGATCCCAATTTTTTATCTACAGACCTAAATTGAATCTATAAGCAGACATTGATTTGTCTCTAATGACCTCATCCTGTGATTATCATGATCTGATTGTTTCATTACCAAAAAGATGGAAAAATTCTGGAGCTTATTACCACTTGTCTTTTTTTTATTTAATTTATAGATAATTTGTTGTTTTTTTATTCTAACACTACAGTGTATTTTTTGTACTTTATAAAATAGAATCTATATTTTTCCCCATATATTTGTTTTTGCCTTGAGATCTTAGTGTTAAGCTTAGTTTCATCTAACTATAAAGAAACCCCATTCTAAATTTCTAAGTATGGAGCTATGTTTCACATTTTATAGATATCTAAGATCATCCCTGTTTTACCTTGTCTATGTAGATCTAATGCAGAGTCTGCTCTACTCATTGAGTTTTCAATCATACTATGCTTTATTATTATACTATATTAATTGTATGTTATTTTATGTTATCTTTTAACCCACCTTTATGTTAAATATTAAACACTTTAGGAATGCCCAGTCATATAATAGTAATAAACCTACATATAAAAACCTTCACATACTTCAATGCTTGTAGTTTAGTAATTCTTAAGTGTACGGTTTTTGATAAAGCAATTCTTGTAAGTGGCATTAGCCTATGCATGACCAAACCAGACTGTTAGGGGGACAAATAAATATCAAAACCGATGGAGAAAAACAATGGATAAAAAGACGCGTATGATTAAACGGTTAAGGACACTAATTAAAAACCTGATTTGAAAAAGGCAATTTTCTGTATAAGGTCTGGGTTGCCAATTGACCCAGTTTATGAAATAAGACTTTAGGCCAGAGCGGCATTACGTCCGTCGCCAGGCACGCTGGTGCTTAATTGTAAACCTGTTTTTTATGCTAAGTATTTGTACTCCCTAATTTGCTCATATAAATACTTGCATGTCTATTGCTCATTAAGCAAATTGGGGCAAAACGAGACATCTTAAAACAGCTTAATTTGCATAAGCTGATCTGGGCCCTGCAAATGGAAAGGCTTATGCAAATTAATTTTTGCTGTAAATGTAAATGCCCTATTTTTGTTTTACTCTGTATATTTTCCTATGTTATGGTATGGGAAATACAAGAATAGTTACTAATAGAAATACGATTTATACTGATATTTACCATGAAACAAACTATAGTTATTGTTCCTTGATAATATGTAGATAATTTGTTGATGACAGGATTTGAGTGATAATCTTTAACAGACGATGAATGTTGGCACTCCTAAGCAATGGAAAATAATCATGGCAATGATTTACTGTCACTGAATACTGAGTCAATTCTGTTGCTAAAATTTTCATGAAAAAGTGAATTTATATGGTTGCTAGTGGATTAAGTGTGAATCTCTATTCTATTAAAACCAATATTTATGTACATTTTGATGTGACTAATAATTGATAGTGCTGACCCTGCATTCGATGCCACAATGTCCGTATACATTGCATTATTGTAAATAGCTATAGTGAGCCCACCAAAATTACATTTTATAGAATTTTAGTAGACACAATCTGTGTTATTTTTGATTCATGTGTTAAATTATTTGTGAATGGACTTACTTTAGGAATGGAGTGATAGCAATAAATTATTCAGTCTGGAAATAGAGGTTCAAAGGAATGCAGGTTTAACCAGCAAAGAGTAAAGCTTTTAAACAGAATACTGGCACTTTTCTAAAGGTCCCTTTAGATGGGACAATTCAGCATGTGATTGTCGGTAAGGAAGCTTTCCTTCCTGGCAATCGACTGCTTGTCATGCAACAATCTCCTCCACAGTATGGGGAGGAGTGATCGCCAATGCTATCACTGTTCCCCATACAGACTCATTGTTTGCCTGCATCGGATAGTGATTACACAGCATGATTTGCTGCCTGCAAACAACGATTTAGGTGCCTGCACAAACGATAATATTACCTGACAAATGAGCGTTTTGCTCGTTCATAGGGTAATCGGCAGCACCTTTACCCTGCCCGATAATCGCTAATAAGCACTCCTTTGAATGCTCCTTAGTGATTATCTGGGGGATTTGCGGCCTGTGTAAAGAGCCTTTAATACTTTTCTGAAAACATTATCTGCTATGTGTATATACTGTATGTGCATGTCTAACCTAGGAAATGTACACAATCTACTTTGAAGTTCCTTTCGGGGCTGTCATCGACAAGTCCATCAGATTTGATGACGAGAAAGGCACAGCATGAAGTACTAAAATGACCCATACCAAACCAATGGGGTCCAATAGGTGATGTTGGGATCTGTTGGACAGCGGATCCATCACAGCATTGTGACTTCCATTGTGAACAGGAGCCACTAAATGTGTTTTTCAGCAGTTTGTACTACAGTATCTTTTTTGTGGGGTAAGACCAAATGGGCCAGCCTCCACTTTCCATGCACATCATTTAGTCTTTGGGCACCACAGGCTGTTGCTGTTGACCTGTTTCCAGTTATCCATCCTTGGTTCACTTATGGTAGACATGCTATTTTAAATATGTTCTGACTCTGTTGTTTACCCATCACAATTTAGCTCTTACCAACATTGTTCAGATCCTTACTCTTCTAAAACACAGTAATGGTAAGGTGGCCATACACATGAAGGTTGAACAGCAGTGGAACAAACAATCATCTAGAGAAGGACATTTCACAGACACCACCATGCACATTTTAGTTCAGGTTGGCTGTTCTAGGCATTCAGACTGGCCATACATGTTCAATAAAACCGGGCAATGGAAGAACCATCTTTCTGGATATGTTCTTTCTTCTGGCTATTGAACAAAAATTTCAGATGTAGCTGACTTCTTTTTAGATGAAGATGGTCTGCCATTGATTGGCTAAATCTATCTTTTGTTGTCAAAATTCAGTCTTTGAAAGATCATTTTGGTTGAAATTGTCAGTTTTGATCAACTATAGACTAATGTGTATGGGAACCTTTAGTGAATGGACCCTTGATGCCAGTTGCAACCTTGCATATTTTAGGGGAGAATCCTGGAACACTTAGAAGGGACAGCCACCTCATCTGTTACTAACAGGCCCGCATTGTGCACCAAATGTAACCCACAACTTATAGAAGCCTTATCTACTTTCAAGTATAATACCAAGCAGCTCCCTTATGAATGTTACTTGCGTAAGTGGCTGTTCATCAGTATTTTGCACCTGTGAAACCTTTCCCATAGCATTCTGGCTTTTCTGCATGCTGCTGGGAGTTGGTGTTTTAACCTGCCCTTGTATCAATATAAACCTACAAAATCTGTGCTGTTTGGTATCATGTTGCGTACCACACTGAACAAGGACCTAATCTAAGGAGAGAGATTACAAAGACAATTATAGACAAGCATGTTAAAAGTAAAGCCTGTAAGACTGCAAACAGCCTGATGTTTCTACAGTTGCACATATCATTCAGAAATTTGAAGGGGTTTTCTGAGATTTTGATACTGATGACCTATCCTCAGGATAGGTCATCAGTATCTGATCAGTGGTGGTCCGACACCCGGGACCCCCACCAATCAGCTATTTGAGAAGGCACCGGCGCTGTAAGCACTGAGGGCTTCTTGCAGCTTGCCAAGCACAGCGCAATATATTGTATAGTGGCTGTGCTTGGTATCACACTCAGTCAGACCCCCACTGATCAGATACTGATGACCTATACTGAGGATAGGTCATCAGTATCAAAATCTCGGAAAACCCCTTTAAGGTGTATAGGACTGTACCCATCCTCACTGGTTGTGGCTGTAAGAGAAAAACCGATGACAAATTGAAGAGATGGATAATAGCAATGGTAACTAAAGAGGCCAGAACAACTTCCAAGGAGATTAGAGGTGAACTCCAAGGTCAGAGTATATCAGTGTCAGATTGCACCATCCACTGCTGTCTTAGCCAAAGTGGACTTAATGGAAGATGATCGAGGAGGAGACCGCTGTTGAAAGCAAATCATAAAAAAGCGAGACTGGAATTTGCCAAACTGCATATTAACAAGCCAAAAGGTTATGGGAGAATATCCTTTTGACACAAGAGAAAACTGGAGCTTTTTGGCAAGTCACATCAGCTCTATGTTTACAGACGCAAAAATGAAGAATACAAAGAAAAGAACATTGTACCTACTGTGAAAGATGGAGAAGGCACTGGACTATTTTTAAGTGGCCTTCTATGAGCCGTCTGATCTAAATCCTATTGAATATCTGTGGAAGGGGCTTAAACATGCAGTCTGGAGAAGGGACCCTTCAAACCTGAGACAGCTGGAGTAGTTTGCTCATGAGGAGTAGGCCAAAATACCTGTGGACAGGTTCAGAAGTCTTATTGAGAGGTACAGAAATTGCTTGAGGTTGTGCAACAAAATATTAAGTTAAAGAGGACCTGTCAACTCTCCTAACATGCCAGTTTTAGTAATACTTGCATTTCCTGTGTAATACTATTTCGGCATCTATTTTTAATACTCTATTCTTGTATTATTCCAGGCCAGTTTCATTAGTTTGTTTTATAAATTATTCTGTTGAACTACAATTCAAAAACAATGTCTAATTTTCAGTACATTTTAATTACTATTACTTGTGTCAGTTTCGAGTTATTTCAGTGACCATTGTGGGTTTTTCTTTCTTTAACGGAAGGGTGCTAACAATTTTGTCCATGTTTGTAAGTGTATCATAAAACAAGAAGAAAGTTAACAAAATGCAGTATGTAATGAGAGATTAAAATATCGTCCATATCATCAACAATCAACTAATATTTCAAAACTCTATTTTCCAGGGTGCCAATTAAAACACAAGTGACAATGCTAAACTTTAGCAGACAACATTGTCTACTTTATCCCCAAAACTAACATTTGTAGAAAGACGATTACACTCCTTATGTAGGCTACTCAGGGGAACATACACTATGCTGGAATCTTGTAAAAGAAAGACAAATTGGCTTGAGCGTCGCGGTTTATTAGTTAGGCTGGCTTAAAGCTCATTAAGGCTAATTGATATGACTGCATGAGCTATGTCTGTGGAACTGCCTGCCTGGAAAAGTTTGGGCACTAGACAGAGTTGGGTAGAAGAACTCCAACTGTGACCAGCCATAAACTAGCAGAAAGACTGTCCACTCTGATTATCCCCCACAAAAGCTCTAATATTTTATTGCAGAATGCTTGTCTGATTACCTTAGCTTATTATGTTTTGATCTACCCTCCAAAATGTGCTAATTAAACAGAAATCATCAAGTCAATTAGAGAGAAGCTCTCATTAAAACTAAATAAAAACTCAAATAAGGGAAATATCTCCATGTGAAAGCTACAGTCTGACTGGGGGAGATTACAATTACTACTACGCTACAAGTTACATTTCTTTTGTATAAGTTTTTAAAAAATGCCACCAATAAAAAGTTGAATCTTTTTATCATTATAAAAGAGCTGATTACAGTTAATGCAGATGTCCATTTACAAAAAAAATAAATAAAAATAAAGTTTGAAGTACAGCAAGTTTTTAAAGGTCTAAAAATAAAAAAGAACCACATTTTGGAAACAAAAAAGGTAAACGGTTTTAGGTACAGCAATAAAGGTCTAAAAATAAAAAAATAAAGTAAAACAACTTAAAACGAAAGTTTTCACCAAGTGATAATATATTTAGACCTTAAAAACATAGCTAATTTTGGCCTTAAGGACCACAGGAAATTTTAGTTTGTGCCTCACGACATTCCATTACCCGACTTTTTTTTTAACTATTTTTCTTTTATGTACATATGTTGTCTATCTAGCTGTTTGAGACCTAGTTTTTGCTGGATGAGTTTAAGATTTTTTTAAAAAATTAGATTTAAGTACATGTATCTTAATCTGTAATTTATATTTTTTAATGGATAAGTGCATGAAAAAATATTGTTGTTTGTAATTCCATTTACTTATTTGTATATAGGTTTTTTATTCTGTGCATATTTTTATCATCCCAATTTTTTTTTTACTCCCATTAAATACTTTTACTTTAAACTGCCATCAACTGGTATAAATTTATAGGGGTTATCCAATCTCTATAATGACACCCAGAATGCCCAGGCCACTCCTCTAGAGCATGCTTACCTGCTTCCCAGCACCCACGTTGCTCCAGATCCCTGCATGGCCGCCGCTGCATCTCCCTGTCGGCCAGATGAAAACATCCAGAGACGGGGGAGCAGCCAGTAACAGGCCACAATGGTGACCATCCTCCCTAGCATTGCGTGTGACACTAGGGAGGCTAGTCACCATCATGGCATACTACTGGCTGCAAACCCCCCCTATATTCGGATATTTTGATCTGCGCATCGGGGAGATGCATTGGCAGCAGTGCAGGGATCCGGAGGGACGCAGGTGCCGGTAAGTATACTCTAAAGGAGGGGCCTGGGCATTCTGGGGGTCATTGTAGGGATTAGACAACCCCTTTAATGTAATATCATGAACCTTCTGAGGTGTAATCTGGTTTAGTGGATTTTGGAAGTTGAGGCGCTTTAACATGCACGCTTTGGAGATTACTGTCCAGTGTAACTTATTCCAAAAGTCTTGCCCTCCACCACTGCTACCATTGTTATTTCCAGTCAAACATCCAAAGCTAACAGGAAAGACACAAAGTGGGAAAGGGTTAAAGGTCCAGGATCAAAGTTTGCTCCCAGATTGGTTGGGGTCCAACACCTGGCACCCCCACCGATCAGCTGTTTCAGTGTGCCATAGTGCCAGAAGCTAACAGTGTACTGAGCAGAAGACTCCATACACTATGTAGTCTCTGGTGCGGGTGCAGCTCAGTTCCCATTTACTTGAATGGGAGCTGAGCTGCAGCACCTCAGCACTGCCACAACACAGTGTACAGAGTTGTCTGCCTCCAGCATCGTACACTCAGGGGCGGTCTTGGCATTTCTGGGGCCCTAAGCGAAGTTATGTCCGGGCCCCCCCCCCAATGATGCGTCACGCCCCTGATGACACGCCCCCCCCAATGACACGCCCCCCCACACATCAAAGACTTTTTTAACAATAACATACTGTCAAACAATTAACTCACTGTTAAGTTAAGTTTGTGTTCTGCTGTGCGCACCGGCCTCTCTGCGGCTGCGCAAGCTTCCTGCTACACTTCTGGTCCCCGGCGGACAAATGCAGTAAGTGACAGCTGGGCGGGTAGTCTTGGGCACCGGCACAAGAGCAGAGCGTGGGGGCCCCCTTGGACGTCGGGGGCCCTATGCAAATGCATAGGATGTGTGGTGCCCAAGACCGCCCCTGCGTACACTGTATAGTTAGCAGCACCGCAGTAGCCCAAACTCAGTACTTCTTGAGTATGATGCCACAAGATTTGCACACCTGGATTTGGATATTGTCTGCCATTCTTTGCAGATCCTCACATGCTCTGTCCAGTTGAGACCGTCGCTGGACAAACATTTTCAGGTCTCACCCCGACAGCATGATACTACCACCACCATGCTTCACTGTAGGGATGGTATTGGGCAATGCCTGGTTTCCTCCAAACATGACTCTTAGAATTGAGGCCAAAAAGTTAAATTTTGGTTTCATCAGAGCAAAGAATCTTGTTTCTCTTTTTCGCAAACTTTTATGTCTTTTTCTTAGGACAGGCTTCTTTCTGGCCACTATGCTGTAAAGCCCAGATTGGAGGAATGCTGCAGTGATGACTGACTTTCTGGAAGTTTCTCCCATCTGCACATAGGATCTTTGGAGCTCAGCGAGAACGACCATTGGGTCTTGGTCACCTCTCTTATGAAGACCCTTTTCCCATAATTACTTAGTTTGCTGGGGTGGCCAGCTCTAGGAAGAGTCCTGGTTGTTCCAAACTTCTTCCATTTAAGAATTATGGAGGCCATTATGCTCCTGGGAACTTTCTGTGCAGAATAATTTTTTTGTACCCTTCTCCAAATTTGTGCCTCCACACAATCCTGTCTCTGAGCTCTACAGGCAGTTCTTTTCTCTTTATAGCTGGGCTTTTGTTCTCATATGCTCTGCCAGCTGTGAGATCTTAAATAGACGGTCATGTCCGATCAACTGAATTGAGAAATCGGAAGCCCCCAGAGCTAAATTTCAAGTGTCATAGCAAAGGATCTGAATACTTACGTCCATGTGAAATTTTTGTTTTTATTTATTTTTAATAAATTTGCAATCATTTCTAAAATTCTGTTTTCCTTTTTTATTAAGGGTGATTAAAGGGGTTTTCCGAGTTATATATATTGATGACCTATCCTCAGGATAGGTCATCAATATCAGATCGGCGGGTGTCTGACACCCGGCACCCCCGCCGATCAGCTGTTTGAAGAGGAGGCGCGCTCCGTATTAGCACTGCCTCCTCTTTACTGTTTACATGCTGGCCGTAACAGGGTAGTGGTGAGTAGGTATAATTACACCTCACCGCCCCATTCATTACTATGGGAAGAATCGCTTCCATACAAGTCTATGGAAGCGATTCTTCCCATAGAAATGAATGGGGCGGTGAGGTGTAATTACACCTACTCACCACTACCCCGTTACGGCCAGCATATAAACAGTGAATAGGAGGCAGCACTGATACGACGCGCGCCTCCTCTTCAAACAGCTGATGGGCGGAGGTGCCGGGTGTCGTACCCCCGCCGATCTGATATTGATGACCTATCCTGAGGATAGGTCATCAATATATATAACTCGGAAAACCCCTTTAAGCATTCTTTTATTTATTTTTTGCAAAAAGCATGCTTGTTTGAGCATGCATATATATGGGAGGATCGGGAGAGATAGCTGTTTGGCTGATAGTTATGTAATGTGTACAGCCAGATTAAGACTGTATCAGATACGTATCAGATAACTGGTACTATATTGATTTTTGACAGCCAGGGTGTCGGGAGTCGGACCCCCACTAATCTGATATTGATGACCTATCTCCTGGGTACTAAGACAAAATATAACCCATTTAATTGTCTGGCACTTTTCATTGTCATATTGAGTTATCGGTAGATATAACAATAACAACATATTGTCACAATAGCTATCACAATCATAAAGATAATGAAAAACACAAAATAATATAAATAGGGCACATGCCCACTACATACATGCACTACATACGTGCACGTTACATACTGGTACGCACACATATACTCACATAAATAATGCACCCTTAGCAGTCCTAAAAGAAGAGTTCAGGGATGCAGCATGTTTAGTGGGCAGCACAGGTAAAGGGATATCAGGAGGGGCAGCTTCTGTGCAGAGGTAGAGTTCTCCTTAGTGTATGTTATGGATTTGGAGGGGTTTGTGAAAGTAAAGGAAAACTGGCTTAGATGCCCATGGGAACCAATCAAATTCCACCTTTCATTTTCCAAAGGAACCCTGAAAAATGTAAGGTTGAATCCAATTGGTTGCTATGGCCAACTAAGTCAGTTTTCCTTTACACCAGTTCTGAGAAATATCGCCCATTATCTGGGAAACCCTCGAGAATAACAGTCAGCAGTATTACATGTCTCAAATGCAAGTTGTCAATTTGTAGATTGGGTGTGACATATAATACTTAAAGCCAGGGGTGGACTGGGAACTTAAAGTGGCCCTGGAAAAAAAACTAAAAGTGGTCCAATGTTATACTGTAGGCAGGACCAAGTTGTCAGAATGTGGGAGAACGCAAGACGGCAGGGACAACAGAGGGAGGCAGGGCCACCAATGCCTTAGTGCAACACTAAATACCTCCCTATCACGACCAAATACCACAGTGCAGTGCAAAATACTGCCCCAGAAGAACCAAATACCACAGTGCAGTGCAAAATACTACCCCAGAAGAACCAAATACCACAGTGCAGTGCAAAACACTGCCCCAGAAGAACCAAATACCACAGTGCAGCACAAAATACTGCCCCAGAAGAACCAAATACCACAGTGCAGCACAAAATACTGTCCTAGTAGAACAAAATACAGCAGTGCTGCTCAAAATACCGCCTCAGCAAAACCAAACACCACAGTGCAGTACAAAATACAGTCCTAGATGAACCAAATACCATAGTGCAGTGCAAAATACTACCCCAGAAGAACTAAATACCACAGTGAAGTGCAAAACACTGCCCCAGAAAAACCAAATACCACAGTGCAGCACAAAATACTGCCCCAGAAGAACCAAATACCACAGTGCAGCACAACATACTGCCCCAGAAGAACCAAATACCACAGTGCAGCACAAAATACTGTCCTAGAAGAACAAAATACAGCAGTGCTGCGGAAAATACCACCTCAGCGAAACCAAATACCACAGTGCAGTACAAAATACTGTCCTAGAAGAACCAAATACCACAGTGCAGCACAAAATACTGCCACAGAAGGACCAAATACCACAGTGCTGTACAAAATACTGCCCCAGAAGAACCAAATACCACAGTGCAGTGCAAAATATTACCCCAGAAGAACCAAATGCCACAGTGCAGCACAAAATACTGCCACAGAAGGACCAAATACCACAGTGCTGTACAAAATACTGCCCCAGAAGAACCAAATACCACAGTGCAGTGCAAAATATTACCCCAGAAGAACCAAATGCCACAGTGCAGCACAAAATACTGTCCTAGAAGAACCAAATACCACAGTGCTGCACAAAATACTGCCCCAGAAGGACCAAATACCACAGTGCTGCACAAAATACTGCCCCAGAAGGACCAAATACCACAGTGCTGCACAAAATACTGCCCCAGAAGGACCAAATACCACAGTGCTGCACAAAATATTACCCCAGAAGAACCAAATACCACAGTGCAGCACAAAATACTGTCCTAGAAGAACCAAATACACAGTGCAGCCAAAATACTGTCCCAGCAGAACCAAATACCACAGTGCAGTACAAAATACAGCCCCAACAGAACCAAATAACACATTGCAGTACAAAAAGATGCTACCTTTGTTGCAGTATTCAACTGTATCATTGTCCTGAGGACAGTTGAGTTCAGCAGGGGACCTGCGGCCGCTGGCCAGGTACATAAGTACCTGATGCAATTAGCATTTATTGACGCTGAGAGCTTCAGATTATTATGTACCTGGTCAGCGGCCGGGAGGAGAGCTCTGGCAGCCCAATGGGCACTGCCCCACCTGAAAATTTCCCTGTAGGGCCTTTTGTTAGTCCATCCCTGCTTGCATTTCCACGTTCACTGTCTATCAGTCACTCGCATACAGAAGCTGTCTCTGCCTTCATAAACCTTCCTTCCATTTGGTGGGAGAAGCTATTTTTAAAAAAATGCAATTATTATAGAGATGCCTTCCTAAATTTTGCTGCCCTAGGCAACCACCGATGACAAATACAGCCACATTTCTTTCTCTGGATGTACATACAGCTCAATTATTTCAATGAAAGTTATGCAATGCTTAATTTCTCCTGCGGGGGTGCTGCAGGGAAATTAAACAATTGGTTCCATATGCCCCTTAAAGAGTTTGTCCAGGATTTTAGAAGTGAGTCTTCAAGATAGTCCATCAAGTGGGTCCAACACCTCATACACTCACCAGTTATCTGTGGTAGCCAAGATACCTGAAGTCAGTGCCGGAACTTCACAGCTCCGTCCATTGTGTAGTGGATAGAGCTGGTTACTGCATCTCTGCTCCCATTCAGCTTAATGGAAGCAATATTGCAGTAACCAAGTCTGTCCACCACACAATGGACTGAGCTGTGAATTTCTGGCGCCTGAGCTACTGTATTGGAGGGGCTGCAGGTTGTCAGAAAAGGATAACCTATCTTGAGAGTAGGCTGTCACTTGTAAAATCCTGGACAACCCCTTTAAAGGCAAACTTAAATAAGCTTAATTTTAGGGGCCGTTTCCTATATTTTGCTGAATTAGATATTATTACATTATTATATTATATGTTATTATATTATATTACCTTCTAGTAGGTAGTGCTTTCCCTCTGCGTGTAGGCTACCTGAAAGCTTCTCATGAGTATTGGTTGATCTTTTATCAGTTCTAACAGGAAGGGAAAAGGGAGTAAATCTCCAGCTGTTAGAATGGCAGACTTCCAGCTAAGAGGCCAAAGAAGAATGACAGGCTTGTGAATGATGAGGAAATAAAGGTCAATTGGGCATGCAGAAGAAAAATGCTGAGAGAGAAAGCTGGCAGTGAAAATGATTGGAAATGATGGCAGAGCCTTGAGAAACACTGTGCATGGTCCTTGGTCACAGCAAGTTTTTACCTTATATTTCATTTGGAAAAGGATGAAACAGACAGGCTTATCATCCGGTGACAAAAATGCTCCAGCGGCAGCAGCATCTTAATTTTCATGCAAAAATAGCAAATAATATAATTATCTTCTATATATTCTGATTTGCTCATGATTCTGTCAGTTGCCTCCAAAAATGATGTCATGGTATACGTTTTTTAATTTATTTTATTATGTTAAAGCATTAAGACTTTCATACCGATGACCTATCCTCTGGACATCCACCAATCAGCTGTTTGAGAAGGCCACTAAGCTCCTGTGAGTGTCGCTGTCTTCTTGCAGCTTTCCCTAGGCCAATGACGTCACGTTCATCGGTCATATGACCTAGGTGCAGTTAATGGAGCTGAGCTGTGATACCAAGCACAGCTGCTATACTATGTATGACGCTGTACTTGGTAAGCGGCAAGAAGGCCGCAACGTTCAGAGGTGCCCGGTTTCTTCTCAAACAGCTGATCTGTGGAGGTCCATATGATAGTTCATTGGTATGAAAGTGTGAAAAAAACAGTATACCAGACTACCACTGATCAAATACTGATGACCTATCCAGAAGATAGGTCATGAGTTAAAAAGTGTTGGAAAACCTCTTTAACTTGAGAAATATTTCATAAGGCTGCTCAAGTAAGAAACTTACTCACTCAGAGGGTTGATACTGGCAACACAAGGGCCCAGTGCAAGAATAGTGTATGGGCCCCTTGACCATTTTGGGCCCCATAAACCAACTCATTCATGACTCCAAAAACTCTCTCAAATGTGTGTCATTCTATTGGTAATTCCAAGACATATGGATGGGATGAGGGGACCCACTGATATGGGACCCCTTAAGACAGAAAGAAGCAACATTATTTTTAAGGTAGCAGGTCCCCTCTTTCCTGTAGGACCTTCTGTGCACTTGCGCAGCTCCCACATATAGTATGTCCACCCATGAATCACTGTCACATGGAGACCCTGAGTCCACCAATACTCAATTGGATTGAGATCAGGACATTGGACAAAGCCGGGTCCTTCTACTAGTATCCATATAAAAACTGGGTAGATTGTTTAACAGACTAACAAGTTTATTATTATAGGTGCTTCAGATGACTAAGATTAATTCTGGCTACAGAGGTAGTCCAACCGCTATTCTCTTTCCCCTGGACCCAAACTTTTCGAATTTGTTGGACCCTCACAATCATTCATCTTGAGTATCTTATTGCTGCCTGCTGCTGTGTGGGTAAGTAGTATGAATATGTAGCTGTATACTGGGCCCCCAGAATTAATTTTTACTGCTCGACCCTAGGCACCCCAGTCTGATACTGCTAAAGAGCATGGGCAGTACAGATGAGCAAATCATCGGAATGTTCGTCGAATTTTTCAAAAAATTTGTACCTAATACGAAGCTATTCGGTCGAAGCTGCGTACAAATCATTCATTATTCTGTCATGTTCTGCAAACATTCGAACATACAGTTGTTAAAGGTACGCTACTTATGTGAACACGTACGCATGAGTGTACAAATTGCGTGCGAATCCTCAGCGTACTATTGTCTAGCGATTGCGTAATACGCAGGCACGCACGATGCTAGGTTGCAGCGCGCACTCCTCAGAGGCAGAGAGAAGTTTTACAAATGGCAACCAGGCATTCTTCAACATTTAGCTCTGGAGAGCTTAAATACATGATCCGGCTGATGGACCGGCAGGATTACTATGGCTTCGATTACAAAGATAGTGCAGCAGGTGATCCGAGGCTTGCGGCCAACTATTACGAATTCTACCAGTAGAAGCTTTGGCTACATGTCCTTTGCCACTGCTGGCCTGTGCCACCTTCTCCTTCTTTTTTTGGGGGCTTGATTTCTGGCTGGAACTGGTATCCCTTTGCTTTTTCGTGCCAGACATTTTCACTTGACTGCGGCCCTGCAGGTCTTTGTCTCTCTCCCTGTCTCTCTACCTGCCTGATTAATATTACTAGCCCTGCACTTGCCCTGCACTGTCCTGCACTGGCCCTGTTATGTGTATTATGGATGCCCAGAACAACACCACAGTTTCCAGAAAACAGTTCTCTGTCTTTCACAACTTCACAGTGCTTCTGCTCGTCTCAGCAGTCGCAGCACAACTGATGTCGCTGGCTTACCGAGCCTATGGGCCAATCAGAGCAAACCCTTCCCACTAGGTCAGGTGACCGCTTTCTTTCCGGGCTTTTTGACGAATATTTTCCGCACGAATAACAAACTTACAGTAAATGTTCGCTAATTAACTGAATTAGTATGCAGCAGGGTATAAATTATACATAGCATTAGCGTACAATTCATCAGACAAGTACGTAGCGTATGCGTACAAAGGTTTAAGAACATTTAAGATTCGAATGGAGAGAATCTGAAAAAATCTGGATTCGCTTCGGAGTAGAAAATTTGTAAGATTCGATACGAATTTACGAAGCGGCGAATAGATTTGCTCATCTCTAATGGGCAGCTTTAGTCATCAGCACCTGCCAATATATTATTATGTGCTTTCTGTGAGAGGTGCAAGGTAGTTGGATAGCACTGATGTAATCAATCGTGGATCAGGAGATGGTTCCCAGGCCAATAGATAATAGAAAAAAGGACTCCTGTTAACCACTTTTTGGAATGCAAATTTGTTTTTATTTTTATAAATCCAGACACGGCACTATCTCTGAACGTTTTCGGCCAGATGGCCTTCCTCAGAGGTGCTGGATGAGCCGCTGGATTGTGATGTATAGGAAAAATGAGCGCTTGTGGTAATAGGGCTGCTGCCCGGAATGCATGAGCGCCATGCATTCCGGGCAGCAGCCTTATTACCACAAGCGCTCATTTTTCCTATACATCACAATCCAGCGGCTCATCCAGCACCTCTGAGGAAGGCCATCTGGCCGAAAACGTTCTGTGAGAGGTGACATACTGTGGCAGTGTTTTGTCAGGCATGACCATCGGATGACCCTCATATACCATACGCCTTTCTCCAGTTGCAGTAGTCTATGGTTTAGCAATATAATTGGCTGATTCTGAGCGTCGTTTATAGTCTATACAGTTTGGATGCTAAAATAAAGATGAATCAAACAATATTTAAAATTTTCGCCTGAACTTCAACCATTAGTGAGGCCCAGGCTTGTCCATGTTTTGGCTGTAGGGACCAAAAGGTCTGCAATAAATGTGATTTATGGCCACTGTAAAACATCCTATATGTTAAAGGGGTTTTCTGGGACTACGTCATCAGGATAGGTCACCAACATAAGATCAGTGGGGATCTGACTCCCAGCTCCTGCACTCATCAACTGTTTAAAGAGGCCGTGGCTCCTCAAGGAGCGCTCTAGGTTCTAGGTCAGCGGTGTCACATTCATTGAACACATTGCCTATGTGCAGTTCAGGCCTCATTCAAGTGAACGACGATGAGCTACAATATCAAGCACAGCCATTATGCAATATACGGCGCTGTGCTTGGTAAGCTGTGAGGAGGCCACTGCGCTAGTCTGAGCGCTGCAGCCCTTTCAAACAGCTATTTGGTGGGGGATACTCAGAGATGGCCCCCCACTGATCTGATTTTGATGACCCATCCATCTTGTCTGTCTGCCGATCCATCCATCCATCTATCTTGTCTGTCTGTCTGTCCGTCCATCTATCCATCCATCCATCCTACTATCTATCTTGAGGTGTAACTATAGTGGAAGCAGGGGAAGCAGCTGCTACAGGGCCCAAACTCAGAAGGGGCTCATCCAGGAGGTGTCTATTTTATCGTCAGGGCCCCCTCAACAGTATTATACAATGACATTATATACAGTGACAGTATATACAGTGAAATCACATACAGTATATACATGTAGGAAGCGGATGGAGCAGCTGTCTGGCCTGGTCTGAGAGAGTCATCTTGACTAGCAGCAGGAGAGAGGGGTGCATGGGAGGAGGGGGTCATTTCTAGTTATCCCACTGCTATCTGCTATCTACCTTTGAATCTATCTATCTATCTATCTCATGTGAACTGTGTTACTAAAATTTTTTTGCATATAACTGATAATTGATCATTTCTAACATTCTTGGTAACATCATAAATGTATATTTTTATAATAATAAATGGTAAAAGTATATCAGCCTATGAATGTTATATCCGTATTTGGAAAAATCACAGCATTATACACTGTGGCTCCTACATACAGTATACGTTCCCGCGTGCGCAGTAGCTGTGGTTGCTAAGTGGGTCACATTGCTATTGTGTTTCAGCTTGTAACTAATCTCATTGTTTATACTAATGACTTCAATAAAAGGAAAGTATTAAAAAAGATTAGTGAGTCACATTGCCAATGTACACGCATATACAAGACTTAGAGCTCTGGAGGCCATAGTACATTTCTGCAGGCTTCTAAATTGCATTTTGGTACAAACAGTAACTTATTTGGCTATTATTGGTCATTA
Source organism: Rhinella marina (assembly GCA_900303285.1). Lineage (NCBI taxonomy): Eukaryota > Metazoa > Chordata > Amphibia > Anura > Bufonidae > Rhinella > Rhinella marina. The sequence continues at coordinate 132,863 of ONZH01006882.1, read as the reverse complement.
CTGACAGCAAGAAGTTTAGTACATAACCATCTCATGCTGTGTGAGGTATTTTCTGGTAATAATGACAATTTTACTAAGTGACGGGAGCCTGCCCCACTAAGTCCTCCATGTTGCCTCTGCTGCGTCCATGTTCCGGTCCTCTGTGTTGACATCTGGTGCTGCATGGGCATGGCCACATGATCCACTGCAACCAATGATTGGCTTCAGCAGTGACATCGCCAAAAGCAGCGCATCACTGTTGAAGTTAGTCACTGGCTGCAGAAGAGCATGTGACCACGTCCATGTAGTGTTGGATGTCAAGAATGCGGGGACCACAGCAGACACAGTGATAGCAGTTTGGAGGACCAGAGCAGTTGGGAACAGATAAGTATGAATCCTTAGCTTAGTGTGGGGCAGGCTGCTGGCACTTAGTTAAATGTCATTATTACCGGAGAACCCCTTTAAGATGAAAAAAACATACAATATATTTACAATACTATTGTGCTTAGATTTTTAAAATAACTTTTCCTCACCATTCCTGGTTCCTATAAGTTTCTGCTGACGGCTATGTCTCCTGCCAACAGCTGCAACCAGTTGCTCCAGTGCTGTCTTCTTCCACTGCAGCCCTGCAGAACTGAGCCATGTATCTCCTTCTGTTTCCTCTCATCAGGGCAACCTCCGCCTGAAGATGGTTTCAGGCCCTAGCAACCAATTCAAAGAACCCTCAACCTGCAGCATACCACATGGTGATTACATTCTTCTTCCTTGGCTCTTCTGCATGTATGTTGCTTCACCATACAGTATGTGGGTCTTTTATTAAGACTGGCATTTTAGACGCCGGTCTTAATAACCCTGTGCACTGTCGATGGATCCGCTGAAGTTATGAAGAGGCCGGTCTCTACATAACTTCAGCGCATCCACTGCCAGGCTAAATCTACACCACCTTCCTTGCTGGCCGCAGATTGCGGCGCAAATTACTTTTGCACTGTAATCGGTGCCAGAAATACGCCAGAAATAGGTGAATTTCTGTTAGTAAATGACCCCCTACGTCTTCTGATCTTGATCCTGACCTCAAACTTGTTCCTGATTATGCTTTTGCCATGTCCATCTGTATTGTTTGTCTGGTACCTGTTGTTGTACCTGGTTCTGACTTCTGACTATCTTTTGAATACATTCCTGGTACATCTTATTACCAGGGGTGTATTGGCCATAGACCTTACAGGGAAATTTCTCGGTGGGCCGATGCCCAAGGGGCTGCCTGAGCCCTCTTCATGGCCAGCAACTAAAAGTTTTTGGGGATGTATTTTGTGCTGATGGGGGCAGTATTTTGTGATGGACTGTGGTATTTGGATCTGTTAGGGTGGTACTTCAGGCCCTGCCTATTTATGTTGGCCCTGCCTTCAATTAATTTGGCCTCGGTTTGTAGTACAAAACGGGGCCACTTTTAGTATTTTTTCCAGGGCCACTTTAAATTCCCAATCCGCCCCTGCTTATTACTAGTTGTATTTCTAATTAATCTCCTGGTGAGACCCTTAGCTCCCTTAGAGGACATGCCACAGTTCTGACCAGGGATGGATTGGCCATAGACATTAAAGGGAAATTTCCCAGGGGAGTCCGCCTCACGGCCGGCCAGTAGAATTTTTGGGGGATGTATTTTGTGCTGCTGGCAGCTGTAGTTTGTGATGGACTGTGGTATTTGGCTCTGTTGGGGTTCTTTTTGGTATAATGTGCCACAATATGGTATTGCTGGCCCTGCTTCCATCAATATGGACCCAACTACAAAACAGGGCCACTTTTAGTATTTTTTCCAGGGCCATTTTAAGTTCCCAGTTCGCGAACATACATTTTTCCACTATACATGTATGTGAGCATTATCTTGTGTGTAAGCAATGTAATTTGGTGGACATAGGCAGTTTGCGGGGAAACTGATAGCTCAGGGAATTAGGGAAATGCATTGTATTATTGTTACTGATTGACAGGGGAGAAGAATAGAGTAAGCATGATTAATGGCTGACACCGGCGTACATGTGTCATTGAAGGATGGTTTGCATAATGGATTAATAATAGTAAAAGTAATTAAAAGGTAACAGCAGGATTCCATGCATTATTAATAAAATATGAGAGGAACAAGATTGCCTTTCATATTGTTTTACTCATTTACTAAGGAAACATGAGTGAATCCATATCTACCATAGAGATACACATAACGCTTGTCTCCACATCATAAACACGGAAATTATTGATCTTAAACCTCATCCAAAAACCTTTTATGAAGAATATCTTCCTTATTTAGAAAGGTTTTAAATATCGGAGGGAGGAGGGAGATGGTAGATGGATTACCAGTGGGCAGGTCCAGGCTGTCCTACAGCTGCCCCGCCTGGATGTCCCTGCCCCACCTGGATGTGCTTCAGGTGCCAGCTTATCATACATGTGTCTTCCACAGATCCCCTATTAAAGTGTGTCAGCAATGGTGTGTCAGCAGAAGATCCCCCAATAACAGTGTGCTTCAGCCGCTCCCGCATAGCAGTGCGTCATCCGGAGATATCCCCATAACCGTGTGTCAGCAAAAGATCCCCCATAACAGTGTGTCATCCGCAGATCCCTCTTTACAGTGTGTCAGCAGCAGATCCCCTATAACAGTGTGCAGCAGCAGATCCCTCATAGTAGTGCATCATCCTGAGATACCGCCATAACAGTGTGTCAGCAAAAAATCCCCCATAAGGCTTCATTCACACGACCGTATTTTGTTTCCGTGTCCGTTCCGTTTTTTTTGCGGACCGTATGCGGAACCATTCATTTCAATGGGTCCGCAAAAAAACGGAAGGTACTCCGTGTGCATTCCGTTTCCGTATGTCCGTATTTCCGTTCTGCAAAAAAGATAGAACATGTCCTATTCTTGTCCGTTTTGCTGACAAGGATAGGCATGGTTACAATGGATCCGCAAAAAAAACGGAAACACGGATGCCATACGGAACGTCATCAGTTTTTTTTTTGCGGATCCGCAATTTGCGGACCGCAAAACACATACGGTCGTGTGAATGAAGCCTTACAGTGTGTCATCCACAGATCCCCCCATAACAGTGTGTCATCCACAGATCTCCCCATAACAGTGTCAGCAGACCCCATAACAGCACGTCATCTGCAGATCCCCCCATAACTGTGTGTCATCTGCAGATTCCTCTGTCACAGTGTGTCTGTCACAAACGTACTTACGACAGGTTGCAGGCGTTTGGCTAGGCTTTCAAAAGTGACATAATTTGACATGTTTTCCTCTTGGTTTGGTTGCTGTTTACCACACCCCTTCCCCTCAGCTGTTGCGGGTGTGGTAATTATCTTTCCCCTATCTTTCCCCCTTCCTCTCCCAGTATACCTTGCGGTTTATACTTTCTGCTGACATTGTTGTGTGTGGTGTTGTTCTCAGTTGAGATGCGGTTGCTGCAATATCTGCATTAAGATAAGTGTCATTTTCCCTATTGTGTTTATTCTACTTTTCCCTGTTGTGGTTTTGCCTTCTGGAGTTTCCTGTTCGTCCGTCCTTTTGGAGGAACGGGTTTACTCTTTCTCCTGTCACCAGCTGCTTTCTCCTGTCACCAGTTGTACAGGGTCAGTTTGTTATTAGGTTCCTGTGTATGAACTCTCCTACGACTAAGGCATGTTCATACTGGTAGTCAGCCAGGACCTAGTTTCAGGGATTCCTGCAGGAGGTGACCATTTCCCTTGTTTGGTCTTTTCCCTTCCCTCTTACGCTTGGTGTGGCTATACCCTCCACACCAGAGCGTGACAGTGTCAACTGCAGATCCCCCATAAGTAGGTAATCCGCAGAACCCTCCATCACAGTGTGTTATCCACAGATCCCTCTTAACATTGTGTCAGCAAAAGATCCCCCATAACACTGTGTCATCTGCAGATTTCCCCATAACAGTGTGTCATCCACAGATCCACCCATAACAGTGTCATCCACAGATCCCCCATAACAGTGTGTCATCCACAGATCCACCCATAACCGTGCTATCCACAGATCCTCCATAACAGTGTGTTAGCTGCAGATCACTCCATAACATTGTGTCATTCACAGATCCCCCCCATAATAGTGTGCCATCTGCAGTTCCCTCTAGTGTATGAGGATCTGAATCCCCATAACAGTTTGTCATCTGCAGATGCCCCATATCAGGGCATCATCCACTGATTTTATTAAATATTTTCGCAAACCATTCAATTCAAAAAATGTTTTTCGTTTTTTTCCTCCCGTTAAAACTGTGTCTAGAGATGAGCAAATTTCATATTTTGAAATTCATTCACACTTCGTTTGGTGGTAAAAGGTGAATTGCGTTATGGATTCCGTTACCACGGACCATGACACAATTCTATGACAGAATGCATAATTGAATTCGTTTAGAGGCAGGAGAGTACTCCTCTGCATAACGGAGACTGGACGGATCCGTTATGCAGGCCATAGACTTCTATTATGACAGAATGAATAATGGAATGTGTCCAAAGGCATTCTGTTATGCATTCCATCATAGAATTGCGTTATGGACCGTGGTAATGGAATCCATAACGCAATTCACCTTTTACCACTAAACAAAGCGTGAACGAATTTCAGAATATGAAATTTGTTAATATCTACCTGTGTCTTATGGTCAGGTACGTCTTATAGTGTGAAGAATACGTAATATATGTCTGTGTGTGTGTATATACATATATGGGTTGAAACCTTTCTACAGTAGCTTTCAATTACAGAAAATGTATAAACTGCATCATATCAGGCAGGGCTCAGCAACAATGGCCCCCACTTGGCTGACACCTCCTCCTGCAGGATGGCATCCACGATGTTCCTAGTGTTTACCAGCTTTTATTGTACACAGTAATCAGTGGCCATACTCTATGGGCTACTAAAAGAATATACAGTCATACACAGGGGTGGATTAAGGATCCCATGGGCCCTGGGCAGTTTATAATGCATGGGCCCCTGCCCCGCCCCCAACACGCTCCACCCCTGCCCCCACACGCTCCACCCCTGCCCCGCCCCCACACGCATTTTGCCTCCTTAAAAAAAATGGTAAAAACACAGCATAAGGCCTTGCTGGGTAACCTATTTAACCCTATGCCGCATCAATAACTAATATAGCCTGAAGGCTATCTTTACATACAAGCAGGATAGGGTTAAAATGGTTACCCAGCAAGGCCTTATGCTGTGTTTTTACCATATTGAGGCAGCAAAAGGCCTTGGTGAGTAACCTTTTTAACCGTATGCTGCTTGTATCTAAAGATAGCCCTTAGGCTATATTCGTTATTGATGCAGCATAGGGTTAAATAGGTTACCCAGCAAGGCCTTATGCTGCCTCAATATGGTAAAAACACAGCATAAGGCCTTGCTGGAAACATATAACCATATGCTGCTTAAATGATGCATGCAGAACTTTTCTGTCCGGTCTTTTTAACAGAATCTGTGACCCAAACGCAAATGTGAATGGATAGTATTAGACGTATAGCATCAGATGTCTGTTTAACACACACACAGCATAGTGTGCGGATTATACTGTATACTATACAGCATGGTGTACGGATTATACTGTATATTATACAGCATGGTGTAGGGATTATACTGTATATTATACAGCATGGTGTAGGGATTATACTGTATATTATACAGCACGATGTAGGGATTATACTGTATATTATACAGCATGGTATACGGATTATACTATATACTATACAGCATGGTGTACGGATTATACTGTATACTATACAGCATGGTGTACGGATTATACTGTATACTATACAGCATGGTGTAGGGATTATACTGTGTATTATACAGCGTGGTGTACGGATTAAACTGTATATTATACAGCATGGTGTAGGGATTATACTGTATATTATACAGCATGGTGTAGGGATTATACTGTATACTATACAGCATGGTGTAGGGATTATACTGTGTATTATACAGCATGGTGTACGGATTATACTGTATATTATACAGCATGGTGTACGGATTATACTGTATATTATACAGCATGGTGTACGGATTATACTGTATACTATACAGCATGGTGTACGGATTATACTGTGTATTATACAGCATGGTGTACGGATTATACTGTATATTATACAGCATGGTGTACGGATTATACTGTATACTATACAGCATGGTGTACGGATTATACTGTATATTATACAGCATAGTGTGCAGATTATACTGTATACTATACAGCATGGTGTGTGCATTATACTGTATATTATACAGCATGGTGTAGGGATTAAACTGTATATTATACAGCATGGTGTATGGATTATACTGTATATTATACAGCATGGTGTATGGATTATACTGTATATTATACAGCATGGTGTACGGATTATACTGTATATTATACAGCATAGTGTGCAGATTATACTGTATACTATACAGCATTGTGTGTGCATTATACTGTATATTATACAGCATGGTGTAGGGATTAAACTGTATATTATACAGCATGGTGTATGGATTATACTGTATATTATACAGCATGGTGTATGGATTATACTGTATATTATATAGCATGGTGTACGGATTATATTGTATACTATACACCATGGTGTACGGATTATATTGTATATTATACAGCATGGTGTGTGGATTATACTGTATATTATACAGCATGGTGTATGGATTATACTGTATATTATACAGCATGGTGTATGGATTATACTGTATATTATACAGCATGGTGTATGGATTATACTGTATATTATACAGCATGGTGTACGGATTATACTGTATACTATACAGCATGGTGTACGGATTATACTGTATATTATACAGCATGGTGTAAGGATTATATTGTATACTATACACCATGGTGTGTGGATTATATTGTATATTATACAGCATGGTGTGTGGATTATACTGTATATTATACAGCATGGTGCAGGGATTATACTGTATATTATACAGCATGGTGTACGGATTATACTGTGTATTATATAGCATGGTGTACGGATTAAACGGTATATTATACAGCATGGTGTACGGATTATACTGTATATTATACAGCATAGTGTACGGATTATACTGTATACTATACAGCATGGTGTACGGATTATACTGTATACTATACAGCATGGTGTACAGATTATACTGTGTATTATACAGTATGGATTATACTGTACATTGTATAGCATGGTACAGGGATTATAATATATACTGTACAACAAATGCATGGCTGTTACACCATGCCGGACAATATAACCCCTGCGCCACACTGTACAATATACAGTATGTACAGCGTATGCATATACCCACACACATACATATACCCGCACACATACATACACACACATACATACACACACATACATACATGAAACACATAAATACTTACTGTTACTTGTCCCTTGTCCTGACCCCACTCTGGAGGGGGCTGGGCCTTGGTCTTCTTCTTTCCCCTCTTGCCGCACTGCACAGGCCCTTCCCTGTCCAGGACCAGCAGCGCAGCATGAGGGAGGAAGCGGGGCCAGCTGGGAGCGCACAGGAGCGCTCTCAGTACGTTAGGGGGGCCTAAAAGTTGCAGCAGTGAGCGGGCGAGGAGAGGCCCGGAGCGCAGAGACGCATCTTAATGATGCAGAGTAGGGGGCGGGGCCTCCCGTGCGCTCCGGGCCCCCCTGTGCCGCAGCCCGCACGCCACTGATCCTAATGTGATTATAATGGGGCAATCCGGCCTGTGCCCCCCCAGGAGGCTGGGCCCCGGGCGGTTGCCCAGATTGCCCTCATTATAATCCGCCTATGGTCATACAATTACATTATTACAAAGACAGAACTAGCGAAACAGTACATTATATAAGCAGGCAAAGTGTGTGTCACTTGGGGCTAGTTAAAATATAGTTTTTTTGGTGCTGATTTTGGAGCGTTTCCACCTCAAAATGAGCTCCACAAGAACGCCTCAAAACAGCCTCCCATTTATTTCTACGCTATTTCTTCCACGTAGAAAAAAGAAGCAGCATGCCCTATCATGCAGAATCAGAGATGTTCATTTGTGCATTTTCTGCGCGTTTTTTGTCCCACATGTATGCCAAACACCACAAGCTGAAAATACAGTTTTGCATTGAAGTGAACATGCATGGGTTAAAACACGGCACAAAAAACACGCTGAAAAAAATCAACTCTGAATTTTGTAGATGGATTTTAAAAATCCATTGTATGAACATACCCTTACAATTCTCCCCCTCTTACAAGCTCATTTTAGCAAACCTATTATTGATTTGTAAGTAACATTGCGTTAAAGGGGTTTTCCACAATTTAACTACTGATTACCTATCCTCTGGATAGGTCATCAGTATCTGATCGTTGGGGGTCCGACACCCGGGACTCCCTGCAGATCAGCTGTTTGAGAAGGTACCGGCGCTCCTGTGAGTGCCACTACCTTCTCTCAGCTCACCAAGCACAGCGCTGTACATTGTATAGCGACTGTACTTGGTATCGCGCTCAGCCCCATTCACTTGAATGGGGCTGAGCTGCTCCTAGGCCACGTGACCGATGAACGTGACGTCACTGGCCTAGGAAAAGTTGAGAGAAGGCCGCGGTGCTCACGGGAGCGCTGATGCCTTCTCAAGCAGCTGATTGGCGGGGGTCCCAGGTGTCCACTCATCAGATGCTGATGACCTATCCTGAGGATAGGTCATCAGTAGTAAAATCACGGAAAACCCCTTCAACCTTTGGCAAATTATTCTGGCAAATTTTCCTAAGGCCGGGTTCACATCTGGCCAGATACAGTGCGCACTGTAAACTCACTGTATCTGGCGTACATGCCAGCTTTCAGCCAGACAAAAAATGCTACACACAACATTTTTTTGTCCGACCGAAAGCTGGCCAGATTACCGCTGGATCCCTTTACAGAGAATGGGGATTCAGCGTGGGACGCTGGTATCCGGCTATGCCGGATACTGTAGAATCTGGCAGTCTGTTCCTCCGCTGGAGCAGACTGCCGAAGTTCACAGCGCAGATGCAAACCCAGCCTTAGTGTGCCACAGCAGATGTGTCAATCTACAGTCACTCAAAGTATCTACTAATTTACCATTATTTGGTGTAAAGTGGCTACAAATGAGAAAAAGTCTTGCTTCTATGTATCGCATATGAAATGTATGATTTAAGGCAATGTTCCAAGAAATATTACCTGCTTAGCATTAAGTGACAGCAGCTGGAGCCAGTTCAGGGAGGCATGGCTTTAGAATACGATTTGTAGCCAAACTCTCATTATTTCATGACTGAACCGGCACATGTGGCTGCACTTGTATACTACTTTAAATGTACATGGCGTGCCTCCATTCTCTTTAACTACTAAGAAACCAATCTGTTTTTCTGTCTCATTTATTTTATTTCTTGCCCTTTAATAAAGTTACTGAAGGATTTACTTGGCATCGCTATAATAAAACACAGGGATTTAGAGTCAGTACCAAACGAAGTTCCTGCAAAAACTCACATTTGTCAAGTGATTACGGGCTAGAAAGGAAATTGTAACACTGCAAGCTGCTCAATATCTTCTCCACTATCTAGCATGTGACAGATGTCTTGCGTTAATGTTGAATGATTAAATGTCATCTCCGGAACCACTCCCTAGATATGTAGAATTGTACCCCTTCGTCCACACAATCTGCCTTCAATCTGCTAAATCGGTTAAAGCCAGCAATGCCCTTGATTGTCAATAAAGCTACCCTACAATCCTCATTCCAATTTCATGGACTATCCAAGCTGAATTCTCACACTGTCCTAATGCTACTTTAGAACCAATAATGCTTTTTTTCAGAAGGTTCAACATGATAGAGGATTGCCAAAACCACTTTTATGTATTTGCTACATGGAAAGGACTCTACTGAAGATTATCTGCCCTGGTAAACTAGATTAAGATGCACAAAGTAGTCAAAAATGCTTCAAGGTGTGTTACCTCGTATGGAATGCTGCTTCAAAAAATTCTTGGGTGTACAGTAATTTTTTTTATTTAACACCATTATATATGAAATTGCATTTTTTGGAATATTTATTCAGGATTTTCATACATGGGATATTATCTCCAACATTTTTTTTTTAGATTTTATGACTCAATTTATACTGTGTTTATGGTCTAGGGTCAATGCATATATATGGTTAACATACTTTGACTTAACCATAGGTTATGAGCGAAAAGAAAGGCATAACTTAAAGGGGGTTTCCCCACAAAGCACACTTTGCTTAGTCTTTGATCACTGGATATCAGACCCTCGGGACCCTTACCAGATCAGTAGAAGAGAAGTCCCCAATTCACCATGTTAATACAGCCATGGTGTGAATTTGTAACCACCGCACCATTCACTTCTATGGGACTGTTGAAGAGCACTATCCCATTCAGTCCCATAGATGTGAAAGGAGTGGTGGTCACACATGTGCACTAGTGTTCCATTTACATGCTAGTGTTCAAGCCTGGGCCCACCAGAGGATCCTCTGGTACTCTGGTGGGCTAGTCAGAAGTTGCCCCAGCAATCAATCATATCAGTTATCTTGTGATACGGATGTGTTACTTTTTGGAAAATTCCCTTAACTATATGTACAAGATGTGGTATGAAAAGAGCCTTGGTGTCCCACAGTGAAGTAAAGATAAAATCATTGATTTACTGTCAGAAAAATTCCTGAGAACATGGATGGCTAAAGCTTTCAGCAGTCTGCACTGTTTTTTAAAGAATGTGTGATACTTGAGATTTGCCATTCACAACATATAACATAGATGGCAGGATGTAGACTGTGAAATACAATATTTGCTGCCTTATTTTCAAGTTACTGAGACATAGACATATTAGGCATGTTGCTGGTGGAGCACTAGCAGCCAATTTTAGTAGTACTCCATAGGCATAATACATAAGGTTGGTTTACTTCTAAATAGAGATGAGCAAATCTATTCGTCCATTCGTTGATTCGTATCGAATCTTGGAAATTTTCAGCTGCGAAGCGAATCCGAATATTAGGTGATTCGCTTCGGCTTTGTACGCATTCGCTACATAGTTGCCCTTTAAATTATACGCTATTGCGTACGAATTCAATTCATTAGGGAACTTTTACTGTTAGTTCGTTTATCGTGCTCAAAAGCCCGGGAAGAAAGTGGTCACCTGATCTAGTGGGCAGGGCTTGCTCTGATTGGCTCAGGCTCAGTAAGCCAGTGACGCATCACTTCTGCTGCGACTGCTGAGACGAGCAGAAGCACTGTGTGTGAAGTTCTGAGACTCTGAGACCTGTTTTGTGAAAATTGGGGTGTAATTGCTCTGGGAATCCATATTACACATATCAGGGATACTGCAGGTCAAGTGCAGGGCCAGTTCAGGGCTAGTAATTAATCAGGCAGGGAGAGAGAGACAGAGAGATACAGGGACAAAGACCAGCTGCAGGGCCACAGAGTGAATTGAAAAATGTCTGGAATGGATAAGAAAAAGGGGTCCAGTTCCAGCCAGACCTCGAGCTCTAAAAAAAAGGAGAAGGTGGCACAGGGCAGAAGTGCCAAAGGACCTGTAGCGGGAGCATCTACTAGTAGTATTTGCAATACTTGGACGTTTTTCCACCAGGCTAACCCACCAAGGAGCAAAAGTGTAGTTGAGGAGAAAGTGGATGAGGTAGTGCAGTGAATGGCGCGCTCACCTCAGTTTCAGCCGGATGATCTGCTGTCATCTGCTGATACAGTATCCATATGAAGCCAGGGGTCAGACTCAGAGTTCCTCCTGCTCCACCATTCCTCTCCAGCAAAGCCCGTCATTTTCATACGCAATTTGTATGCTTATGCGTACGTGTTGAAAGAGGTTGCGTACCTTTTTAACTGAACGTTCGTTATTAGTGCGCGAATGTTCGCTAAAAGCCATATAATTACGTATATTTTGTACGCAAATTCAACGAATCTATTAGTCGCATATACGAATCTTATGAAAAGTTCGGCGAATATTCGGCGAATAAAATTTTGCATGATTCGCTCATCTCTACTTCTAAACCCCACATTTTCTTTACAGGAACAAATATATCAAATGACCAAACGTCCTTTAGATCCCATGCACAGATTTGATAAATATGTCCTTCTGTCATATTGCATGTATAAAGTCAGTGCCAGAAGGGCACACACTTTCTTCCCTCAATGCATACACTAATGTTGGGTCTCCTGCCCGATGGTACTTGGGTTGCCCTTGGTGTTATGAGTGCTGTATGGGTGCAAGGCAGGAGATGTAGGTGCAGTGGCCGGCGAATGGTGCTGGAGTCACTAACCAGGCCAGTTGTAGAAAAAAGATGGTGGTAGTAGTACTCCTTTCTTTTCTCTCTCCAAAGTCTCTCTCTCTGCAGAATCTAAGGCTGGCAATAAGATTCTTGCAAACTTGACTGTAATCTCCAGCTAATGGGTAGAGGCTTAAGATACATCTGGACAGGACCATGGCAAAGGGTGGAAGGGTGTATTAGCAATGTCCCTCGGACTGCAATAAAGTCTTTATCAGCCTTAAACAGTGAATACCTTACTAACTGACTGCAGTGCTTGGCCTTGCAGATTCTGGTTCTTTCTCTCTCTTGCTGGAGTACTGTAAAGTACAGATGGCTTTCTTGATGCAAAGCTCTAAGGAGTGAGCACATAAAGCTCCTCTCACTTCCTCAGCTGACACCAGAGTGAGCTAGGGGCAAATCAAATCCATCACCTAGCTTACTACAAGGGCAGAGTCAGGATTTTTAACCCTGACTGATCCATACAGAGCTATTCTGTTATACATCAAGAAACAATTTGCAAGTACCCTATTCTGGGGTATTGCATATGTACAACAGAGGTAACTAATGCCACTACTATGGGGCCCCTGGAGAGATTATTAAAGTTGACACATCCCTAATTTTAATGGGTCGTGAGAACTGTGAGTTGCACCTGTGGTCCATGCCCACCACCATTTTTCTCTTGGACACAGCTGCTGCTGCACTCAACTGCTTGCCGGCATCCCTCTGTTTCTTCTTAATGCTGCTCCATCCTCCCCATGCTGAGGCTTGCTTCCTGCTGGTTCTGCCTCTCATTGCCGTAGGACATGCATGTGATGTGTCAAAATCTTAGAGGGCAAGCACTCTCACTTAATCTTCCCCAGCCTTCCCTTAGCTACACTAGGGTATTTAACGGACAAAGCTTATTTTGGCTTCAAATGGAATATGTCACCAGTGACCTCCTTATCAAACAGTTTGCATAGACATGTAGCTGTAGTTCACCTGATTAACTCTTTTTCTTTTGTTAATCTGAGCATCTGTTCCTGAGTTATGATACTTTTTCTAGTATGCAAATTAGGCATTTGGTGCAATGGGGGTGTCACAATTTCTCTTCTTGCAACCTCCACTCCTTTCTGTGGTCAGCCCCTCCCAGGTAGGGGCTGGACACTAAAATGAGTTGAGCTTGTGTTCAACAATAGCAATGGCAATCCGATTTAATCACATGAACCACAACTATGTTTCTGTGCAGTTTGATAGAGAGGTGGGTGACAAATTCCTTTTGAGGAAAAAGTCAATTTTTCAAATTAAATGCGGTTATCAGCATTTGGACTATAAGACGCGCTACCATTTTCCTCTCACTTTTTTGGGAAAAATAGTGCAAAAATGTCTTTTTTCATGTTTTACCACTTTTGCATCATATATCAAATCAAATTAATAAAAATACAATTAAAAAACTTAAAGGGTTTCTGTCATCAGGTTTCACTATATTAAACCGGATGACATTTGCAATGTGCAAATGTCACCTGAGGTCTAATATGGTAATATTTTCAAGATCTGTGTCCCCGTTTTTGTTAAAAATAAACTTTTGTAATATGTAAATTAACCTTACTAGGTGCAGGAGGCGGTAACCCTGCACCTAGTGGCGCCATTTTCTCCACCTTCATGAATGCGTCATCACCGATGATTGACAGGGACAGGCAGCTCGCTCTATCTGCTGCTGACCCTGTCAGCACTGCAAATCCCGCGCCTGCGCCGTGTGTCCTTCATTCCTCACTGCGCCACCTTCTCTTCTGGGTGTAGCGTGACGTCATAGGCGCAGCGAGAAAGCCGGGAGCCCGGCAGCCAGCTGCACTCACTGCGCCTGCGCCAAATGCAGGACACACAGCGCAGGCGCGGGATTTGCAGAGCTGACAGGGCCAGCAGCAGATAGAACAAGCTGCCTGGCCCTGTCAATCATCGGCGAGGACGCATTCATGAAGGTGGAGAAAACTGCGCCACTAGGTGCAGGGTTATTGCCCCCTGCACCTAGTAAGGTTAATTTACATATTACAAAAGTTTATTTTTAACAAAAACGGGGACACAGATCTTGAAAATATTACCATATTAGACCTCAGGTGACATTTGCACATTGCAAATGTCATCCGGTTTAATATGATGAAACCTGATGACAGAATCCCTTTAATTTTTCTGTAAGTGAAGGCTTGTTTTTTTTTTGTGGGACAGTCTAAAGCAGCAATTCCATCATAGAGTTTTAAGGTTTATATTTTCTTATTCCGTTTACCTCATGTGATAAGTAATGTGGTTTTTTTATAGGTCAGGTTGTTACGCATAAGCCAATACCAATTGTGTATAGTTTATTTTATTTTTTTTAAAACCAATTACAAATGCGTAGATATGGGAAAAGAGTTTTTTTTTTCTCCTTTTTTTGGGGGTGGAACTGAAGATCAAGTGGCTGATGGCTGGTACAATACACTGCAGTAGTCATCTATTGTATTGCATTGTAACTGTCAGTTTTTACATTTCCATGCCATAAATATACAGCATGTTGCACTAACTTTCATCTCGCCATGCCGTATGGTGCAAGAAGGGGTTAAGGAACCTTTCTCTTTGGGCGGGTGCCTGAACAAGTCCTAGAACTTTAGTGTCCTGCAGTTGTATGATTCTTCTGTCCGTGTACTGACTTCTGTCTGAGCTCCGGGTTTGACACTTTACTGCCTGCCTGACCTTTGCTTGATCTCTATACTGACCCTGAGTTGTCTGCCCTGACCCTCGGACTGACTATGGATTGCACAAACTCTGCCTTCCCTGACCTTGGCTTGTCCCTGACTATCGTTCTGCCTGACCCATTGGTGTTTCACCAATGTCTACTGGACTGGGATTACACAAAGAGCTAGTAGTATGGTGGTTCCCCTGCAGCAGAGTCTAGATCCCTATAGGGGTTACAGGGTGAAGACCAGAGAGACCACTTAGACAACACCCTTTGGAGTAGCTCCTCTGTTCAGTACACACAGCACATCTACATGACATGATATCCTATCCTAGCTGGTTAGCGCTGTAGCTGTGTTAACCAGAACCGGACGGGAGCCCCATTTTAGTCCATCATTACCTCTATGTATGCCCCTGAATAGAGGAATTCATTTTTGATGACTTCTTTGATTTCTCCCTAGCACTTCGTTATGACCTAAATAATAAGTTATAAAAGACCAAGTGGAATCTGAAAAGAATTATTAAACCCATATTTTACATTTGTAAACATCTTTATAATGGTTTTCCATTAATTACTGATTTTATAGATAACACTTGTTATAGTGGAATTAACTCTATTGTTTGAGAACAAATACTGCACAAATACTGTGTTTAGTGGGCTTGTAATCAGCTTTACCCACTTCTTTTATAATCTGATTGAAACAGATTTCCTCTAAAATCTTTTTTATTATTTTGTTGATATTAAAAGGTCACAAATTTGCAACTGTCTTAAACTTTAATTTGACTTACAAGAATCAATTTGCTGGACCCTCCGCTCAGTGTCCAAACCAAAAATCATTGCATTGTTATTAATTACATTAGAAAGTAAGTGTCCTCAGAGTCTAATGGAATTTGGGGCAATATTAGGTACTGTATTACTGAATGCATTTTAGCCTATTTTCCCAAGCCCTATATTATGACTATGTTCATCATAATGCCTTTTGACCCTCTGCATTTACTCCATCATAATTATCCTTTAATACTCTTATAAATGAACTTTTAGCTTATCTTTCGCTAATTCTCAGGACAACCAAAGCACTAACGTAACCAAACTGAAGCCATCTGAATAAAGTGTTTAACCCTTGTATAGACAGACAGTGTGGCTTCTCATGTAACAAGCCGGTTCATTCCATCACCTTGGAGGTCTGCACAAGTGTTTAGAGGCATTTCTCCTTGTATTGTCTAGACTAAGGATTTCATTTCAAAGTTCCTTTAAACGAGTGAAGGGGTAATTATTGTTTTAGCCTTTCCTATAATGGTGTGGAGGGTCATTAGTACTTCACACCAGGATGGCCGCAAACAGTTTAGCAGGGTACTATAGAAAACGAGCCTTTGTCATTGGTGTTAAGCCGTATAAATGGCAGGTTTTGTATAGACTGGCTGGAGACTGACATTACTTAAAAGCAGTTCCTGTGCATATATTATTTGAGAGGACGGTCTCAAAAATATAGAGGAGGTCTGCTGCTTAGGGTTCACCTTCTTAAGCCATTAACAAACAGTAGCTCCTGTTTTGGCTATTTAAAGGGAACCTGTCATCAACTTTTTGCTGATCTCACTGAGGGCAGCATAAAATAGTGACAGAAATGCTGATTTCAGCGGTGTGTCACTCATGAGCTAATAGTAAGTGGTTGCCGAGAACCAGCATCATAATCATGGCAGCCCAGGCCTTGAAAAGAGTCATATCTACTTGAGAAGAGTCAGAGTTATTCATAATCTCCTGCTCTCCAGCCCATCTGCTTATAATTGGCAGTTCTCTCCTAGAGAGAAAGGGCGAAACCTAGGTAGAAACCTGTCGGTCTTCAGCAGGTGGGCAGGGAGAGCAGGAATTCATGAATAACCATGACTCTTCTCATGAAGATTTGACTCTTTTCCAGGCGCAGTGTACAATGTTTGTGATGCTGGTTCTCGGCAACCACTTACTTTTAACTTATAAATGACAGACCACTGAAATCAACTCACCTGTCTCTACTTTATACTGCCGTTAGTATGGGCTGCATAAAGTTGATGACAGGTTCCCTTTAAAGCCATCTAACATATTTCATTGACAGCCATTTACTCCAAAGGGAATATGTCATAAGAAAATTATCTATTGTTTAAATTAAGTTTTAAAAATGTTTCTCTTTACCGCCCTCCAATATCCTTTTAAGAATGTGGAGCCCAAAATTGAATCCCTTATTCAAGATGTGGCCTTATGAGGGATTGGTCTATGTTACTGAGCTAAGTTCCCTCAGTATCCTTGGATGTATAGATGTATTTTTCCTGGGTGGGGGAGCTCAATATTTACCGTAAGGTTTACTTATCTTGTGTTAAGATCTCGAGCTCTTTGTAAGCCTGGGATGCTTTTTCAGAACCTGTGGCCTTCAATGCTTTAAAAGTTTTTTGGTTTTGTCTTGTAATATTCAATACATCTGTATTCAGCCACAATGGTTTCCTTCAGTTCTAAATATTTTGTTACCCATGGGTATAAATCCTTGTGACAAACAAACATGTAAAGTGAACACACAGTGAACAAAAAAGTTAAATAAACAGTCAATGTGTGCCAGTTACGGCCCGGACATTCGACCGGAATTATAAAAAATCCTCATCTTTTCTGGGCCAAAGCCGAGCAAAGAGAGGTGTGTGCGCTCAAAAAAGTGAAGTGCGCGTAAATGTGACATCACTCAGTGGGCTCCCACTCCCAGTGAGTTCAGGCACCTCAGGGTCACTACTCCTGGGACACTTCTGCACCGCAAGCTTTCAAACAACTTGTTCCCTGGCTTCGATCCAGCAGAGCCCTTGGTCACCTAGCACTGGGGTCATCAATCCCAGGCCATACACCCTAGGGTTACTGTGTGGTTCTCCGTTCTCCTCAACATCTCATAGGTTCAGCACTACAGGCTCCCCCTATGGACGGATAAGAACAGATACTATCTTAGTGTCACGAACATACTTGCGTCAGGTTGCAGGCGTTCGGCTAGACTTTCAAAATTTGACATGTTTTCCTCTTGGTTTGGTTGCTGTCTACCACACCCCTTCCCCTCAGCTGTTGTGGGTGTGGTAATTATCTTTCCCCTATTTACCCCTTCCTCTCCCAGTATTCCTTGCGGTTTATACTTTCTGCTGTCATTGTTGTGTTTGGTGTGGATCTCGGCTGAGATCCGGTTGCTGCAATATCTGCATTAAGATAAGTGTCATTTTCCCTATTCTGTTTATCCTACGTTTCCCTGTTTTGGTTTTGTCTTGTGGAGTTTCCTGTTCGTCCGTCCTTTTGGAGGAACAGGTTTACTCTTTCTCCTGCCACTAGCTGCAGGGTTGTACAGGGTTAGTTTGTTATTAGGTTCCTGTGTATGAACTCTCCTACGACTAAGGCCTGTTCATAATGGTAGTCAGCCAGGGCCTAGTTTCAGGGATTCCTGCAGGAGGTGACCATTTCCCTTGTTTGGTCTTTTCCCTTCCCTCTTACGCTTGGTGTGGCTACACCCTCCACACCAGAGCGTGACACTTAGACAAAAGGCTGAGAAGTGATTTATGTAATATCTAACATTATCATAGTCTATGAGACTGAGCTCTTTACTTTGTCAACTGAATTTAGCTTTTCTAAAGTTTTAAAGGTTTTGTGCCATACTTTTTGTAATACTTCATTAAAAATTATTTCCTTGTCAGCCTCCTATGATCCAGCATGCCAAACACAGCTGGGGCCAGTGATGGCCTTCAGCACCATATAGGACACCCCTGCTATATCACTAGCTGCAGTCTGGGGAACTGAGCTAGGAAGACTGGGAAGGTATAGGCTTGTAAATTTTTTTTAATAGGCTCCTGGCGGTTTTCAAAATAAAAAAAATACAAAATTTGGACAACCCTTCAAATGAAAGATTCTCCATTCAACTACTATGCTGCTGAACTTCAGGCCATTAGAAGGAGAACTTCCTGAAATCAATGCCTGGTCCCCAAGAGAGCTTGTCATATCTCAGAATTTCTGAGGTGTGTTCCCGTAGTTGTTTACTGTTTCCTTTTCTTTTTCCAAGGCAAACTTTAATTTCAGAGGAGTAAAAAAGAGAAGTAAAAAAAAAGAGCAGTTAATCTGTAGAATTCAGAAAGAAACACATGGACTTCCAAGCCAAAAGATTCAAACAGATTGTAACAATTCCAACAGGAAATGATAGGGACCAATTGGGTTGCTAACGGTTTTAGTGTAGAGCTAAACCAAGAAGTGGAATCTAAAGTATTACGAGTTCTTCATCCTCAACTCCCGTGAGGAGGTATGGACTTTAACAGTGAGCATTGAGGCGGCCAGGAGGGGGACGCTAAGCAGCAGGGGAAGAGAGAGATGGCCAGGAGAGTAATGGCTTGGAGAGGAACGCTGTGCATTGAGTAAGTATGCTATTATATAGATATTCAAGGAAGAGGTCAATAATTCTCATAAAATAGAGGCATTTATTGAAAATCTATGTATCAGGGAAATATTATTATTAGTCATTCATTATGACAATGCATGCCTGTGATACATGGATTTTCAAAAAAGTGCATTTATTTGTAGCCAAATTTGATCACTTAGTTATCCCCTATCGGTGGGGGATCTCATGCTGCAGTCCTTACTGGGCAGCTGGCCAAACATGCATCCTACTGCTCCATTCATTTTCTATGGGACTGCCGGAGATAGCCAAGTACAGTGCTGATAGTTTGATATAGAGTTTTGTAGGAAAAGATTCAGCAAAACTTGTAATTTATATTTCCTTATCGTCCTTCAGGCAGCACAACACAAAGGGTTAATGTCTTGCTCCTCCCGTCTAGGACAGAAGAAAATGATTAGTAAATCAGACTAATTAACCCCCTATAAAGGAGTGCACACCCACTAGGTAGATGTGTTTTTTTCTTCTGTCTAGGACAGGGGTGCACAACCTGCGGCCCTCGATACCATTCTGTGCGGCCCCCAACCATCTGGTAACAGACATGTATGTCTGTGTCTTGTGGATGCTAACATATATCTTTCATGTATTTCTCCCATTAGATGGGAGTCCTGGAAGTGTAACTAGACATTTATGATGTATACTATTTATGATATATGTTCAATGTGCCATAAAAATAGTATTTCAGTTGGTAATACCCCTTTAAGTTTTATTTTTGTCCCTTAGAACTGGTTCAGGCTGACAATGTGGCCCCCAACCAGAAAAGGTTGTGCACCCCTGGTCTAGGACTATGAAGCTCGCACATACAGACGCTCCTGCTGCTGTGAAGGCCAGTATAGTTGTTAAGCATAATATTGTATAACTGGAAGTGGTCTCCAGAATATCATATGAAGTGCTGGTACCATGACTGATCTGGAAGTGTGTCCAGAGTTATATGCAGGTTATAAAGATGGAGGTGTCTCCTGAACTAACTGCTGACATGTCTGATCTGGATGTAGTGTCCAGTTTATATGCAGGTTATATAGATGGAGGTGAGCTCCAGGATTAACTGCTGACATGACTGATCTGGAAGTGTGTCCAGAGTTTATTTCCCTATCGGCTGTTCCATGGGATGATGGAGCTGAGATTTATCCTGGAGTGTCCTGGTGAGTTTCTCGTGCAGCGGGGGTTCCCTGCAAACTGTTAATGTATATTCAGGGTGTGTCCCTGTGATAAGCGCTGGTTTAGCCATTACCAGCGCTGTTATTACCTTCAGGCCTGCAGCAGTGTCTCCATCTCAGGAGCCATTTTAGAGTAGACATATACAGGTACAGCTAAGCTAAACTTGATGGGTAACATGTTTAGTAAATGGCACAAGGGGTTAACTAACTCTCTCAATGTTTCAATAGTTTCTCAAATATGTATGAGAACTCTGTGCCATGTGTTATCAGTGTCATTTTTAGCTCTGCTACACCTGTGGCTCTGCACAATCTGAGTTCTTACTGCAGCAGCGGAATCATAGCAGCTTTAAAGGGAACCTGTCATCTCCGAAACACCCCCTGAACTAGAGTAAGAGATGTATAGTGTAAGTGATGCTGAATCCGAATATGTAAGTTTTATCTTCATACTCACTTCCATTCCGACGCTGTGCTCCCACAAACCTGCAGTAAAATGCGCTCAGTGGACTCCAGTGCTCACTCACGTAATGGAGAGGACTCAAAGAAGAGTCATCTCAATGCATTTTACTGCAGGTTTGTGGGAGCATAGCGTCAGAATGGAAGGGAGTATGAAGATAAAACTTACATAATCGGATTCAGCAGCATTTACACTATACACCGCTTACTCTAGTTCAGGGGGTGTTTCGGAGATGACAGGTTCCCTTTAAGGATCCTGTGTCCTGGAGCAGAGCTTGGATGTATGTGTGAGCGAAATATATATGTTACAATTACACAACAATCCCATAAATCTAATGTTAGTATATGCACCAACTGTGGACAATGCCAACTGTGAACAATGCACTATTGCCTCAGGAGGATTCTGAAAATCTTTGTTTCATTATGGCGCACATTCATTATGCTTCATTATTTATAGCTGTGCTAGCTCACCTTGAGATGTTTGCATCTAGAGGACCCCCCCCCCATAAAAAAACACAAACTCTAGGATATTTCCTGATAATCCTATATTAAAGGGATGCATGGCAGGAGTGTGGCCCCAGCCAGACAGGTGCATTATGTGGGAGCTAGATGTCAGCCGTGTTACAGATCCAGCAGTCTCAGCTCAACCCCCCTAAGCTAATACCCCAGGGGCATTTTTCTGGCATTTGGCTATTCCCTTTCTGGAAACTTCTAGTTCGGAAGATTGTGTCCTGCTGAAATAGTAATTCCTTGTTTATGGTGGAGTGCAAAGCATCTTTGGCTTCAGTTTCCTAGTGACATAGGGATTGCTTCCCCAATAAGTCTTACTTAGTCACTAACATTGGGGGTCCATTCACAGAACCATATCTGATTTTTGTGGACCTCCAGTTGCTGATCCGTAGGACATGGAGGTCCCCGTGTGCATTCTGTGTTGCAGTTCAGAACATCCTGCCCTATGATGATAATGCCCAGTTTTGATATTGTCCGCCATATTGTCCGCAATATGGGAAAGAGTGGGACAATTCCCTTTTCCCGTGGAATGATGTGCATCTGTGTCTCTCAGTCCCATTTATAAATGGGTCCGCATTAGATCTGCAAATTGCAGGACATGTCGGGGGGAAAAAAAAAACTTTTTTGTGAATGGGCCTCAATGTGCCTTCTACTTCATGTGGTCCCCATAGACACTCTGTGCAAACGGACATTCTGTTAGTGCCATTTGTTCCTCACCAAATTAATTCTATTTAGAATTAATCTTTGTTACAGAGGGGTCTCCATTCAACTATACTCCTCTAGGTTTAGTTTCCTTCTTGTGATTTCATTCCATAAGATCACCTAAGAGGGGCTCTGAAGGGACGGATTGAGATTATTTCTAAGTTTAGGCTCTCCAAGCACTAGAAAGTAGAATTGGAACAGGGAAACATCAAATTTAGTATTCCAGGCCTCCAGTGGGAGTAAGATTACAAAACCTTTTCTTAAATTGTGCAAGGATTACTTCAGACTCCTGGATAGAATCTTGTACCCAGGTTACTCCCTCAGGTTAAAAAATTGCCCCCCAAGGCAAATAAGTCAACCCTTCATAAAGCCTCATATGGTGGTTGTCTCAGGACTTAACAGGAAAATCTTGACCTCTTTCCCAGTAAATTTCTGGGTCTTTTCAGGAGTGTATGCAATGCCAAAGAGACAGGTAAGATGGAGGTTAGATCTGATGTGTCTAATCAAATACCTTCTTGGAAGAAATTAATGATGTGAATTGCTGTTTGTTATCAATATGCACAAATGGGACGTTTTTATGCCAAGATCTCATACATACTTATATGCACGTTACTGCCAACCCATCACAGGTTCTCAGGGCCATCACTCACCAGGATTTCTCATTTTCAATTCACTGGCCTTTGGTTTATCATCATCGCCTGGTGTTCTTACTAAGTTGTGGCGCTAACTCAGCCCTTAGCTTCCAGGTAGACTCTAGAAACTGGTTGCTTTTAGCTCTCACAGGAACGGATTCAGCAATCAAGGTGAATGTGAGATCTAAGGTCCCATCACCAAGTGCTAGTGGAGTAACTAGGAATAACTGGGCCCCACAGCAAATATTTGAATAGGGCTCCCCCAGCATACTCTGTGAAAGCCCCGCCCCTACTCCTGTGTAACCGCCACTCCTGATGCTAGTCAAGATTGCTATCAGGCCAGGCATCCGCTCTGTCTACAAATATATACTTTCCTGACCTCTTCAATAGAAGCCGTAACGTGGGCATTAGTCTACATTGCAAACCAGCTTTGTTTCAGGAAGAAACCAATGTTTATCAACTCTGGTTCGTCTTGTGGTGATCAAGCCAGAAACTACTGCCTTGATGGCTTCGTCCAAAAAATACTAAACAAAGTAGATCTTCTGGCCGTTCCAATAACTCAGGTCAGGAAGTACACTTCCACATTCTTTGAGTTCAGGGGAAGTGGTGTCCTCATGAGTTGTATCTGTGATCCAATATCAGAGACCTGGGAGCAATTTATCTAGCTCTTATTAGGGCTGGCTCAAGAATCAGCTAGTGGTGGAGCAAACAGGTAGTAGCTCCACCATGTGCTTTATCAACAATTGGCACAGGACTCTCTCTGATCCACGGTACAGTCAATGCAGTAAAATTATGACTTGGGCAGTGGAATGTCAAACCATAGACAGCCATCCACATTCAAGGTATTCTGAATGTTCAGGTGGATCTGGTAAGTAGGTCACAGTGGAAGTCTCAGCGACTGTATATTTAATCGAGTGTGCAGATGGGGTACCCCATTAGATGCTATAGGGAGAGGCTCCAATACAAAGCTCAAGAAGTTTTGCTCCCTGAATCAAGTGGATCCACCAGAAAGAATAGATGGCCTGTCTTTCAGTTCGGAAGGAATTTTTCATCCAAATTTTCCTTCATTTCCCCTCATTTCCTGAGTGCTCAGGAAAATGAGATGAGAGTCTCAGCCATAGTGCTCATCTGGCCAGGAGGGCATGATCCCTCACTGATTACAACTTTCCAGAGGAAATTATTGAACATACAGTCCAGCCAGATCTTCTCGTTCAAGCTGGCCTACAGCATCCACACCAGATGTTTCAGTCACAGCCTGGAATCTAACGGTCCAGGACTGAAAAAGGGGCTTGTAAGATGTGGTGGTGGAAACTTTCAGAATCCTGACCTGTCTGAAGTTTTGCTTTTTATTCAGGAAGGTTTTCCAGTTTATGTTAAAACCTAACACTGTTAAAGTGCATTTTACGGCTGCCACTGCTTGCATAGATGCCTTCGTGCAGTCATGCATTTTTTTTAAAACTTTCTTTATTCAATTTAAATTAATCGTTAAGCTTCCTATTCCAGCCTGGGATCAGGTTGTTCTCCTCGAGACTTGCAGAAGCACCACTATCTTGTTTGTATCTTGGAAGGTTTATTTCTGTTGGCAATTGCATCAGCCAAGAAGGAGTAAGACTTTTGCAAGGGCCATATCTGAAAGTACATCAAGAAGACTCGCCCTATACCCTACCAAAGCTCTCATCTGACATGAATGTAAGTCAAGAAATCCATCTACCAGAATCCTCAAGCAGCTGAACAAGACAAGCTTCATCTGCTGGTCATTGGAGAACCAACGTCCTTTAAGTCGGCTGACCAGCTTTTTATAGAGAAGTATAAAAGTCAGCAAGCCTACACTGCTTGGATTAAGAATACTGCTTCTAGATTTCAAGTACTCCAGTTACCAGGTGGAGTCACAACACACTCAACTCTCTCCACTTGGGCAGAGAGAAAAACAAAAAAGCATTGGATCAAATATGAAGAACCTCTACATGGTCTTCTCCATGCATCTTTCAAAACAATATAAGTTGATGTATCTGGTGCTTGAGATTCAACCTTTGACGGACAAGTGATTATTAAGGCTGTGATTCCCCCCCCCCCCTTTGTGTTGTGCTGCCTGAAGGACGATAAGGAAAGTCTAAATCTGCTTACCGAAATTTATCTTTCCTTGAGTCCAAAGGCAGCACAAGCATCCCTCCTTGAAAAAGACATTGCTTGGTAAAAAACACATCTACCTAGTGGGTGTGCACTCCTTTATAGAGGGGTTAATTAGTCTGATTTTCTTCTGTCCTAGACACCCTTTGTGTTGTGCTGCCTTTGGACTCAAGGAAAGATACATTTCGGTAAGCAAATTTAGACTATTTAATGAGGGTTTGTCACCCCTTCTGATATGTGTGTTTTAGTAAAGACTCATTTCCCATAAAATAAAAATTCTGAAGCATCTTCTCTTATACCGCTATGCTGTTCTCTGCCTCAGTTATTGCACCTAGAAATGTATAAAGAAATTGCCAACTAGGTGTTACTAGAAGGGGATGTGTGCATAGACTGTTTCTTGGGGTTTTCCTTCTTGATGGCATGCAGGGATGTTCTCAGTATCAAATAAAAACGATACCAAATATGTCTAGTTTTTTTTTTTTTACACAATAAGAACATTTTTAGAAGAAAAATCATTTTTTGTGTTGCCATTTTCTTGGAGCCATATTTTTTCAAATTTTTCTGACTATGGTCTTGTGTGTAGGATTGTTTTTTGCGGGATAAGGTGACGTTTTTATTGCTACCATTTTGGGGTACATACGACTTATTGATTGATATTAAGTTTTTTGGGAGGTGAGGTGACTAAAAAAAGATGTTTTGGCATAATTTTTATTTGTTTTTTTTACGCGGTTCACTTGATGGGATAGATCATGTTATATTTTTGTAGAGCCAGTTGTTACAGACGCAACAATACCAAATATGTTTATTTTTTATTTATTTAGTTTTTTTACGTTTTACACAATAACAGCATTTTTAGAAAAAATCATGTTTTTGTATTGCAATATTTTTAGAGCCATTTTTTTTTTCATTTTTCTGGCTATGGTCTTGTGTGGGGACTCATTTTTTGCAGGATGAGGTGACGTTTTTATTGCTACCGTTTTGGGGTACATATGTCTTTTTGATTGATATTATGTTTTTTGGTAGGTGAGGTAACTAAAAAATCTGTTTTGGCGTAATGTTCATTTATTTTTTTTTATAGCGCTCACCTGATGGGGTAGATCATGTGATATTTTTATAGAGCCAATCGTTGCGGACGCGGTGATACCAAATATTTCTATTTTATTTATTTATTGTTATTTGTAACATTTTTTTAAATGACGTATTTGGGGAAATATTTTTTTTGATATATGAAACTTTTTTTTATAATACTCTTTATTTTTTATTTTTTTTACACCTTGTGTCCCTCAAAGGTCATACAAGACCTCTGGGGGACATTTAACTTCACTTTTTTTTTCAATATTGATTTCTCCTGTAATTGGGGCTGACATAGTAGCCCCAGTTACAGGTGAAATACATCCCCCCAGAGAGGCAGTACAGCATTAGGCCCCTTTCACAAGAGCGAGTTTTCCGCGCGGGTGCAATGCGTGAAGTGAACGCATAGCACCCGCACTGAATCCTGACCCATTAATTTCAATGGGTCTGTGTACTTGAGTTCTGCGTTGCGTGAAAAACGCAGCATGTTCTATATTCTGCATTTTTCACGCAGCTCTAGTCCCATAGAAGTGAATGGGGCTTCAGTGAAAAACGCATTGCATCCTGAAGCAAGTGCGGATGCAATGCGCTTTTCACTGATGGTTGCTAAGAGATGTTGTTTGTAAACCTTCAGTTTTTTATCACGCGCCTGAAAAACGCATCAAAACGCATTGCACCCATGCGGAAAAAACTGAACAGCTGAACGCAATCGCAGAAAACTGACTGAACTTGCTTGCAAAATGGTGCGAGTTTTCCTGAACGCACCCTGAGCCAATCCGTCACGTGTGAAAGAGGCCTAATACATCGCTGTACAGTCTCAGTGCAGGGATGATCCATGTCTGTGCAAGATCCGGCAGCTCCTGCACTCCTCCTGGCCCCGGCGGTCACATGACCACTGGGCCGGGACAGGAGGCAGCATAGCATACAGCGATCTAGAAGGCAGGGACACCCAGGAACGGTCCATGCCTTCTGTCACTGACAGCGGGCCCCTGGCACAGCAGCTGCACGATTAGCGTGCAGCTGCCATCTCTGAATGGATGCTCATAAACGTCCATTTAGAGAGAGCCAACCACTTCCCGGACGTTTAAAGTCAACAGGCAGACGGGAAGTGGTTAAAAAAAAAGCCAATGAAATTCATTCATTTTTAACGGCCATGAAAAACAGATGCAAAACGGACATTAAAAACGGACAGATGACCAGAAAATGCAAAAGTAGTAGAAAAATGGCCGATGAACTGACATCAGGAGAACACCCTAGATGCACCTAAGGGATTAAAACAATTGGAGGCCATCATTATTGGTTGCCAATAACTGCCCGACGCCCTGGGCTATTAGTAACAACTTCAGGACTGCAGCGTGCATAGCACCTGAACCTTTGTCTCAAGCGTGGCCATAAAATGACAGGATATCTAAAGAAGTCCCTGAAATGGCCTGTAGAACAATATACAATGGTTGCTATGGGTTAAATGTCAGGACCGGCAGTCATTGCACCCGTTCTGCTGGTCCTGTCTCTGACTCTGGTGGCGAGGTGGTTGCCCGTGGTCAGGCTTCGTCCGCTATTTCGGCAGGCTCCTCCTCCAGCCGACGGTCTCTGGCTGTGAATGCGCGTCCCAGGAAGGGGACGCGCGCGACGGTCATAAGTGCAAGGGATGTGGCTGGTGCGCACACTCGCTCGCGGCCTGTTACTGGTCGCCGGAAAACGCGAGCAATATAGTCTGTGTTTATTTTCTGATTTATCTGGTATCTTATGAGTTAAGTTTTGTTCCTTGCTTTCTCCTCCCAGTCAGCTGGTTGGGTGGGGTCTGCTAGGTATTTAAGGACTTCTAATGTAAGCCTTGCTGCCAGTGTTTGGAGTTTCCTTGCTACTACCTGGTTTGTCATTTATGCTCTGCTATTTAGATTCTTGTTTGTTCTTTGACCCTCGGCGTGTTTTGCGACTACTCTTGGCTTACTGATTTTGTTCCTGACGTACTCTCCTGGTTTTGACGCGGCTATCTGACTATCCATTTGTTCTTGTTTGTCTGTCTTGTTTGTTTTCCCTTCCCCTGCACTTTTTCTAGTGTATCTCGAGTCTTCAAGTTGTCGACTCAGGGGTTAGCCTGAGTAGGCAATAGGCAGGGAAAGGGGTTGGGATTTAGCTCAGGGATCACTTACCCCTTGTCTGTGTATCCCAGCCCTGACAGAAACACTGGCCCAAAAGAGGCCTGCAACCTGCATACGTCCAGCTACGTTCACTCCACCTATGGAGCTTATGTCAGCTGTGGTCGCGCAGGTCCAGGCCTTGACCAAGTTGGTTCAAGATCTGGCTATCCGCCTTCAGGTTCAGGAAGACATGTATGCTATGGCCCCGGTGCCACCTCCGGCCGTTCAGTCACCTGCACCTGAAACTAAGGTTCCCCTTCCCTTCCCTTCCCGACCGTAAGAAATTGTTTTCATTTCGGGAAGGGTGTAAACTTTATTTTTCTTTACGACCTCGGTCCTCTGGGACAGAAGCGCAAAAGGTGGGGCTGGTTATGTCTCTCCTGCGGGGTGACCCGCAAAATTGGGCGCTTTCCTTACCTCCTGATTCACCTCTGCGCTCTTCTCTGGACAGTTTTTTGTCTGCACTGGGTCAGATTTATGATGAACCCGACCGACCTACGTTAGCGGTTTCCCACTTGTTATCCCTCCGTCAGGGTAGACAAATGGCGGAAGAATATTGTGCTACTTTCAGACAGTACGTGACGGACTCGGGGTCGAACAATCAGGCCTTGAAAGACCTATTCATGACCGGCCTCTCAGACCAGGTAAAAGACTTATTATTAGCTCATGCAGAACCTAAAACTCTTGATGAAGCTATGACCCTCGCCATCCGGGCAGATCGACGCCTAAGGTCCAGACTACCACCTCCGGTGTCCCCTGCTCCTCGGCCGACCCTCAGTACGGTCTCATCTCTACCTGGGCCTGAACCAATGGAGCTTGGCAATATCACCCCAGAGCAGAGGAGGGAACATCGCCAGAAGAATCGACTATGTTTCTACTGTGGGAGTTCCGAACATTAGCTAAATGCCTGTCCCAAGAAGTCACAGCAGGAAAACTTCCGCTCCTAGGCAGTCGTCGGGAGGACTGCCTAGGAGCTCAAGTACTCCCTAAAATTGCTAAGATGTTTCTGCCCTGCACTATTGAGGTCCAGTCAGCCTCATGTACTGGTCTGGCTTTTCTGGACTCTGGTGCAGCTGCTAATTTCATAGACTTTGATTTTGTGTCCCGGGTTTTGTCTTCCATGCTTCCGTTGTCCCCTCCTATCCTAGTATCAAGTGTGGATATGACCCCATTGCATGCTGGTTTGATCAAATTCCGCACCCCTGAGATAAAATTGGTGGTGGGTGCACTACACATAGAATATTGTTCTTTTCTGGTTATGAAAAATTTGTCAGTGAACGTTATCCTGGGGATGCCTTGGCTCCAGGAACATAATCCAGTTATTGACTGGGGTACACTGGATCTTGTTCGCTGGGGTCCTCAGTGTAAGGCCCATATGTCTCAGGTCTCACTCTGTACCACGATTGCATGTGATGGTGGGATCCCGGAGTTTATTTCTGATTTCGCAGATGTTTTCTCCAAACCCCTGTCTCAAGTCCTTCCTCCTCATAGGGATTTTGACTGTAAGATAGATCTCTTGCCCAAAGTCAAGCTGCCTAAGGGTCGTATTTATAATCTGTCTGTACCTGAAAGAGAGTCACTTAAACAGTATATTGATGAAAGCTTGGCTATTGGGCACATTAGACCTTCTGAGTCCCCAACGGGGGCTGGGTTCTTTTTTGTGGAGAAAAAAGATGGTGGGTTAAGGCCGTGTATAGATTACCGCGAATTAAATAAAATCACGGTCAAGAACTCTGGACCTCTTCCTCTTATTCCGGACCTTCTGAATCAGGTTTCTGGGGCCAATTGGTTCTCCAAACTAGACCTAAGGGGAGCGTATAATCTGATTCGGATTCGGGAAGGAGATGAGTGGAAGACTGCTTTTAACACACCACTGGGGCACTTCGAATATCTTGTTATGCCTTTCGGTCTGAGTAATGCCCCGGCAGTCTTCCAAGGTTTTATGAATACCATTTTTCATGATGTTATTGGGTCTTTATGGTGGTCTATCTAGATGACATCCTGATTTTTTCTCCAGATCTGACCACATATCATGAACATCTTCGCCTTGTGTTGTCCCGGTTGCGAAAAAACTCTTTGTTCGCTAAGTTGGAAAAATGTATTTTTTGTGTGCAAAAGGTTTCATTTCTGGGTTATGTGGTCACTCCTTCCGATGTACAGATGGATCCGTGTAAGGTTCAGGCGATAGCAGAGTGGGTCCGCCCCACTGACTCAAAATCCCTTCAACGGTTTCTAGGTTTTGCCAATTACTACAGAAACTTTATAAAACACTTTTCCGTAATCGCCAAACCACTCACGGATCTTACCCGCAAGGGGGCTGATCCTAGCAACTGGTCTCCTGCAGCATACTCTGTGTTTCAGGAGCTCAAGAAAGCTTTTTCTACAGCCCCTGTGCTGATTCAGCCTGATCTCTCTCAACCCTCCATTGTAGAGGTAGATGCTTCTGAGGTCGGTGTAGGGGCAGTATTATCTCAAGGGTCTTCTGCTCTCACAACCCTCAGGCCATGTGCATTTTTCTCTAAACAATTCTCTTCATGTGAGAGAAATTATGATATTGGGAATCGCGAGCTCCTTGCCATCAAATGGGCTTTTGAAGTGTGACGCCATTTCTTGGAGGGAGCTCTTCACCCAGTGACAGTGATCACAGACCATAAAAACCTGGTGTATCTTGCAAAACGTCTCAATGCTCGTCAGGCCAGATGGGCCTTGTTTTTCTCACGTTTTAATTTTGTTGTTACCTACCGTCCGGGTACAAAAAATGTAAAAGCTGATGCTTTATCCCGGAGTTTCGGTATTCCTGAGGGTTCGGAGTCTGAGTCTGGTAACATTTTACCTCCAGGTATTGTACTGGCAGCTGTCTCCTCTCACCTCTCTTCTCAAATTCTTGCTGAACAAAATTCTGCTCCTAAAGACCTTCCGGAAGGCAAATTGTTTGTTCCCATGTCTTGCCGTTTGAGAGTGTTAGAGGAGACACATTGTTCAGTGCTAGCAGGTCACCCAGGTGTTCGGGGAACATTAGATTTACTGAAAAGAAATTATTGGTGGCCACGTATGCATACTGACGTTTATGCTTTTGTTCAGGCTTGTCAAGTCTGTGCGCGGGGAAAGATCCCCAGGAGACGTCCTGAGGGACCTCTTCTCCCTCTCCCAGTGCCAGACAAACCCTGGTCTAACATTTCCATGGACTTTGTTACCGATTTGCCACCATCCCAGGGGTGCACTGTCATTTGGGTGGTGGTGGATTGGTTCTCTAAAATGGGTCATTTCATTCCGTTGAAAAAACTGCCATCAGCGGAAGAATTGGCTGATCTGTTTATCCAGCATGTGGTTCGTCTCCATGGTATTCCTGATGAGGTGGTATCCGACAGGGGGGTACAATTTGTGGCTAAGTTTTGGCGAGCTTTCTGTTCAAAATTAGAGGTTAAATTGTCCTTTTCTTCTGCCTTTCACCCTGAAACCAATGGGCAGACGGAGAGGATGAATCAGGAGCTGATCCAGTACCTTCGTCTTTTTATCTCTGTCAGTATCAGTGGGCCTCATATCTCCCGCTAGCTGAATTTGCTATCAACAATCACACTAGTTCATCCACACTCACATCACCCTTTTACTGTAATTATGGTTTTCACCCCAGGTTTTCTTTCTCATCATGTTCTGTTTCTGATACTCCTCGGGCAGAATCCATAACTAACCAACTGTGCACAGTGTGGTCACGAGTTCAGCAGAACTTGAAAAAATCACAAAGCCAAATGGTCCACCATTCCAGGAATAAACATACTGTCTCTGAAACTTTTGTTGTGGGTGATAAAGTCTTGTTGTCTACTAAAAACCTCAAATTGAAAGTTCCGTCTCTGAAATTTGCTCCTAGGTTCATCGGTCCTTTTGTCATAACTCATGTGTTTAATCCTGTATCTTTCAAGGTTGCGTTGCCCCCTGAATGGCGGGTCCACAATACTTTTCATAAAAATCTGCTAAAGCGCTATGTTGACCCTGTTGTACCTCTCCCTGACCCTCCCTCTCCGTCTGTTGTGGATGGAGATCTTGAGTATGAGGTGGAGAGGGTTCTGGACTCTAGGTTGGTGAGGAATTCCCTTCAGTACCTCATCCATTGGAAGGGAATCGGTCCAGAAGATAGATCTTGGGTCCCTGCTAGGGATGTGCATGCACCCCGGTTAGTGAGATTGTTTCACCAGAGTAATCCTTCTAAACCATCTCTGAGTTCTACGGGTCCGGAGGCCCCTCCTGGAGGGGGGGTACTGTCAGGACCGGCAGTCATTGCACCCGTTCTGCTGGTCCTGTCTCTGACTCTGGTGGCGAGGTGGTTGCCCGTGGTCAGGCTTCGTCCGCTATTTCGGCAGGCTCCTCCTCCAGCCGACAGTCTCTGGCTGTGGATGTGCGTCCCAGGCAGGGGACGCGCACGACGGTCATAAGTGCCAGGGACGTGGCTGGTGCGCACACTCGCTCGCGGCCTGTTACTGGTCGCCGGAAAACGCGAGCAATATAGTCTGTGTTTATTTTCTGATTTATCTGGTATCTTATGAGTTACGTTTTGTTCCTTGCTTTCTCCTCCCAGTCAGCTGGTTGGGTGGGGTCTGCTAGGTATTTAAGGACTTCTAATGTAAGCCTTGCTGCCAGTGTTTGGAGTTTCCTTGCTACTACCTGGTTTGTCATTTGTGCTCTGCTATTTAGATTCTTGTTTGTTCTTTGACCCTCGGCGTGTTTTGCGACTACTCTTGGCTTACTGATTTTGTTCCTGGCGTACTCTCCTGGTTTTGACGCGGCTATCTGACTATCCATTTGTTCTTGTTTGTCTGTCTTGTTTGTTTTCCCTTCCCCTGCACTTTTTCTAGTGTATCTCGAGTCTTCAAGTTGTCGACTCAGGGGTTAGCCTGAGTAGGCAATAGGCAGGGAAAGGGGTTGGGATTTAGCTCAGGGATCACTTACCCCTTGTCTGTGTATCCCAGCCCTGACATTAAATATCTCTGAAATGTAAACTCCTCCTTGTCTTCAAATGTTCTCATTTGCTTTCCTGATAATGACAACCTTACAGAATAAAGGAGGTTGAGAGCAGGGTACATGTCATCAATAAACATAGAATGCAACAGACTTCTTGGTAAGTCAAAATGTTGATACACAGGCCAAGGAACGGAGGACTTATCGGGAAGGAGCGTTCCTAAAAATGCTTGTTCACAAACTGATAACTGGCCTGTGTAAAATTGCTGCCAATTACCTGATGAACTAGCAGACGCTTGTTCATTGGGTGACAGCATTGTTGATGCGGACACTAAAATCATCATTTCTGGGCAGCAGATTGTCCAGTATAAATAGGGATCTGCTGCCAAGAAACAATGCATCTGTATGGGGAGAAGCGATCGCAGTAGCGAGATGATTGCTGATTGTAAATGAAGATCTCACCTTCGCTTCTATTGCCGGCACAGCCATCAGTGCATCTCCCCGTCGCGCTGGAGACTCTAGGGAAGCTCGTCCCCGTCGTGGCCTGCTATTGGCTGCCCCCTCCCATGCCGGATGTTTTCATCCGCAAGACAGGAAGATGCAGCGGCGGCCATGCCAGTATCAGAAGCAACGCAGATGCCGGGGAGCTGGGTAAGTACAATCTGTGTGAGAGGCTCAGGCATATGGGGGCAATTATAGAACTTGGACAGGGATGGCCAACCTGCAGCTCTCCAGCTGTTGCCAAACTACAACTCCCACCATGCCCTGCTGTAGGCTGATAGCAGTAGGAAGTCTGGGCACACCAGGAGTTGTAGTTTGACAACAGCTGGAGAGCCGCAGGTTGGCCATCCCTGGCATTGGATAACTCCTTTAACATTTATGGCAGAAGATATTGGTAATACTGACGTCCTCTAACTTTTTTCGGGCTATTACAAAACTAAACAGGAATGCTTATAGGTCACAAACCTCACATACAAATCTATTTGTGTGTAATCAGCTGAACTTTTTTTTTTTTTTGCATAATAGTGAAAATACCTAATTTCGATGAAGATGGTCTAATTTTCTCAAGTGCATCTGCAGTAACCTCAGAGTTAGATTATACATGGTAATACTTCCCAGAGCTTTAAAGGAGATTAACCCTGCGGTTTTGTTATTAAAGGTGTATTGCCCATGCCTTGAGCCACAACAGGAATAGACGCTTAGCACAAACTAAATAAAAGAGTATTATAGGTACTGTAAGCTTTGGTTAAGCAAATTGGTTCAGGTTTTCGAATCTAAGGTTTAAATAAGAGCTGAGTGCAGCGGCCTATATCCTGGCTGCACATTGACTTACATAGAATTATTATTTTCTTTTTGTAATGAAATCCTGTTATTTTTTACATGATTCTCATGATGATATATTAGCTTACAAACCTCATTTTGTAGGTCTCGGTTGTATCTGAGTTTATGACAATAAATGTGCACTTTTATCTTTGTTTTATTCCAAATAAATCATCCTAAAAGCATTTTTGATTCATTTTTTTTAAGAATACAATCCCCTATTTTAGCTTACGGATAAGCGATTTCCTGATTACCAACACAGTCAAGGCCAACTTGAGAAATTCATATTTATTTCTGATCACATAATCCTCATCCCAGAGAATTTAGCATTTGAAATATACTCCTGTGTAATTCCTAAGTGTTAATGGCACCAAATGAAAGTAAAATCTGATCTAAAATGTAGAGATTTTCGAGATGGAAAAAGGCAAAATGGCATAATGCTTCCCCATAATCATCCACCAATAAGTGAGCATTTTATCCGATTATATTTTGCATGTCGCTGATAAAATAGTTACATGCACTCACGGAGCATTTAGTAGCAGCCTAAGCAGATCTCTTCTTACAATAATCATAATGATAATAACCACAGCCACCGTTCATTAGCAGCAATAGTCATTATGAGGGATATGGAAGTGGAACAAATGGCGTGTCGGTATCCGCACCTTACATGTAAAAGCGTTGCATCATAAATTAAGCAGATAACGGTCTTGGGTGTGATGTGCACAAACTGTACGGTTAATTTATCAGGATGAGGCTAGGTGAGAAATATGATTCTGCTGTGAAATAACTAGGTTATTAAACACAGTATAGTTAGGGGAATAGATATATAGACAGACAGAAATAGATAGATACATTTTCTCTGATGAAGTAATTTAATTATCTTACAGATATATGTGTAGTTCCTGGCTCTTGACACCTGTGGATCAGGAGGGTTAACGTAAAAAAAAAAAAACAAGTGCCAGGGCTATAGTGACTAATGCAGTAATGGCAGAGATAGCTGGAGCTACTGAGAAAAGTGAGGTATGTGATGAAGGATTTATACACTCATGCAAAATTTAAAAAAAAGTTACAGATAATGAGGCACTGGTCATTAAACTGCCAATAATGTAGGTGCTTTCTTCAGGTAGGTCCTTCCTTCAGCAACTCCAATCACAAACTTCTCCCCGTGCCCCCTTCCCTCTCCCAGACTGCTCCCCATTGCTCCCATCCCTTTCACAGACTGCTCTCCATGCCCCCTCTTCTCACAGTCTGCTCCTCATGGTCCCCTCCCTTACAGACTGCTCCCCATTGTACCCTCCTCACTTACAGACGATTGCCCATGACCCCTTCCTCTCAGGCAGCTCCTCATGTCGCCTCCCCTCTCATAGAATGCTTTCAATATTCACCCTTTCTCACAGGCTTCTCCCCATATTCCCGACTTTCTCACAGACTGGTCCTCGTGACCCTATACTGTATTACAGGTTGTTCCCCATGGCTCCCTCCACTCAGACTGTTCCCCATGCCAACTCCTCTTTTCACAGAATGCTTCCCGTATCCACTCTTTCTCTCAAAGGCTGCTCCTCATGGCTACCTTCTCCTTCACAGACTGCTCCTCATGGCCACCTTCGTCACAGACTGCTCCTCATGGCCACCTTCTTCAGACTCCTCCTCATGGCCACCTCCTCCTTCACAGACTGCTCACCACAGCCACCTTCTCCTTCACAGACTGCTCACCACGGCCACCTTCTCCTTCACTGACTGCTCACCACGGCCACCTTCTCCTTCACTGACTGCTCACCACGGCCACCTTCTCCTTCACAGACTGCTCACCACGGCCACCTTCTCCTTCACAGACTGCTCACCACGGCCACCTTCTCCTTCACAGACTGCTCACCACGGCCACCTTCTCCTTCACAGACTGCTCACTACGGCCACCTTCTCCTTCACAGACTGCTCAACACGACCACCTTCTCCTTCACAGACTGCTCAACACGACCACCTTCTCCTTCACAGACTGCTGACCATGGCCACCTTCTCCTTCACAGACTGCTCACCACGGCCACCTTCTCCTTCACTGACTGCTCACCACGGCCACCTTCTCCTTCACTGACTGCTCACCACGGCCACCTTCTCCTTCACTGACTGCTCACCACGGCCACCTTCTCCTTCACAGACTGCTCACCATGGCCACCTTCTCCTTCACAGACTGCTCACCACGGCCACCTTCTCCTTCACAGACTGCTCACCACGGCCACCTTCTCCTTCACAGACTGCTCACCACGGCCACCTTCTCCTTCACAGACTGCTCAACACGACCACCTTCTCCTTCACAGACTGCTGACCATGGCCACCTTCTCCCTCATTAACTGCTTTTCTCCTATTCTAAGTCCCCTTATAACCTTCCTTTACAGTAGTAGCCATCTCTTCCTTTCCACCCTTTTATCCCTCCATAGGACTGCATAAGGCCCTATTCCCCAACAGCTTATCTGTTTTTTCACATGATGTAGAAATCTATTTTCCAGCCTATGGATCCAGACTATATATCGCATATAAAATGGGGAAAAAAATTGTAGCACTTCAAAGTATGTAAGGGAACAAAAGTAGACCTTTCATTTATTTTATGCATATGGGTGCTCAAAAAGTACACAGATTTTTTCCTCTAAATCATTTTATTTCATTTTTATTTTTTTTTTAGATACAGGAGGAGAGAAAGGGAAGGAGGAAAAACCATAGAAGCTTTGTAAACTCTCTGAGATGAGTCTTTTGAAAGACCTCTAAGCGGGAAAATTATCATTTTTTACAGCCCTCTTGAAGGTCTGCAATGACCTCTCTATGGGTGTTTATTGACCCATGTACAATTCTAATTTGTGAGCTTGTGCTAAACAGAAAGCAGATGTAGACAAGACATTGTCAATGTGTTTTAGGGACAGTTTCAATTCATATTAGCCTATACTAGTGATTTATGGCAGAGGACGTTCTTATGCCGGGTAACATCTGGATGAAGGGTTCATCACAACAGCCACCAGGAGAAGGACTGGAATATTTAAATAGGCCAGGCTACAAGGAAAAGTAATGCTAAGAAGAAAGATACGTTTCACTAGAAGACCTTTACTCACATATGAACATTCGGCCAAAGCTAAAGTTCCCATATAATACAATGTTTTTGGGATCGCACATGAAGATGTGAATGCAGCCAGGACTTGTCAGGTCTCCTGCCAATTGTGGCGTTTAGTTCCATAAAACTCTGCATTGTTCCATTCCTCTCTTATTCCGCCTAGAAATGTATAAAGAAATTGACAACTGGGTTCTACTATTCCCATTGTCAAATGGTTCTGTCCCTACACAGTCCATAAATGTTATTTTACTTGGAATACAAGTATCTACTAAAACAGACAGGAAAGCTGGCAGGCCAGGCTCTGTTAAAAAAAGCATGTATGTACAAAAATAACATTTAATGTAAGTGTATAGAACCAAATTTTATACAGATGCATAAGTCTGCCGCAGAGACCCTTTATTCTAAACAAAAACGTATGATTTCCATGTCTAGAGAGACCAGGAAGTAGAAACTGGAGGAGGAACCCTGGAAGCATTGTGATGAAAGCGGCAGGGGATAGTTGAGGTAGGTATGACTGTTTAATTAATTTAAGCCATTCTAAACCTTTTCTTAAAAAATTGCCAAAATCACAGGTACTGATCAGTTGGCCATAATACATAAGCGAGAATCAAACAAGAAATCACAGAAAAGAAAGAAAAACAAAACTTAAAGAGGTTATCCCATGATTAATCTAAAAATCATATAGGACATGGCAATCTAGTTTTAACAAAGTAAGAACCATCCCTGTACCTCACATGGATCCAGAGATCTCGCCATTCATTGCTCCAATGGCTCTGCTAGATTTATTTCAAGCTGGCAGCTCAGGGAGAGCGTGCACTTTTTCAGGTGGTGTGTCCGTTCGACTGCAGCTGGTGGGAGATGAAGGATGAACTGAGCATGTGCTTCCATCTCAGTGAGGTGGACACAAAAATTAGAAAAAAAAACAAACAGCAGGTGGCACTATACAGATATAATTCAGTGAATAACTCAGAGGCTATGCAAAATTTTTAATTACATACAATTACAAAAGTATTCAGATCCAGGTGCTGGTTTTTCATGAGACAACCTTTTTAAATTTAATAGGACATCCATAAAACAATATAATTAAAAACAAATGATCCCAATGGTGCACTGAATCTAACCTCACACTTGGGTGTCCCTGCCTAAAGCAGAACTTTAGGGGCGATCCTACTGTCTATCATTTACCCATTGAGTCACACAGACAAGTGGGATCCTTCTATTAATCAGGGTAAAGTAAAGGTATTGAGGCAGTGATGATACAGTTCTTTAACAACTCGATCCCTCAGTAGTCTCAGGGTATACCATCAATATCAATCATATACACCAGCGTCCAGTGACCTAGTATAAAACCAATACTGCATAATGCTCAAAGCATTTCCCCCTACAAACACTGTTGGTTTATCAGGGGGTATAACGGCAAAAAAAAATACAGGTTGATAACCCCCCCAAAAAAGGTCTATCACCACAATCAAAATACAGATATACCAAATATTCCCCAATTATCATTAGGTCTGATTAATTGGTTGTCCTACCCCTCATCCCCAGAGCATAGGTAAATAATCAGGAGTAAACAGGGCAGCCTACCCACCAGAATAGCTATATTTCACGCCCACACAAGGAAACATCAAATAACTGCTGCACTTATGATACAGGGACAAAGCGCTACTTATCTAAGGACAGGTATCCGCAAATGGTGGCTGCCAGAACAGGGGTGCCCCGCAGGCTATGATGGGACAAATACTCTATACAGGATCAGTAGTGGGTAAGACATTGTCCTCCTGCATCTGATTCATTAATATGTACTCAAGTGTGGAAATGATTAATCAGTGGATTATTTTATGATATCATTATAACTTTGATCATGTTTTTGTGCACCTAGTATCAGGTTGTGTATATATCTGGTGCTAATGCTACGCTTGTTTAGTAAATTTGAGATTCTTGGCAAATATGTTTTGTACAAAATTATTTGGGGCAGTCTGCCAAACGTCAATGCGATCTCTGTAAGATGGGAACCTAACACTAAATGCTACCTGTGTTTGCAGAGTGCTGTTACATTGTATGTATTTTTTTCCTTTGTGTATCTAACCATGGCAACATGCACCTGCACACTGGGATGTGCTGACTGACCCCCTTTTTCTTTGCGATATATATATATATATAGATGATACAATAAGATAGATATAGAAGAAGAAAGAAGAAGATAGACAATAGATATAGAAGAAGATAGAAAATAGATATAAAAGAATATAGACTGAGAAGATAGAAGAAGAAGGGTATAGGAGAAGATAAAATAAAGTTATAGAAGGTAGTTATAGAAGATAGATATAGCAGAAGATAGAATATAGACAGAGAAGAAGATAGATACAGAAGATAGAATATAGAAGAAGATAGAATATAGATGGAAAAGAATATAGAAGAAGATAGAATATAGATTTAGAAAAAGATAGAAGATAGAATATAGACAGAGAAGAAGATAGAAGATAGAATATAGACAGAGAAGAAAATAGAAGAAGATAGGTATAAAAGAAGATAGAAATAGAAGAAGATAGAGGATAGATAAAGCAGAAGACAGAAGATAGCTATAGAAGGAGATAGAAGATCTATATAGTAGAAGATAGACGCTGTCTTACATTTAGAACTGGTAGAGGATCCACAACCAGGGCTTTATTAAGACCAAGCTCTGAACCGCTGGTCTTAATAAATGTGCCCCTTTATTTTTGGAAAGTGCTGCCTTTTTTAACATAGATAGATAGATAGAAGATAGATACCATTAAAATAGCAGCAGACTCTACCAGTGTCATTGCCCTAATTATTCATGGGCATTCCATACTATTAGTGGTTTTTCAGCCTATTTGATCATTGTAGCTAATTCATTCATGGTGTGTTTTGCAAACTGGCAATTTACAAATTAATTGTCCCAAACAATATGCCCTGAAGGTTTTCTCCACTGAAGCCGCCTTGTCTCCTGTGATGACTGCTAATGGGCAGTTGAAATGCTTTCTCTGCAGACAATGGGCTTGCTGAAGTGTGCAGCTATTTAGGGGAAGCTGTCCCGCCTACCACGGGTGGCAGCAGTTTGTGCAGTCTGTGTCCAGCTGCTGTGAGCTGTCACGAGAATACAGGAGCCATGTGTCTGCAACAAAGCATCCTCACCCCATTGGCCCTTCTCAACCAGAGACGCGAGTATATCAGTAACATATGGCCTTTTGGGGGTTCCTCTCATTTAACCAACATTGTTTCCCTCTTTGGAAATAGCATAGATATGAAGGTATCTTAAGTCAGCCAAGAGGCCAAATTAAATTCCCAGAACAGCACAATTCAGGGCGTTAATTGGCTTGGCTCATATATTTGGTACGAAGCTCCCTGAGAAACAGATTGTCCCATTTTTCAAGCTAATGATTGTTATTGGAAGTAATGAATAGACAGGGTGTAGGAGAGAGTGGCGGCTGCGGCCTGGTAAACTTTAACTTCCATTCAGGACAGCATTATAGAGGTGAGGTTTGTTTTCCTAGCCAGACAGACAATGTGGTGCCACAATTGTCAAGGCATTAGGTCTCTAGAAAGAGGGGCATGAACCTGATGCTTCTCAAAGCCTATGAGACAACACAGCAGTAAACACGATGCATCTTCAAGATCACTTCTGGGAGAGAGTGAATAATAAGACACTAAAATAAAAAAAAAGGATGGATTACTTTGTCACCAGCATTAGTCAATATAAAAATAAGAGTTCAAAATAGAAGAAGAAAAAAATTGGGGAAAAAAAAAGAATTAAAAAAATATCAGTAGTAACATGTCATAGCAGCTGGACTTCTTTTATTTGTTCTTGAGGAGTTTTGCTAGTCTCTTAATCTGTCAATTATAATGACTTGTATATGAAAAATATGTTTACCCTAATCAACACAAGGTCAAGGACCTCACGGAGGTAAGATGTGGATTGCAATTTCCATGACTCAAGCTATTAGGTGTGATTAAACTGCCTCAGTAGAGGTTGTAGAACAGCATTGTAATCGGCAGACAATATACAAGCCCGGTGTCTCAAATTTGACATAAATGGCTTCTTTCACACCTTGTGTTGTGTAACTATAGCAGCTTGTGCCCGTCACTGCCCTTTTCTCCAGAGCAGGCACAGGCGCTGCGTCTCCTACCTGGTCCTGCATCTAGCTTCACCGGCAATACGGACCCGGAAGCCCATTCCTATCTGCTGCTGCGGCACAATATACAAGCCCAGTGTCTCAAATTTGACATAAATGGCTTCTTTCACACCTTGTATTGTGTATCGATGGCAGCTTATGTCCGTCACTGCTCTTCTCTCCAGGGCAGGCACAGGCGCTGCGTCTCCTACCTGGTCCTGCATCTAGCTTCGCCGGCAATATGGACCCGCACGCCCATTCCTGTCTGCTGCGGGCCCAGCACTCCATGTGTCTGCTCCCCTTCTCTGTTGCAGTCTGCCAAGCCTGTTCCTAAGGGAATGCATGCTCACACTCAGCCTCTTAAATGTCCAAATTCTTCTCCAGCCTAGGCCTAAGGCACCTTCACTAGTGGGAGGCTGTCTGAGCTTTAGGTTCGTAGTCTCTAGTTACCAATGAAGATGTGATAGTCTGTCTAGCTACCCGAGTACCTAAATCTTATCTGACAACCAACTCTAACTTCAAGCCGCCTGCCCTGATCTTAACTTGTTTCCCGTATTGACTTAGTGCCGTCTACCCTGACCGCAGACTTTATTATCGAATTTGTTTATAAGCTGCCCACCCTGGCCTCGGCCTGTCACCGGACAACTTTCGTTGCTTGACCCTTTGGGACTTTGCACTGGTGTCTCTGACCACTGTAGGCCACCTGCCAACTGCACCAGGACTACTCAGGAGGTAGCGTCCTGCATTGAAAACCAGATCGCTGTATAAGGTTGAAGGTGAAAGCCAGGTGAATGCTAGGATAATGCCCTTAGAGATAAATTAACATTTTTCTTCCCTATTTTCTGCGAGCCCTAATTTTTTAATATTTTTGTTCACATAGCTGTATGAGGGCTTATTTTTTGCGGGACAAGTTATACTTTCTAATGCCGCTATTAAATATGGCATAAAATTTAGTGGGAAGCGGTAAAAAAATTCCAAATCGGGGGGAATTGGACAAAAAATGCAATTCCTCCACAGTTTTATGGGTTTTGGTTCCTACGGCGTTCCGTTTGCAGCAAAACTGACCCATGCCCTTTGTTCTCTGGGTCAGTACGATTACAACGATACCCCATATGTGTAGGCTTGTTATGTTTAAATAGTGTAAAAATAAATTTAAACTTTGAAAAATATATATATATTTTTTTTACTTCGTCATATTCCAACCCCCACAACTTTTTTTTAGTTACATCCACAATCCATAGTTTTTATTGATACCATTTTGGAGTGTGCTTGACTTTTTGATCACATTTTATTACATTTTTTGAGTAACAGAAGTAGTGAAAAAATGGCAAATTGGCCATTTTGACCCTTTTTTCCGTCACGCAATTCGCCGTATTGGAATTTTTTTAGATATTTTAAAAGTACAGGCATTTTTGGTCGTGGTGATACCAATGATGTTTATATTTATTGTTATTTAGGTATTTATTTTTTAATTATACGAAAAGGGGGTCATTTAAACTTTTATATTTTTTATTTTTTATATATTTTTTAACATTTTTATTTTTTTAATTATTTTAAAGCTCATTTTTGAGCATATAGACAATGTTTTTTAATTTTTCATTTTGAGCAATCAGGGATTTTTAAAACTGCATTTTAAGTCCCATTTGCTCATTTCTTATCATGGCCTGCCATCTGGTGGCCAAAATAAGAATTGCAGATTGAAAGCTGTAAACCTCATCAGCAAGGTTTACAGCTTTCAAATCCAGTGCAGACACCCCGATTGACCACACGGGGCGTCTGCACAACACCCAGAAGCGCGCGCTTCCGGGTTTTACCGCTATTAGATGCTGTGATCTCGCTTGATCACGGCATCTAATGCCTTTATTTACCACGATCAGCATTATTGTTACTGTTTAAAACAGCAGACACTTGCCAGCCATGACGCTCGCTGCACGTGGGAGCGGGCATTATGTCCCTGCATCGCTCCAGCGTACAGCGCTGGTAGCGAAAGGGTTAAACATTATGGACAGCCCTTTTATGATTCTGCAGAAATTTTGACTACGGGGTCCTCCAGGTTAAGAGCTGCTCTTCCCTTCTCTCCTATGTGGGTCCTCCCCTACTATCATATGGAAATTGATAGCCTTAACGCAACCACCTATGACAGTTTACTATGAAGAATGACTTTCTGTCTGTAGACACAGGAGACTGGGAAGGACGATCTACGCACACAGCTTGTAGGACAGTGAATTAGAAAGCTTTGCAGATAAATGGTTTTGAAGTGTTTGGATAATTAAAATGGATTTAAGCACTTTCTACTTCTTATCTCAAGCACATAAATTGTGAGTAGTGGAATTAATGTTTCCTAATGCAGCGTGTTGCTTTTTGGCTCAGGTTGGGTAATGAAATGTGGTGCAGACATTTTAGAAAAGAAGTGGGGAAAATGCACCGTATGCCGAATGCTTAAAGACAGATTCATGCCTGAATTTTAATTATCTCTGACTTT
The DNA here is from genome assembly GCA_900303285.1 of Rhinella marina. Classification (NCBI taxonomy): domain Eukaryota; kingdom Metazoa; phylum Chordata; class Amphibia; order Anura; family Bufonidae; genus Rhinella; species Rhinella marina. The sequence goes on along the minus strand of ONZH01006882.1, from coordinate 88,768 downwards.
TGAGGGTTGGCAGTCGCTGAGCAGCTTCAAACATCTTCTGGGTCACACTGGTAGATCCACTATTAGAAGTACTCTGATAATCCTTCCATACCCTTTAATGGACAGATATTAGTGGGGTCAATAAACTTGGATCCTGATTCCCAAGTCATTTATTAGTTTACTTTCTCCCATTAGCACAAGCTAGAAACTTGACACATGCAGCTCCTCCCAAAACGAAATTTCCTACGGGTATTCAGTCTTGTCATTAAAGGGGTTTTACCATGACTGATGTAAAACATGAAAATCAGACACCATATAGTACATGACAACCTCTTTATAACAAAGCTAGAACCAGCTCTGTACCGCACATGGATCCAGAGATCTCCACGTTCACTGGTCCAATTGTTCTGCTAGATTATCTTCAGACTTACAGCTCAAGGGGCATGTCCTTTCTGCTGCAGCTCTCTCCCTGTAACTGACATAGCTTCTAACAAAATGTATGGGTGGTGGCAGTTGAAGATTTAAACTGAGCACGTTTGGCCAGCTCAGCGAGATGGACAAAAAAATTAAGAAAAAGGGCAAACAGCAGGTGGCGCTATACAGATACATTTTATTGAATAACTCAGCAGCTATACCAATTTACATGCAATTACAAATATATGCAGATCCAGGTGCTGGTTTGAAAAATGTTTTGTGACACAATTTTTCAAACCAGCACCTGGATCTGAAAGAAGGTTTGTACACAAACATAGAAGAGGATTCTTTACGGTAAGAGCAGTGAGACTATGGAACTCTCTGCCTGAGGAGGTGGTGATGGTAAGTTCACTGAAAGAGTTCAAGAGAGGCCTGGATGTATTTTTGGAGGGTGATAATATTACAGGTTATAGTTACTAGAGAGGGGTCGTTGATCCAGGGAGTAATTCTGATTGCCTGATTGGAGTCGGGAAGGAATTTGTTTTCCCTAAAGTGAGGAAAACTGGCTTCTACCTCACAGGGTTTTTTTTGCCTTACTCTGGATCAACTTGTAGGAAAACAGGCCGAACTGGATGGACAGATGTCTTTTTTCGGCCTTATAAACTATGTTACTATGTTACTATGTTAATTCCTTTAAGACATTGTAGACTTTAAAATGCAACGCTTCTTAAAGCAGTTTTCCCATTTCAACATTTACAAATTTATTTGGATATCATTAAAAACTCACAATAATATAATACATCACAAATACAGAAAAGATGGTGGTCAGGTAATACAGTAGATAATTAGCAACGCAAAACAGCCACAGTGGTCCACATGAACAGTACCATCTATCACACAAGGTAATACAAAGACTATAAAATCGCATATATGCAATATATGCAAATGCAATAATAAGTGCTACAAGTCCTACACAATACTAAAATAATCACATAGTGAATCAATAATGTTTAGATACAGGTGTAAGTGGAACATGTTACCCAACCGTGGCTGGCTGCTATCCCAACGCGCGTTTCGCCCACAGCTTCATCAGGAATGTTTAATTTTGATATGCTATAGTAGCGGGCTCTCCTTACATGTGTACCCCAGTTTGAGGTGGAGCATTGTGCCCCAAACTTATCTGTTGGTATATTAACTCCATTTCAACATTTGTGGCACTAGAATATGCCAAAAATGTCACATAGGTGCGGCTCCCACCTCTGGGAACCGTTCCTGTCTCCAGAACAGAGCCCCTGAAGTGAAGGTAAACACACTGCTCATGTGCTGCGTCCTGTCCTCTCACCGCTATGAGGCTTACTAAAATAGCTCAGCAAGCAAGCAGTGAATGGAGGGTATCCACGCATGCACAGATGCTTCACTTCAGGGGTTGCCGTACGTTTGTACCAGGGGCGGACACAGGCAGCAGAGGGCCCAAGTGCAAAAAATGTGCCTGGGCCCCCCGAAGCCAAATTCTCGACCTAATCTATTCCATCCTTACATTACATATAGCAATACAAAACATACAGGGTAAGGCTACTTTCACACCTGCAGCACTATGATCCCGCCACCTGATCTGGTAGAGAATGCAAGGAATTGGCCAATTCTCAGCTTTTTTTTTTTTTGCCAGATTGTGGCCGGATCTCTGCCAGACCCCATTGTAGTTAATGGTGCCAACGGGCATTCCGTCTGCATCCAGAAGTGCTGGAGCCGGTGAATTCCGGCAGGCTATTCTCTGCTGGAACAGCCTGCCAGAATCACTAACTCAGATGTCAAAGTAGCCTAATACAGGTCCACATACCTCTTACATTCAGTGACATCTCCTTTGAGGTACCGTATTTTTCGCCCTATAAGACGCACTTTTTTCCCCCCAAAAGTAGGGGGAAAATGCGGTGCGTCTTATAGGGCGAATACAAGTGAGCGCTTCCATAAGGAAGCGCTCACTTGTATGTAGGGACCCCCATCAGACCTCAGATCAGCCCACCCAGCCACTTATAAAAACCTTACTTACCTGTCCTGTGCTGCCGCTGCAGCGTCAGGTCATAGTGCGCGCCGGCAGGGAAGAGAGTGGAGCACGGGACCGGAGGGCAGCACATGACAGGTAAGTAAGATTTTTATAAGTGGCTGGGTAGGCTGGTCTGAGGTCTAATGGGGGCATAAGATGCTGATCTGAGGTCTGATGGGGACATAAGACGCTGATCTGAGGTCTGATGGGGGCACAAGACGCTGATCTGAGGTCTGATTAGGGCACATACTGCTGTGATCTGAGGTCTGATGGGGGCACATTCTGCTGATCTGAGGTCTGATGGGGGCACATTCTGCTGATCTGAGGTCTGATGGGGGCACATTCTGCTGATCTGAGGTCTGATCGGGGCACATACTGTTGATCTGAGGTCTGATGGGGGAACATTCTGCTGATCTGAGGTCTGATGGGGGCACATACTGTTGATCTGTGGTCTGATGGGGGCACATTCTGCTGATCTGAGGTCTGATGGGGGCACATTCTGCTGATCTGAGGTCTGATGGCACAGTGGGCTGATCTGAGGTCTGGTGGGCGCACAGTGAGATGGTATGGGGGCACAGTGGGCTGATATGGGGCCATAGTGGGCTGATCTGAGGTCTGTTGGGGGTCTGACATGGAGGGCTGATGGAGTTCTGACATGGAGGGCTGATATGGGGGTCTGATGTGATGTCCTGACATTTATGGGCAGTCTGATAAGAGGATCTGATGAAAAATATTTTTTTCTTATTTTCCTACTCTAAAACCTAGGTGCATCTTATGGGCCGGTGCGTCTTATAGGGCGAAAAATATGGTAGATGTTGCAAAATAAGGCAAAAAAAGGAGGGAAAGGCGCTCAAAGGGTTGATGAATCAGAGAATGTCCAATTAGACGATTAGGCTCACCTTGTATTGCTGTGCAAACATAGACACAACCCTATTGTAAGCAGGTATGGGCGGGAGGTCGGTGCTGTCATCCAATCCTCGCTTGAAGGGGTTCGGGTCCTAGCCGTGCAACGAGTGCAGCATTCTTACTTCTCATCCTCCGGCTCGGCACCAGAGACTTGAAAAAGGAACTCTGAGGCTCCGAAACGCGTTGTCGTCCTTTTAAAAATAAAAGATATCTCTCTACACCCTGTTTGTCATAAAGTTGCACCGAAGAAGTTTAGCTGTTGGGTAGCTTTCCATTAACATTTCTCCTATAACGATTGATGTAGATGTTCTCTGTCCTCATCTTCCTCTTTCAGACCCGACCAACATGATGATTTCTTTCAGCCATCTCTTCTTTATGCACAGTTTGACAGCCATACATCTTACTTTTCTAGTTTTCCATCATAGTGTAAACATTATTTTCCCCAAAAATAATTGTGCTAAGCGGATACTGTGCTAGAGTGCCCCCCAACCGTAATAGTGCTCCCCAAAGTCCCACCAATACAAATAATTATCTGCCAGAGTGCACATAGTAGTAATACTGCCCCTACAGTGCCCCCAACATGTCCTCATTGTGACCCTGAAGTAATAATGCTCCCATAGTGCCCATACTAGTATTCATGTTCCTCTTAGTCCCCTAATTGTAATAAAGCCCACCATTATGCCTCCAGTAGTAAAAATTCTGTTTATAGTGTGTGACAGTAGAAAAGTGCCTCCCTTAGAAATGTACGCCAGTACATAAAAATGCCCTGTTGTGTGGCAGTATAAAAATACCTCCTCTTAGTGCCTTCAGTAGAACCAATATCCCCACAATGCCCTCATAATATGTGCCAGTATAAAATACTCTGATAAAGTCCCCCCATAGGGCTCCTCCCCTCATCCCCATGGTGCCTGACATAATGTGCCAGTATAAAATGCCCCCATAATGCTCCTCTTCCCCCTTCCTAATAGTGCCCCCATAATGTGTGCCAGTATAATGCCCCTAATATAATGCCTCAATAGTGCTCCTCTCCCTCACTGAATGAAACAACAAATCTTTAGTATGTGACTATACCGTTATCTGGGTAGGCCAATGTTATGCACTGCAACCTGAAACTGACTGAGTTACCAATAGCAACCAGTCAGATTCCTCCTTTCATTTTTCAGAGCTCCTTTGGAAAATGAAAGATGGAATCTGATTGGTTGCTATGGGTAACTAAGCCAATTTTCCTTAGCAGTAGTTTTGATAAATCTCCCTTATATGCTTATCCTACAGCACTTACTAGTAACTAGGTGCTCTTTCAATGTCAGGGTACAGCCGATTGGGGGTATGTAGCCTGTGTTGTGGCCTCTTTACTTTCTGAACAAAGCGTGAAAAGTAAAGAATGCTTTTGGTTTAGTGTGGCAAGAGCTTGTTTAGGACATAATGTAACTTTCAATCATGAAAACATTCCAAGTAGGATCAGGGTAGACCCCATTCACATGACTGTATTATAGGTCTGCATTTTTGGGGGGATCAGATGCGGACCTATTCATTTCATGGGTCTGCAAATAATGCTGGAATGCTCTTCTGGGAGCCACTCACATACAGTATAGCTATATATGAGCAGCTCTCCGTTATGCCTTGTATAGGGAGTCCCCGCTCTAATGGACAGGGGTTGTGACAACTTCCAAAATTCACTCACTGTTCGGTCTAGTTCTGCATAATTCAGGAGACTGCAAATCAAACATATCATAATGATTGGCTGGTATTCTCTATGAGGAAACCATGTTCTGATTTATAGTGGGATATCATCATAAGCTTGCAGACAGCGCCCTCTCCTGGACACAGTTCACAGTTGCATTATTTCACTGCTAATTACTGTGACTGTCACCAATGTGGGCATTTTAAGGTGGGGGAGACAGTCTTTGATTTTTGTACAATTCATTCTTTTGTTCATATCAATCCCAGTAGATACTGCAGGGTCAATTTATTAAGGGCTCATGCACATGACCATATGTATTTTGCAGTCCACAAAACACGGATCTGCAAAAAAATACGTATGACGTCCATGTGAATTCTGTATTTTGCGGAACAGAACAGCTGGCCCCTAATAGAACAGTCTTGTCCTTGTCCGTAATGCGGACAATAATAGGGCAGGTTCTATTTTTTTGGGTAACGGATATATGTAAACGGATTGCACACGGAGTAATTTCCGTTTTTTTGCAGACACATTAAAATGAATGGTTCCGCATACGGTCCGCAAAAAAAACATAATGTAGTGGACACTACTTTTTTGCAGTGCGGACAGTTGGATGCAGATCGCGGACCCCATTCAAGTGAATGGGTCCACGATACGTATGGGGCGGCCCCATAGCAATTTGCGGACCGCAGCACAGGTCCGGCCAGCACACGTTCGTGTACATGAGGCCTAAGACTGAAGTTTATACTGGCCCAAGATGCAACAAAATTAAGAGGACAATGTCTCTTAAAGAAGACCTTTGACCGGTTCTGACATTACCATATAAATACCTGGCTGTGTAGGGCATACTGATGGTATGTGATATCGCTCTTTTTTTTTTTTCGATGTGCTACTCTGTTCGTCCGCTGTGCCCTCCGTTCCGGTTTCCCGCCCTGTATGCTAATCCATAGTATCAGTACGGGGAGGAGGAGATGGCTGTGTTTCTCAGGGAGCGTCTCCTTAACCCTGGCTGTCAGCTGCCCAATTGGAACTGAAACGTCACAGCCAGGGAGAAGGTGAGCATGAGAAACACGGCCGTCTCCTCCTCCCTGTACCGATGATATGGATTTACATATCAGGCGGGAAACCAGGGCGGGGGGCTCAGAGTTGCGCATAGAAATAAAAAAGAGTGATATTACATGCTATCTGTATGCCCTACACAGCCAGGTATTTATATAGTAATGTCAGGACTGGTGAAAGGTCTTCTTTAATAGGGTTTTCCAGGAATTCAATACTGAAGGCCTACCTGCAGGATAGGTCATCAATATTTGATCAGTGGGGGTCTGACTACCTGCAACCCTGACGATCAACTGTTTGAAGAGGCCTCGTTGCTTCCTAGGCCAGTGACCTCACATTTATTGGCCACAAGTCCTATTTGCTGCTAAGTCCCATTCAAGTGAATGGGGCTGAACTGCAATACCAAGCACAGCCACTATGCAATGTATGGTGCTGTGCATGGAATGCTATATGGATATAGGCAGAGTTCAAAAGAACATTTAACCCCTTAAGGCCGAAGCTACTTTTACACTTAATGCCGAAGCCACATTTTTAAAATCTGCCATGTGTCACTTTATCAATTCATAACTTTGGGATTCTTTCACCGATTCGACTGATTCCAAGATTGTTTTCTCGTGACACATTGCACTTCATGACAGCGGTAAATTTGAGTCAATATAAAATCACCTTTATTTATAAAAAAAATCCTAAATTTACAGAAAATTTGGAAAAATTTGTCATTTTCAAACTTTGAATTTCTCTGCTATTAAGGCAGATAGTGATCCCTCACAAAATAGTTATTACTTTACATGTCCCATATGTCTACTTTATGTTGCCATCATTTTGTAGATGTAATTTTATTTTTTGGGGATGTTAGAAGGCTTAGAATTTTAGAATCAATTCTTAAATTTTTTTAGAAATTTTCCAAAACCATTTTTTTAAGCACCAGCTCAGTTCTGAAGTCACTTTGTGGGGCTAACATAATAGAAACCACCATAAATGACCCCATTTTAGAAACTACACCCCTCAAGGTTTTCAAAACTAATTTTACAAACTGTGTTAACCCTTTATGTATTCCACAAGAATTAAAGGAAAATGGAGATGACATTTCAAAATTTCACTTTTTTTGCAGATTTTCCATTTTAATCCATTTTTTCCTATAACAAATCAAGGGTTAATAGCAAAAAAAACCTCAAAAATTATTACCCTGATTCTGCGATTTACAGAAACACCCCGCATGTGATTGTAAACTACTGTATGGGCGCATGGCCAAGCGCAGAAGGAAAGGTGCGCCAGATGGTTTTTGGAGGGCGGATTTTGCTGGACTGGTTTTGAGACACCATGTCCCATTTGAAGCCCCCCCGATGCACCCCTACAGTAGAAACAACCAAAAAGTGCCCATATTTTGGAAACTAAGGGATAAGGTGACAGTGTTATTGATACTATTTTGGGGAACATATGATTTTTGATCACTTTATATTACACTTTTTGTTAGGCAAGGTAAACAAAAATGGCTGTTCTGGCTCAGTTTTTTTTTTTTTTTTTACTGTGTTCACGTGAGGGGTTAACTAATGTGATATTTTTGTAGAGCAGGTTGTTACGAACGTGGCAATACCTAACATGTATAGTTTTTTTTTTTTATTTAAGTTTTACACAATAATATCATTTTTGAAACAAAAAAAATCATGTTTTAGTGTCTCCATTGTGAGAGCTGTAGTTTTTGTATTTTTTGGGCAATTGTCTCAGGTAGGGGCTCATTTTTTGCGGGAAGAGGTGACGGTTAGATTGGTACTATTTTGAGGGGTATATGCCTTTTTGATCGCTTGGTATTACACTTTTTGTGATGTAAAGTGACAAAAAATGGCTTTTTTGACCCTGTTTTTATTTTTTTTACTGTGTTCACCTGAGGGGTTAACTAATGTGATATTTTTGTAGAGCAGGTTGTTACGGACGTGGCGATACCTAACATGTATAGTTTTTTTAATTTATTTAAGTTTTACACAATAATTTCATTTTTGAAACAAAAAAAATCCATGCTTTAGTGTCTCCATTGTGAGAGCTGTAGTTTTTTTTATTTTTTGGGCGATTGTCTCAGGTAGGGGCTCATTTTTTGCGGGAAGAGGTGACGGTTAGATTGGTACTATTTTGAGGGGCATACGCCTTTTTGATCGCTTGCTATTACACTTTTTGTGATGTAAAGTGACAAAAATAGCTTTTTTGAACCTGTTTTTATTTTTATTTTTTTACGGTGGGGTTGGGTTCACCTGTGGGGTTGGGACATGTGATATTTTTGTAGAGCAGGTTGTTACGAACGTGGCGATACCTAACATGCTTGGGGTATTTTTTATCTTTTTTTACTAATTTCAAATTTGAGTTTTGGGGGGAAAAAGGGATTTTTTTTAACACTTTTTTTTACACTTTTTTTTTACACTTTCTTAGACTCAGACCCACTTGGTTCTTGAAGATCCAGTGGGTCTGATTGTTCTATAATACACTACAGTACACTATATAGTGTACTGCAGTGCATTTTCACTCTTGCTAAGCCTTGTCAGGCTCCTGCCTTTAGCAGGAGCCTGATGAGGCTTAGCTTTCACCATGGCAACCGAGACGCTTCTGAAAGCGTCTGGTTGCCATGGTAACCATCGGGACGCTGCCACAGCAGAGCAGCGTCCCGATGGAAGGGAGAGGGAGCTTCCTCCCTCTCATCTGGCCACACCATCGGCGCTGCCAGCGCCCGATGGGAGAGGGAGGGAGCTCCCTCCCTGTTAACCCCTTCCATACAGCGGTCCCTACGGACCGCGGCATGGAAGGGGTTAAACTGCTGACATCGGTGCCAGCACCGATGTCAGCAGTTTCAAGCAGAGTATCAGCTGTATGCTGATACTCTGCTTGATAATACGCTCGCCATCCTGAGAAATCATTGCGGGCGGCACTCGCGCCGCAGCCGCCCGCACATCGCCCGCCCGCTCGCCCGCTATATCTCCCCCCCCCCCCACCCAAACGGCCATCAGAGAAAACAGTGGGGTGGGGGGGGATATATTTATATATATTATAGTGTTAATTTTTTTTTATTATTATTTTACAGTTTATTGCAGCTACGATCGCTGTGATTGGCTAGTCTTAACAGACTAGCCAATCACAGCGATCGCTAGCCCGGGACCGCCCCCATTGGTCCCGGGCTGGTTAGCTGAGACCCCTGGCTGTAAGTAACAGCCGGGGTCTCAGCTCTGTCACCATGTCATCAGACATGGTGACAGTTTAATGCCATGACGGCTTATCCCGTCATGGGGCGGCAAGCGGCTCCTGCCCATGACGGGATAAGCCGTCATTCGGCGTTAAGGGGTTAAACCCATTTTTTTTCTGTGCTGTGTACCTGGTGAAGGGGAGTGGTTAGCAATCCCAGGTGCTATAAATTACATAGCTAAACTCTTATAGAGCTTGCTCTGACATTGGGCTTGCTTTGTAAGTGGGCTGTGTATAAGTGGAGTTAAAAAAAACGTGTGCTGGTACTGAGTGTGAATTTGTGGGAGTGACTGCAAATAACTGTCTAGTTTATTGCAAAGGTCTTTGTTTGTTTAGTGCTTGCATTTGGTAATAACATTTAAAGGGGTATTCTCATCTTAGACAATGGGGGCATATCGCTAGGATATGCCCCCATTGTCTTATAGGTGCGGGTCCCACCGCTGGGACCCACACCTATATCCAGAACGGAGCGGGGAGCGCTGCGCCTGGAGGACCCCAGGTTTCCGGGGGTCCGGCCACCACCAGGCGCAGCTCCCCGCGCCGCTCATAGAAATGAATGGGAGCCGGGCCGTGCATGCGCGGTGCGCTCCCATTCATTTCTATGGAGCCGACGGAAGTAGCCGAGCCAGCGCTCGGCTATTTTCGGCGGCCCCATAGAAATGAATGGAGGGCGGCTGCGCATGCGCAGTGCGCCCTCATTCACTTCGGGGGCTCCGTTCTGGAAATAGGTGCGGGTCCCAGCGGAGGGACCCGCACCTATAAGACAATGGGGGCATATCATGTCTAAAATGAGAATAACCCTTTAACCCCATTTTTTTTTCTGCTGTGTACCTGGTGAAGGGGAGTGGTTAGCAATCCCAGGTGCTATAAATTACATAGCTAAACTCTTATGCCCCTTTCACACGAGCGGGAGACTCGCATGTCTCCCGCAACGCATCTACAGGGCTGGACTCGGCACTGACAGGGATCGCATAGCATTGTATGCGATCCCAGTCAGTGCCGGAGTCCAGCCCTGTAGATGCTTTGCAGGAGACATGCGAGTCTCCCGCTCGTGTGAAAGGGGCATAATAGAGCTTGCTCTGACATTGGGCTTGCTTTGTAAGTGGGCTGTATATAAGTGGAGTTAAAAAAACGGAGTTTAAGACCAAGAGCAAAAAGTAAGGTTGGAGAGATTTTCCTTGTGTGTTGTCACTTGATTTGTAGTCCTCCAGCTACAGCAAACCACAACTAATCGCATATTTACTGTTTTTCTGTACTGTACTGTATATCCCCATCTAGCAGGTGCTCCATGGACAATGCTACTAAGTGTGTGTCCTGTGCAATGTATGCATGCCTTGAAGAACCATTCATGGGTGAATACATTTGCACTAGATGCAATCACGTTGCATATTTGGAAGCCCAGATCTTGGATCTAAATAAGCAGCTTGACATACTTAGGGGCATTAAACACCTGGAGAGAGGCTTAGACCTCACAGTGCAGGCACTGGCTGGGGTCAGTGAAGAGAAAGAGGATGGAGATGGGCAAGAGCAGGACTATCAGGTCAGCAGCTGGGTTAATGTAGTAAGGAGGGGTAGAGGGAAAAGTGCCAGGGAGGCTAGTCCTGAGCTGGAACGCCCTAGTAAATATGCCTGTTTGGCTGATATTAGGGATGAAAGCCCAGGACCAGCGACACTGCAGCAGGCCGTTTCTCCTAGAAACCAGGAGGATGACCGCTGCAGGAAGGATGGGAAAAGGAGAGCAGCAAAGGCCAGACAGATGCTGGTGGTAGGGGACTCTATTATTAGGCGGACAGACAGGGTCATCTGTCGCTGAGACCGTGAATGCCGAACAGTGTGTTGTCTCCTGGGTGCTCGGGTTCGGCATATTGCGGACCGGATTGACAGATTGCTGGGTGGGGCTGGGGAAGACCCGGCGGTCATGGTACACATTGGCACCAATGACAAAGTCAGAGGGAGATGGAAGGTCCTTAAAAATGATTTTAGGGAACTAGGAGAGAAGCTCAAGTCCAGGACCTCCAAGGTAGTGTTTTCAGAAATACTACCAGTGCCACGAGCGTCACTAGAGAGACAACGGGAGCTTAGGGAGTTAAATAAGTGGCTAAGAGGCTGGTGCAGGAAGGAAGGGTTTGGGTTCATGGAGAACTGGGCCGACTTCTCTGTCGGCTACATTCTCTACAGTAGGGACGGGCTGCACCTTAATGGGGAGGGTGCAACTGCCCTGGGGGAAAAATGGTTAGATGGAAGGAGGAGCTTTTAAACTAGGATCTGGGGGGAGGGTGGGGGGTAATACTAATAAGGGGGTTGATAGTGTAGATAGAGAGTGGGTCATAGGAGGGGAGAGTGGGGGGTTAGTGGGGGTTGGGATTAGTGAGGAATGTAGGGAGAATATTGGGCAAAACATCAACCAAAGTAACCCAAGAACCCCGGATATTCAATTCACAGGTAATAGTAATTTAAAAAGGGGGGTAAAAAATATACATAGACCTCTTAAGTGTATGTACACTAATGCCAGAAGCCTGACTAACAAAATTGGTGAACTGGAATTAGTGATCTGTGAGGAGGACTATGACATAGTGGGAATAACTGAGACATGGATGGATGATAGCTATGACTGGGCAGTTAACGTACAGGGTTACAGTCTGTTTAGAAAGGATCGCCAAAACCGGAGAGGGGGAGGGGTCTGCCTTTATGTAAAGTCCTGTCTAAAGCCCACACTCCGGGAAGATATAAGTGAGGGACATGAAGATATGGAGTCACTGTGGGTAGAAATAAATGGAGCCAAAAACAATAATAAAATATTAATAGGTCTTTATTATAAACCCCCTAGTATACGAGAGCCCATAGAAAATCCTACTTCTAAACGAAATAGTTGAGGTGGCAAATCATAATGAGGTTGTTATTATGGGGGATTTCAACTACCCAGATATAGACTGGAAAACTGAAACCTGTACATCTCATAAAGGAAACAGGTTCTTGGAAATAACCAAAGACAATTACCTTTCCCAACTGGTTCAGGACCTGACTAGGGGGATGGCCATACTGGACTTAGTATTAACCAATAGACCTGACAGAACAACAGATGTGCAGGTCGGGGGACACCTGGGAAATAGTGACCATAAAATAATAACCTTCCAACTGTCATTCAAAAGAGCGTTTCTTCAGGGAGGAACAAAAATACCAAACTTCAAAAAAGCAAAATTTAGCCAACTAAGAGAGGCCATAGGCCTAACTAACTGGGACAAAATCCTCAAAAATAAAAATACAGCCACAAAATGGGATATTTTTAAAAGAATCCTAATATCTAATTGTGAGAGGTACATACCTTATGGGAATAAAAGGTTAAGGTTTAAGGTTTAAGATAAAAACAATGTGGATAAACAGAACTGTAAAGAAAGCAATGAATGACAAACAGAAAGCATTTAAATCACTAAAACAGGAGGGGAGTGAGGAAGCATTTGATAAACTATAAGGAAAAAAATAGAATATGTAAAAGACAAATAAAAACAGCCAAACTAGAGACCGAGAGATTAATTGCCAAAGAGAGTAAAACTAACCCTAAAATGTTCTTTAATTATATAAATGGTAAAAAGTATAAACCTGAAGGTGTTGGCCCCTTACAGAGTAATGAGGGGGGAGTTGCAGAGAGCGATGAGGAGAAAGCAAAGCTACTAAATATCTTTTTCTCCACTGTATTCACTGAGGAAAATAAACTGTCAGATGAAATGCAGAATATAAAAGTAAATTCCCCATTAAAAGTGCCCTGTCTGACCCAGGAAGAAGTAGAACTGCGTCTTAAAAAGATTAAAATAGACAAATCGCCAGGACCGGATGGCATACACCCCCGTATCCTAAGAGAATTAAGTAATGTCATCGCCAGACCCTTATTTCTGATATTTAAGGACTCTATACTGACAGGGAGTGTTCCACAGGATTGGCACATAGCAAATGTGGTACCAATATTCAAAAAGGGCCCAAAAACAGAGCCCGGGAACTATAGGCCGGTAAGTTTAACATCTGTCATGGGTAAACTGTTTGAAGGTTTTCTGAGAGATGCTATCTTTGAGTACCTTAATGAAAATAAGCAAATAACTCCATATCAGCATGGCTTCATGAGGGATCGGTCATGTCAAACCAATTTAATCAGTTTCTATGAGGAGGTAAGTTCTAGACTTACATCCAAATCAATGGATGTCGTATATCTGGACTTCTCCAAAGCATTTGACACTGTACCACATAAAAGGTTAGTATATAAAATGAGAATGCTTGGCCTGGGAGAAAATGTCTGTATGTGGGTAAGTAACTGGATCAGTGATAGAAAACAGAGGGTGGTTATTAACGGTACACATTCAGATTGGGTCACTGTCACTAGTGGGGTACCACAGGGGTCAGTATTGGGCCCTATTCTCTTCAATATATTTATTAATGATCTTGTAGAAAGCTTGCACAGTAAAATATCAATTTTTGCAGATGACACTAAACTGTGTAAAGTAATTAACACAGAAGAGGGCAGTACACTGCTACAGATGGATCTGGATAGACTGGAGGCTTGGGCAGAGAAGTGGCAGATGGGGTTTAACACTGACAAATGTAAAGTTATGCATATGGGAAGGAATAATGCAAGTCACCAGTACATACTAAATGGTAAAATATTGGGTAACTCTGACATGGAAAAGGACCTAGGAATTTTAGTGAACAGCAAACTAAGCTGCAGAAACCAGTGTCAGACAGCTGCTGCCAAGGCCAATAAGATAATGGGTTGCATCAAAAGAGGCATAGATGCTCGTGATGAGAACATAGTCCTGCCACTTTACAAATCACTAGTCAGACCACACATGGAGTACTGTGTACAGTTCTGGGCTCCTGTGAACAAGGCAGACATAGCAGAGCTGGAGAGAGTTCAGAGGAGGGCAACTAAAGTAATAACTGGAATGGATGGACTACAGTACCCAGAAAGATTATCAAAATTAGGGTTATTCACTTTAGAAAAAAGACGACTGAGGGGAGATCTAATAACTATGTATAAATATATCAGAGGTCAGTACAGAGATCTCTCCCATCATCTATTTATCCCGAGGACTGTGACTGTGACGAGGGGACATCCTCTGCGTCTGGAGGAAAGAAGGTTTGTACACAAACATAGAAGAGGATTCTTTACGGTAAGAGCAGTGAGACTATGGAACTCTCTGCCTGAGGAGGTGGTGATGGTAAGTTGACTAAAAGAGTTCAAGAGGGGCCTGGATGTATTTCTGGAGTGTGATAATATTACAAGTTATATTTACTAGAGATGGGTCGTTGATCCAGGGAGTTATTCTGATGCCTGATTGGAGTCGTGAAGGAATTTTTTTTTCCCTAAAGTGGGGAAAATTGGCTTCTACCTCACAGGGGTTTTTTTTGCCTTCCTCTGGATCAACTTGTAGGAAAACAGGCTGAACTGGATGGACAGATGTCTTTTTTCGGCCTTATAAACTATGTTACTATGTTACTATGTGACGTCGCAGAGGAGGGGCGGAATGGAATGGGTGTGTGTGCTGTCTGTGGAACACTGACGTGTGAATGAGGCTTAACCCTTTTTTTATTGAAGAAACTGAATTTACACCATTTCTAGATGCTTCAATTACACAGACGGCGACTAAAAGAGTATCCTAGCCTCCTCTGCACTGCCAGTATGCATCAGCTTACTGTATCTGAAATGTATAGGAAAGCGCAGCAAACTGTACAACTTATACAGAGAGCCATTGCAAAAAGGATATACTGTGTAGTATACTTTTTTTTTTTTACAATGGGGCCACATGGGTGACAGGTGCCACTGTACAGCTTCCATTACAAGTCTCTGTCAGAGGTATATGTCTTGACTGGCCAATGGTAGGCTCAAACATAAGGTATACACAGAATAAAGAATAAGCAATGTACTGTATAGCATCTCAGTCAACCTATCTATATGTCAGTATACTGTGCCATGTGCCACTTGAGCAGGGGGTGAGGAATTGGGGGGTCCACCGGGGGATTCACCTGTTCCCCTGTAGGCCAGTCCAAGCCTGCTTCCTAGGCCAGTGAGCTTAAGTTCATCGATCACAAGTCCTTGCAGTTTGCAGCTCAGTCTCATTCAAGTGAATGGGCTTGAGCTGCAATACCAAACACAGCCACTATACAATGTATGGCGCTGGCATGCAGTCACTGGAGTGCCAGGGACTCTTCAAACAGCTGATCAGCGGAGATCCTGAGAGTCGGACTCCCACCAATCAGATAAATGATGATGTATCCTGAGAATAGGCCATCAATCTCAAAATCCGGGACAACCCCTTTAACATATTCCTAGGTCACCCATAGTTTTCATAAGAAAGTTTAATATAGGATCTATAAATAATCACAGACAAGTCTGGCTGGTTACCAAAAAATGGTTATTAATTATAAAACAATAAAAGCCACAAAATCAGGTTTTACAAGTTTCCCTTGACGTGGCCGTGTCAGAGTGATCGTATCAAAGCAACCAAGAATGGCTGGCACCACTCAAACAAATGCCACCACCCACTGTACCAGATAGGAGGAAGAAGAGAGGGCTGGTGTGAGAAGCGTGACATGCACTGACTCCTCAGGCTAGTTTCACACTTGCACTTGTATATCCAACATATATCCTAGCGCTTGTATATCCAGCATATATCCTAGTGTGAAACTAGCCTGACCATTATCGAGAGGCGGGGGAGATTTATGACACAGTCTAAAAGTAAAACTGTCTTTATTGCCCGTAGCAATCAATCCCAGTTTAGCATTCATTTGTTCAGCTGTAACAAATGAAAGCCGTGCTGTGATTGGTTGCTATGAGCAAAAAAGATAGTTTTGTTTATAGACAGTTTCATAAATCTGACCCTGAATTATTATAAAGATACGCCACTTTTGTGGTGTGAAAAAGTTGCAAACTTTTTGTGCAAGCGCTGTTTCTCCACTGTCCTCGCCACTTCCCTGAAAAGGGGGCATAGTGAGGACAGGGCCAACATTTATACATTTATATATTTTCTACGCCAGTTTTCGTATGCCGGGCCATGATAAAGCTACCCCTTTGACTGCAATCAGTACCCAACCTCAACTTACATCACTATTCCATATACCTGCACTTCACCGGCACTGTGACATGGAACGTCACTGCTGCAGCCAACCCCTGTCCTCAGGATCTGACCGCTATGGACAGAGATTGGCGGCAGCAGTCACATGTCATATACAGAAACGTCTCCGCTGCAGTTTGTAAACAAGCAGCAGGACTGGACAAGCGCCGCAGAGAATGGTGCTGAAGAAAGGGCTGAGTATAAAATGATTTTTAATTTTTTTATTTACACTGTTGAGTATCTCGGACAAACAACTAAAGGCGTCTTTAGATGCTCCGATGTACAGCTGATTGTAGGGAAAGAAGCGTTCCTTCACGCCAATCAAAATACACCAGAATTCTAGCGCAATTTGTGACAAAAAAGGAGTACGCGCTTCCAGGGTCCTAATATTGATGACCTACCCTCAGAAAAAAAGGGGGTCTGATTTCCCGCATCCCTGGCGATCAGCTGTTCCCTGCAGTCTCCACCGCTGGAACTACAGAGAAAGAAGCACAGTTCCAGTCAAAGTGTAGTGGCCGTGCCAGGTTACTGCAGGTCCACTCCTATTCAAGTGAATGGGACCTGATCTGCAGTAACCTTTCACAGCCCCTTAGGCAGGATAATGGGTCCGGCCATACTACAAAAATTGTTCAGGAATAGTTTGAGGAACAGGACAGAGTTCAGTATGATGACATCTGCGTTGTGAACTCACTAATTGTACTGTATTGTACTTGTACAGTGAGGAACTGTAATTCTCTCACTGTATCTGGCACATATGCCGGCTTGCAGCCAAACTAAAAATACTTCACGCAGCATTTTTTGTCTGGCCGAAAGCTGGCCTGTATGCCGGAGAGTGGCCCGATCCCAGCGGTGCATGGAAGTATCCTGCTATGTCAGATACAGGGAACTCAAGCAGTCCGTTCCAAAGCTAATGTGAACGCGGCTCAAGTCCCCAAAATACCCAGTTAGCAATTTGATTGAACTTCAAATCAGGTCCGACATCCGGCACCCCCACTGATCAGCTGTACGGGGAGACGGCGCCCGCAGTGCGCACGTGCTGTCTCCCTTCTCTCTGCTGTATGTCTATTGTGGCGGGTGGTGGACCCCCACTGATCTGATATTGATGACCTTTCCTGAGGATAGGTCATCACTATTAAAAAGCCTGGACAACCCCTTTAATGAGAGGCACATGGACGTCCAAACTGATGAAACCATGTGCCTCATGTTAAAGGGATTGTCCCACAAACAGTTTTCAAACCAGCACCTGGATCTGAATACTTTTGTAATTGTATGTCATTAAAGATTTAGTATAGTCACTGAGTATAGCACCACCTGCTTTTTTTTTTCTTATTTCTCTGACCTGCTCACTGAGATAGCCGCACATGCTCAGTTTCATCCTTCGACTGCCTCCTGAGCTGTGATAGGGAGAGCATGGACACGCCCCCTTAGCTGCAGCAGAAAAGACACGCCTCCTGAGCTGCCAGTTTGATATAAATCTAGTAGAGCAATGAATGTGGAGGTCTATGGATCCATGTGAGGTACAGGGCTAGTTCCAGCTCTGTTAGAAAGAGATTGTCATGTACTATATGATGTCTGATCTTCATTTTTCACATTAAACCCCTTTAATAGCATGTAATACCATCAAGTATGGGGTTAAATGGGTTCTCCATGAATTAAGAAAATGAAAATACGCAAATATTACTTTATTATAAAAATATTCCCAAATACCTTACATTAGTTATAATGGCTCATTTTGTCTAGGGAGCAATGATTAGGAGAAACAAAATGGCCGCTGCTTGTACACACAAAACCTGTCCTAATCACACAGCAGGACAAGTTACTTCACAACACTGAGGTAAAGAGCTGCCTCATCCTCCTCTCTGCTCTGCTTGTCAGGGATTATGATCCTGACTACAGTTTAATATGATATTTAGCTGAATCTTTGTGGGAATAGAGGAGATATGAAGTACAGAGAGGACAGACTGTGGTACTGGTGACTGCACACAAGTGCTGCTGCTTATTAGCCACATCTGCTCCATTCCTACAGCGATTCAGCTTAAGATCTTATCATCTGTATTTCAGATCATAACCCCTTGACAAACAGAGCAGAGAGGAGGATGAGGCAGCTCTTTAGCTCAGTGTTATGAAGTAACTTGTCCTGCTGTGTGATTAGGACAAGTTTTGTGTGTACTAATAGGACAGCGGCCATTTTATTTCCACTAATGATTGCTCCCCAGACAAAACGAGCCATTATAACTAATGAAAGGTATTTGGGAATATATTTATAATGAAGTAATATTTAAATATTTTCATTTTCTTAATTCCCGGAGAACCCCTTTAATGGTACATGAATGGGTTATACTATTAATGTGAGGCACATGGAGGTCCCAACTGATAAAACAATGTGCCTCATATTAACCCCTTCCTGACACATAACGTAATAGTACGCCATGGCGGCAGGTGACTTACCGCAATTTGACTTACTATTACGTAATGGTGATCGGGCGGGCACCGGAGCAGTGCGCACCCGATCACAGGAGGGGCCAGGCAGTCACTGATAGTCGGGCCCTTGCTGTATACGCTGGCATCGCTGTAAAAGCCTATTTAGCGATTAACCCCTTCTATGCTGTGGTCAGCGCTGACCGTGGCGTAGAGGGTGTTTGCGGTCGGGTCCCCGCTCTGTGGTGACAGAGACCCAATGGGTGAGAAAACAGCCTGATGCTGTGCAGAGTATCCCCAATGCCTTGCACAGCATCAGGACCTGCCTTCTACTGAAGCCTACGAGATTTAACCCCAGGCCCGGTCTCCTAGGCAACCTGTTAGTGTATTACTCAGTGTAATACACTAACAGGCAATGCATTACAATACAGATGCAGAGGGGATCAGACCCCCAATAGTTGAAGTCCCAGAGTGGGACAGAAATAAAGTAAAAAAAAAAAAGTAAAAAAGAAAGTGTTTTTAATAATATAAAATAGTTTCAAGTAAAAAAAGCCCCTTTACCCTGATTTTATAATAGAAAAAAAAAGAAAAAACTGACATATTAGGTATTGCCGCGTCCGTAATGATCAGCTCTATAAATATATGACATAATATACCCTGTCAGATAAACACTGTAAAAAAAAATTTAAATTGTGCCAAAAAAGGCCATTTTCTCACCTCACATCACAAAAAGTGCAACATCAGGCGATCAAAAACACGTATGCCCCCCAAAATAGTACCAATCAAACCGTCACCTTTTCCCCACAAAAATGAGCCCCTACACAAGATAATCATCTAAAAATAAAAATATAGATCTCAGATTATGGAGACACAAACATTTTTTTTTGCTTCAAAAATGCTATTATTGTGTTAAAGTGAAATAAATAAAAAAAAGTAGACATATTAGGTATCGCCACGTCCGTAACAACCAGCTCTGTAAAAATATCACATGACCTAAGCTCTCAGGTGAACACTGTAAAAAATTAAAATAAAAACAGTGGCCATTTATTGTCACCTTACATCACAAAAACACCATGCGATCAAAAATGCGTATGCCCCAAAATTGTACCAATCAAACCGTTACCTCATACCGCAAAAAATGAGGAGACCCTACCTAAGACAATCGACCAAAAAATAAAAAATCTATGACTCTGACTATGGAGACACTAAAATATGATTTTTTGTTTCAAAAATGTTATTATTGTGTTAAAGTGTAATAAATAAAAAAAGTACACATATTAGGTATCGCCATGTCTGTAACGACCTGCTCTATAAATATATCACATGACCTACCCCCACAGGTGAACGCTGTAAAAATAAACAACCAATTTTTTTGGTCGCCTTGCTCCATAAAATGTAATAATGAATGATTAAAAAATCATATGTACCCAAAAATGGTACCAATAAAAATGTCAACTCTTCCTGCAAAAAACGATCAACAGAAAAATAAAAAAAATATGGCGTTCAGAAAATGGAGACATAAAAACAATTTTTTTTCCAAAAAACTGAAACAAAGAAAGTAGACATACTTGATATCATCACGTCTGTAACAACTTGCTTTATAAAAATAGCACATGATCATGACCTGTCAGATGAACATTGTAAAAAAAACTGTGCCAGAACATAAAATGTGATATAGAGCGATCAAAAATCATATGTACTCCAAGATAATGCCAATAAAACTGTCACCGTATCCCGTAGGTTCCAAAATGGGGTCACTTTTTGGGACTTTCTACATCGGGGAGGGGGGGGGCTTTAATTGGGACATGGTGTCTAAAAACTAGTCCAGCAAAATCTGCCTTCCAAAAACCATACGGCGCTCCTTTCCTTCTGCGCCCTGCCGTGTGCCCTTACAGCAGTTTACCATCACATGTGGGGTGTTTCTGTAAACTGCAGAATCAGGGTAATAGATATTGTGTTTTGTTCAGCTGTTAACCCTTTGTTGTGTTACAGGAAACAATTGATTAAAATGTGAAATCTGCCAAAAAAGTGAAATTTAGAAATTTCATCTCCATTGTCCTTTAATTCTTGTGGAACATCTAAAGGGTTAACAGAGTTTGTAAAATCAGTTTTGAGTAACTTGAGGGGTGTAGTTTCTAAAATGGGGTTATTTATGGGAGGTTTCTATGTAAGCCCCACAAAGTGACTTCAGACCTGAACTGGTCCTTAAAAAGTGGGTTTTGGAAATGTTCTTAAAAAATTTTAAGAATTGCTTCTAAAATTCTAAGTTTTCTAATGTCCTAAAATACCAAAATGACATTTACAAAATGATGCCAACATAAAGTAGACATATTGGGAATGTTAAGTAAATAATATTTTATGAGGTATTAATATTTGTTTTAAAAGCAGAGAAAGTGAAATTTTGAAAATTGTGACTTTTTCCAAATTTTGGGTAAATTTAGGATTTTTTCATAAATAAAGGTGAAACATATTGATTCAAATTTATGACTGTCATGAAGTACAATGTGTCATGAGAAAATAATCTGAGAAAGGCTTGGATAAGTAAAAGTGTTCCAAAGTTTTTACCACAGTGACAGGCAAAAAATGGCCTGGACAGAAGGGCAAAAACTGGGCCGGAGTAGAAGGGGTTAATAGCATTACCCTCATGTTCTGCTCTGTGTGAGGAGGTAGTTGATGTGGTTACTATTAACATGAGGCATATTTTATCAATCTAGGCATCCATGTGCCTCACACTATTAGTTAGTGACCTGATCAAGTACCTCCTCACATAATGGGCATTCCATACTTTGCCAAAAAAAAATATATAAAAGGGTTTTTTGTTTTGTTTTTTTTTGCATGGTATTGAATTGGTATCCAGTATTGCAATACTTTTCTTGGTGTCAAAACTGAATCAAAATTCTGATATTGTGAGAACTCTGTGTGCTGTAAATGTGCATGTACTATGTAGACAGTGTATACGTTTTGTATGGAGGCAGACTTTATAGATTTATACTTGGCGCTGTACAAGTGCCAAGTAATGCCAGGCCCTGAGCAGGTGCAGTGAGTACACGCCCCGGATCCGCTCACATTCCATATCTAAGGAATGCTTTTACGCTGAGTTTATAAAAGTGAAATCACGTCATCCGTTCAGCACCAGACTCTCATCATCCGCTCCCGCACGTGTCTGATGACACCCGACTGACTAATATTCATTCAGTACTCCTATTTATCTCAGCTGACGTCCAGCACTCACAGAATGTTGTGTTCTAGGATAGACATTATATAAGTGTGTTCTCTATGATGATGGTTAATATATTATATAAGGGCATTCTATAGGCTTATAGATATAATAGATGTTCTATATGGTGATGTGTAATGTCCTGCCTATGATGACCTCCTTTTATGGGTTTATGAAAATGGCCACCCTAGGAGTACTAGATGACCCCCACCAATCAGCTAGGTACTGCCTGAGTATAAACCATCCCTATAGATACATAGATCGATATGAGATAAATAGTCTATGTGTGTGTATATATATATAGTGTATATCTATATCTTTGACCTAGTTACAATCTTCCGCTTTCCAAACAACCTAAAGTGAACAGTGCACATCACTTCTTTCAAATAGGACAACCTCCCCCATCTTCCCCCTGCCACTACTGTCCCGCAGCATCAACGCTTCGGAATGCGGACAGAAAGCGACACCGTAGCAGGACTCAGAGAATAAGCCCCTCCCATTTCCCGTCTGTTCACGTGACCTCCCTCCCTCCTTTTTCCAGCCTATCAGAGCAGACGCTTTGCTTACGTCCCTCCTGTCAGCCCTGGGGATGACGTAGAGCGGGGGCAGTGATGTGGAGCTTTTCCGTAGTGACAGGAGCACCGGCCGGCACCGAGCAGCCCTATGGCTTGTGACTATGAGCAGGTAAGTGGTGACGGAGGTAGCTGCCCCTCTGCCTTTCTCATTCATTACACGGAAGCCCTAGAACCGCTGAGCAGATAAACGCCTGGTGTAAATGCCGGCATTCATTCACTTATTGGGGCACATACAGACAGTGGGGGGCATTGTATAATACTCCTTATCCCCCCTGGTTGTCCCTGGCATTGTCCCTATCACTTTTCTGACTTGTAAGGCAGTGCGATTTCCAAGCCGTGACCTCCCTTTGCGCCATTTTCAGTGTAATCAGGTCAAAGATGTTGATAATTTGCTTGTAATGATTTTTTCCTTGCCCCACTCACCGACCAACCTCCGCCGCTTGGAGTCCATTAAGTCACCCACTGTCTGTACCGCTAACCTTTGACACGACGCAGGACAGCGGTGCTTCACTTCTAGGATGATTCGAAGTGTGAAAGTTAAAGAAGTTTTTAGGGTTTTAGATAAGTTTTATTGATAAGGAAAAGTTCATCTACTTTTATCAATTTTAAAGGGGTTGTCCAGTTTCCTCTTCAGTTAATTTTTAAGTATAGTAAGATTGATGGGTTTCAGAAACTGTCATCTGGCCGCTTTAAGGTAGGTCCACACGGATAAGAAATGCTGCTGCAGTGGAATACAATGGCAGGTAGGTGGATACGATCTACAGATCTCATCCACATGTAGAATTTTCCAAATGGAAGTAATCCTGCAGATTTTAAAATCTTCACCCTAAAGGGCCCTTTACACTGGCCGAGAGTCCCTAGGATAATTGCTGAGTGTTTATAGGAACCCTGATTAGCGATTATCTGGCGGTGTAAATATACTGCCGATTACCTAATGAATCCAATCATTTGTGCAGCACACAAAAATCGTTTGCCGTCAGCAGATCGTGCTGTGTAAAGTCAGTATGGGGAAGAGTGATGGCATTAGTGATCGCACCTCCCTATACTGTGGAGGAGATCACTGCATGTAATAGCAGTGGTCTCCTCCACTGACAAGCAGGCAATTGCTAGGAAGGAATCATTCCCTGCTGACACTTTGTTCATCTGTCGTCCCATGTAAAGGGACCTTATAGGAGCTGTAACCAGAAGAAGAAGGACTGATATGCACTGGTGATCCTTTTTTAGGGCAGTATGCTCTGATAATATTTGGCCAGCATGTCCAGGGTTAACACACTTGGGCTGCATCCATGAGGCATCCGTCATGCAGCCGTTTTTTAACGGCTGTTAAGTTCATGCGAAACGTCTGTCAAAAACGGATATAGGGCCAGAAAATGGATGCTCTTCCGTCCGCCCCGTGTGTGTCGTTTATGGAGCTGTTGTATGAGTGTTTGGCTCTTTGACTATAAAATTCTCCAATGTTTTTCAGTTCTGAAACAACAACCATGAAAATCCCAAAGCTCCCATTCCTCCTGCTTCTTGCTTTGTGCGTCACGCTGTACATCAGCTACCTCCGATGGAATCCTAGTGTCCAGATAGAGAAGACTGAGTCCAACCTGAAGAACATCCATGGAACCGTCCAAAATGAAATATTCTATGGTATAATGTTTGACGCTGGGAGCACGGGAACACGCATACACGTTTACAAGTTCAGTCAATCATCCTCTGGTAAGAGACGCTGTATAACATCTTCTTATTGGTCCCTCTATACGAATGTGTCGCCTCTCCACAACATAGATAATAAGTATCCGATCTCTGGGACTCCCAATGATCACAGTAGCTTGGTCTTGGTCTTGGAGTCAGTAGACTCATGATCACACTTGCAGGCTGCCACTTCATTCATTCTACATTCTGTACTCTGCCTGCTTCTCCTCAGCAGTCCGATGGAGCTGAATGGAGCAGCAGCAACAGCACAAATGGGACCATGTTCTTATGATGTTGGGGGGGGGGGTTACAGCAGTTGGACCACCACCAATGAAATTTGTTTTATGGTGATTGGATCTTATGGTGGGACAACCCATTTAAAAGGGTTGGCCACCTTTGGGAGGTTTTTTTTTTTTTTTTTTTTTTTTTTGGCAAACCCTCACCTCTTGGACAGACCTACAGTGGGAAGCATACTTGCCTGCTCCTCTGCGTTGGGTCCTGGCTCTTTCACTCCCCAGCTGTCAACATCCACTTGCACAACACTGCAGATATTGATAGCGGGCGACTCCAGCTAGGCAGCCAAGGCTTGGGGAGCAGGTGAGTGTGCTTCCCTTTGCAGGTATGCCGAATAAAACCCAAAGGTGGCCAACCCCTTTAAGACCTTACTGTCTAAGAGTGAAAATGTAGTGGAAATGTAGCCCTAACAACTAGACTGTTAGCCTTGCTTAAAGGGATTCTCCGTGAATTAAGAACATGAAAATACTTAAATATTACTTTATTATAAATATATTCTCAAATACCTTTCATTAGATATAATGGATCGTTTTGCCTAGGGAGCAATCATTAGGAGAAACAAAATGGCCACCGCCCCATTAGTGCACACAGAACCTGTCCTAATCACTCAGGAGGAAAAGTTACTTCACTACACTGAAATAAAGAGTTGCTTCATCCTCCTCTTTCTACTCTCTACTTGTCAGTGATTATCTTCCTGAATGCAGATGATAAGATCTTCAGCTGAATCTCTGGGGAATTTAGCTCATGAGAAGACATGAAGTACAGAGAGGACGGACAGGACAGACAGTGGTAATGGAGACTGTAAACAAGTGCTGCTGCTCATCAGCCACACCTCACCCTCCTGTCTCCTCATCATCTCCATTCCTACAGGGATTCACTTGTATTCAGGATCATAATCCCAGACAATAGAGCAGAGAGGAGGATGAGGCAACCTTTACCTCAGTGTTGTGAAGTAATCTGTCCTGCTGTGTGATTAGGACAGGTTTCGTGTGTACTAATAGGATGGTGGCCATTTTATTGCTCCTAATGATTGCTCCCCAGACAAAACAAGCCATTATAACTAATGAAAGGTATTTCTGAATATATTTATTATAAAGTGATATTTAAAGGGAACCTGTCATCACCAAAACACCCCCTGAACTAGAGTAAGCGTTGTATAGTGTAAGTGATGCTGAATACAAATATGTAAGTTTTATCTTCATACTCGCTTCCATTCTGATGCTGTGCTCCCACAAACCTGCAGTAAAATGCACTCACTGGACTCTTCTTTGAGTCCTCTCCATTATGTGAGTGAGCACTGGAGTCCAGTGAGTGCATTTCACTGCAGGTTTGTGGGAGCACAGCATCGGAATGGAAGGGAGTATGAAGATAAAAATTACATGTTCGGATTCAGCATAACTTACACTATACAACGCTTACTCTAGTTCAGGGGGTGTTTCTGAGATGACAGGTTCCCTTTAAGTATTTTTTCATTTTTTTTAATTCCTGGAGAACCCCTTTAAAGGGGTTTTATACTGATGACCTATACTCTGGATAGATCATCAGTATCTGATCAGTGGTGGTCCGACACTGTAACCTCTGCCCATCAGCTGTTCGAGAAGACATCGGCACTTGCAGTGACGCTGCAGCCTTCTCTCAGCTTTTACTAGGTCAGTCACGACACGTTGATCGGTCACGTGGCCTAGGCGCAGCTCAGCCCCATAGATGTGAATGGGGCAGAGCGCGATACCAAGCACAGTTGGTATGCAATGTACGTCGCTGTGCTTGGTGACCTGTGAGAAGGCTGTGGTACTCACAGGGGCACTAGTGCCATCTCAAACAGCTGATCAGCGGGGGTCCCGGACGTCAGACCCCCACCGATCAGATACTGATCACCTCATCAGTATTAAAATCTCGGAAAACCCTTTTAAAATAATAGTGAATCCTGCATTTTCTCCGGCTCTATTGTAATCCCATACCCGATGTACAGAGTTGTGATACTGATCTATGCAGGAATGTCAGGGCTATTACTGTTCAGTCATTAGTTAGTAAAGGCAATCAATAGGATTAAGCTTATTAATAAGAATTCAGGAAGCCAGGTATATGTACATTAGTACAGGCTGAATCATAGGACATATACAGCTGCTGACTCCGGATATTTCCTATAGCAGACATGGAGATCACAGTGTGCTTTATATAATGTCACAGGAAGTAGGACATTTGTCGTGTTGTCATTTGACATTCTTAATTACGTCCCGTGGTTTTCCGCCTTTGTGCTGTCCTTTGCACGTCCCGGCCCGCTCCACTTAGCTCAGTATATTAATTATATGCAGATTTCTTCGAGGGATGCGATGAACAGATTATTCCTTCAGTCCGCTACTCTATTTTTCTCCACTGGCAGTTACTAGTCCCCCATTTACCTTAAGGGAATCGTCACCTTGAAAAATGCAGTTTCTGCAGGCAGCATGTTATAGAGCGGGAAGAGCTGAGCAGATTTATGTATAGTTTTATGGAAAGAGATTCAGTATAACTTAATATCGGCTTGTTCTGAGCTCAGGAGTCATGTGGGCGGTCCTTCTCAGCAATCGGCAGCCTTGCCTTTGTGGTTATGCATACACCGGTAGCTGTCAGTCACTGACCGCCCACAGCCATATCTACTGTAAGAAGCCGTGACAGGGTATGTTCACACAACGGATTTTGAAAATCTGCCGACAAAATTCGGGTGCTTCCCATTGAAATGAAATGGAGGCGGTTTTTGGAGCTGATGTTTCCAAAATCAGCCCAATAAAAACTCTGTGTGTACTGGCTCTTACAGGGAAAGAGCTGCAGCAGAAAGTACACACCCCCAGAGCTGCCAGCCTGAAGAGAAGCTGGCAGAACTGGAGGAACGGGGAGATGTCTGAGTTTAGGGCTGGTTCTAGCTTTGTTAGCAAGAAATAGTCACGTATGAATCATGGCAAAGCCCCTATAAAATATTTATTCAATTTTATAAGAATACATTTAGTGTGTTGCATGTTTTTGTTGTTGTTCTTGTCTACTATGTCATTCACAATCGTGCTTTTTCTTAATTTGAGTGGTGCATTGTGGGAGCTCACATGAACTTGTACCCCGGCTGATGAACTTTGAACAAGATTTCACGTCAAAGGCTGCAAACGGTTTAGCTGGCTTTTTTGGTGTAGATGTTTTCTTCAACATTAGACCCCTGCTTAGTGCAGTCACTGGATATTTTATAATCCCAGTGAGCAGGGCGTACCCTATACAGAAACTGAATCAATAATCCCACCAAAATTGTACTTAAAGGCATCTCCGGGAATTAAGAAAATGAAAATACTTAAACATTACTTTTATTATAAATGTATTCCCAAATACCTTTCATTAGCTATACTGGTTTCTTTTGTCTGGGGAGCACTCATTAGGAGAAACAAAATGGACGCTGTCCTATTAATACACACAGAACCTGTCCTAATCACACAGGAGGACAAGTTACTTCACAACACTGAGGCATAGAGCTGCCTCATCCACCTCTCTGCTTGTCAGGGATTATGGTCCTGAATATATAGGAATGGAGTTCAGTGCTGTGAAGTAACTTAGTCCTACTGTGTGATTAGGACAGGTTTTGTGTGTAGTAATTGGACAGCGGCCATTTTATTTCTCCTAATGATTTCTTCCCAGACAAAATGAGCCAGTATAACTAATGAAAGGTAATAATTAAGTATTTTAATTTTCTTAATACCCGGTGTGAAAGAAATTAAGTGGTTAAAGGGGTATTCCGGTAAAGTAACTTAATTTTTGAAAAACTGCATTAAGGCTGCAAGCTGTGACCCAACCAGAACCCATAACTATACATATGATCATAGCTTCAATTTATCCTGCAATCCATTTGTCTAGCTCTTGTGAGCCTGCAACACACACACACACACAGAGTATCATGGCGCCTGATCTTCCCTCACAAAACTACAATCCCCACAATCCCTAGCTTTCCAGCTGTGAGTTTCTGCTTGTTCATGATTGTTGCTGTTCACTGATTGGCTGCCTGATATTCCAGTCCAGACACGTCTCCTGTACTCAGTAATCAGCAGCACACTAACATTTAGCTAGAAAACTGATAGCAACACACTGAGCATGCCTGACCTGATACAGGCTCAGAACTACAGGTCGGTACCATGGTAACTCATGAGGAAACACAATGGGTATGTGAAACTGACATTATATTAGGTAATTATTGATTATGAATTAGTCTAACACATAAGTTATGTTTATGGTAACCGGAATGCCCCTTTAATGAACATTAATTGTGCTAATTGTACTTAATTAAGGAATATATTCTGTTTCCTGGTTTTGTTTTGTAACCTTTATAAGGAACTTAGACACGGCAAATAGGGAACTACTGAGACATTATGAAATATAGAGTGTGGAGGGGGCACCTGGACATAATGTCTGGATGTATTTTCCTTTATACCATTATGCTTCTGACAAGCGAGGTGTAGTCCCCTAGTTTGGGCCTTCTCCTAAATTGCAGCGACACCGGAGAACCCCTTTAATGTCTATGGTCACCTTGTGTTGTAAATGATGGTAAAGTTCTTTATCCTATCTCTCTTATCTTATAGTAGCTCATTCGTAGTTGGTACTTGGTTGGGGAAAAAAGTTAAAGAGGATCTCTGATTTTTCTATACTGATGACCTATCTGCCAGTGGATAGGTCATCAGTACCTGATTGGTGGGAGACCAAGACCCGGCCCCCACCGATCAGCTCTTTGGAGAGGCCTTCTCACAGCTGACCCTAGGCCATTCATCAGTCATGTTGTCTAGGCACAGCTCAGCCCCATAGAAGTGAATGGGTCTGAGCTGCGATACAAAGCACAGCCGCTATACCATGTACAGCACTGTGCAGGGTGAACTATGAAGAGGCAGCGGCGCTACTGAGAGCAAACAACTGATGGGTCTTGGGCCCCTGCGGATCAGATCCTGAGGATAGGTCATCAGTATAAAGTCGGAAAACCCCTTTAAAGCGAACCTGTAAGGAGGACTGAGGCCCCCACACCACCACCATTGCCTTACAGTGTGTACACATAGCTGTCTATACAAATTCCTGTGTATATAGTCAGTACCTGCATTGGACTTTGAACATCGCACGCTGCATGTGACTGAGGTTCCTGGAGTCATGGAGGTGGAGCCGCTTGGGTGAACAGTCATGGTGGCTGCTCCTGGCTTGATTGATGTCTTCTAAAGCCGTTCTCTCATGTGCAGTGAAGCAGGATGTCCTCGCCCCAGTTTCCAGTGCATGTGATGCCAAGAACCGTAGAGCGTGCATGGCATACAGGATACAGGTAGTGATTATCCAGATAGAGACCTGTATGGGCAGCTATGTATACCCGCTATAAGGCAGTGCTGACTGTTTGGGGCCCCAAATCCTGCTGACTGGTTCCCTTTAACCCTTAATGTGCAGAAGCTGCCTCCAGGACAATCATATGTCTCTCTTTGTCTCAGGGGCACCTCATCTGGAGCACGAAATCTTCAAGGCCATAAAGCCAGGTCTGTCCGAGTATGCTGACCAGCCAGAGAAGGTAAGAGGAGGGGATTGTGGATATCTCATAGGACGACTGTGATCTGCCACAAATGAAATGAATTCCTAGCCACCGCTGTGAGAGTCTTTCTTCGCCTCTGTCAGATTTCTATTTGCGTATTTTGGTCAATATGACATTGGCCCGAGGAAACCAATCTCCTCCAAGGAAGAAATTCCTGCAGGGGCTCAAAAGAGAAAAGACTGGGGAAATGCATCCCTCTAATGCCAGTGTGAGCCTGCCCTACCCTATAACTGTGCCGGTCGCTGCCAAAGCAAATATTAGACTGCATATTGCCTTCGTTCTGGCTGTGAAGTACTTCTTAAATGTCATGGGATTTGGTACTAAGTCATTACTTCTTATCCGTGTCCTGGAACATTACTTGTTTGCAGAAAGCTCACATAATACTTATGCAAATAGCAGAGACTGAATTATTTCACACATTTTTTATTGAGTTTTGGAAAGTGTTTTATAACAAAAAACAGTGCATTGTCATGAGTAGGGATGAGCGAACCCGAACATCACAGGTTCGGCATTTGAGCAGTGGAGGAATCCCGTTATGGATTCCGTTATAATAGAATATAATGTAATTCTATGATAGAATGCAAAATGGAAGCCTTTAAAGGGAACCTGTCAGCTCTGAAACACTCTCCAAACTAGAGTAAGCGGTGTATAGTGTAAGTGACGTCGAGTCCGGTTATGTCATTTTTATCTTCATACTCACTTGCATTCTGACTCTGTGCTCTGACAAACCAGCAGTAAAATGCACTGAGAGGACTCCGGTGCTCACTCACATAATGGAGAGGACTCAAAGAATGCATTTTACTGCAGGTTTGTGGGAGCACAGCGTCGGAATGGAAGTGAGTATGAAGATAAAACTTACATATTCAGATTCAGCATCACTTACACTATACAACGCTTACTCTAGTTCAGGGGGTGTTTCGGAGATGACAGGTTCCCTTTAAGAGGCATTCCGTTATGATCCGCCATAATAGTAGTCTATGGGAAAGCATAAGAGATCCGTCTTTGTTTTTCGTCCTGCATAACGGAAACCAGACAGATCCGTTAGGCTTTCCCATAGACTTCGATTAAGACGAATCAAAACTGAATGACTCTTAAAGAGGCTCTGTCACTAGTTTCTAACCTATGTATTAAAATACATAGATATATAGGTGCATTAAACACAATCCCAGACATACCTTTATAGCAGAGATCATTGCAGCGGTTGTTGAGGAAAGTGAACTTTTAAAAATATGCTAATTAGCCTTCTAATTAGCCCCTGGAGTAAATGATAGACAGCGCTAGACCATTCGGTCTAGCGCTGAAATCCCACGCCTGCGCACTACTACTGTCCCCGGCGCATGCGCAATAGCGCTTGCAGTGCCGAACACTGCAAGCGCTTTCTTTCCTCTGCGCATGTGCGGTCACTTCGATGAACCCAGAAGTGACAGCGCGTGCGCACAGGAAAGAAAGCGCTTGCAGTGTTCGGCACTGCAAGCGCTATTGCGCATGCGCCGAGGACAGTTCTAATGCGCAGGCGCGGGATTTCAGCGCTAGACCGAACGGTCTAGCGCTGTCTATCATTTACTCCAGGGGCTTGATTACAGGCAGGAGGGCGTGCCTCGGACCCGGGAGGGCGCTGAGGATGCAGTGCTCGGAAGGGAAGAGCATGCCTCCCGGTGCTCCGAAGTCTAATTAGCATATTTTTAAAAGTTCACTTTCCTCAACAACCGCTGCAATGATCTCTGCTATAAAGGTATGTCTGGGATTGTGTTTAATGCACCTATATATCTATGTATTTTAATACATAGGTTAGAAACTAGTGACAGAGCCTCTTTAAAGGCTTCCATATTGCATTCTGTTATAGAATTCTGTTATATTTCGTTATAACGAAATTCCTCCACTGCCCAAACCCTGAACCTGTAAAGTATAGTGTACAGCTGTCCCTCCAGTTACGGCATTGATGTGAAAGTAGATGTGCAAGTAGATGTGAAAGTATAGCGGTGCCCAAAGTACCTTTCATATAGAATGAAGAATCCTCACCCATAACCTTTTCTCTCATGACCCCAGTGTGCTGCAGGAATAAAAGAGCTGCTAGATATTGCCATTGAAGAAATCCCCAAACACCTCTGGAGATCGACTCCGCTCGTCCTCAAAGCTACCGCTGGATTACGCCTTTTACCAGAAGAGAAAGCACAGAAATTATTGGACATGGTAAGAAAAAAAGGATCCACGTGCCCTGATGCGAATACAAAACCCATTTTCAAGAAGCCTGTTAGAGCTATGAGCGATGAGAGTCTCATTCAGAGAGCAGCTACAACAATCTCCCTCTGTCTCTCTTCCTCCATAGATTGAATTGTTCTGGGACAAATTACACTTGTATCTTATGAACAAATGACAATGACAGGACAATGATTGTGTTTATTGTAGTCAGTGACTGCTAGGAGAATCATTTCATAGGTCGCATCTGTCAATTGTATATGTATCTCAACAATTCATGTCTTAACCCTGTAAGCCACCGTAATGTAACTGTACATCTTGGATTGGCTTGTAATGTTGGGGATTGGAGAGAACACCGATCCTAGCCAATTAACCACCTAGATGCTGCTGCTGCTGCCCCCCTCACTCCTGCTGGATGTGCCATAAATGTCCGATAGGTGCCATCGCCAACAGTGGGACCTGCAATTATCTTCTGAATGGTGCCCCATCTTGCAGCCACAGTGAATAGACGCGTGGCTCTCCTTTCCCTTCTGCAGGAGTTTCGATAATAGCTGAGTATATGCCATAAATGTCCAGATGAGATTAACCCTTTAAGTGTATATACAATGTCTTGTAAGCTATAAAATCTTGATTTATTTCTCATTTGTTTCATATATTTAGGTGAAGAACATTTTTCAGTTATCTCCATTTCTTGTTGGAAAAGAAAGTGTCTCTATAATGGATGGAACTGATGAAGGTGAGAAATCAAGCTATAAAAGTGAACCGACTGCCACCAAAATACATGCAACATCCAGTTAATCAACAATTACGTTTTTATTTTCCAGGAATATTTGCTTGGATCACTGTTAACTTTCTAACAGGTAAGTAGTGCTGGCTGCCT
Organism: Rhinella marina; assembly: GCA_900303285.1. Lineage (NCBI taxonomy): Eukaryota > Metazoa > Chordata > Amphibia > Anura > Bufonidae > Rhinella > Rhinella marina. The sequence goes on along the minus strand of ONZH01006882.1, from coordinate 55,552 downwards.
TTTTGTTGGAAAATGTTATCTATTTGCATGTGCCCATTATATAGGCCCTAAGGGGTCTGTACCCTGAAAAAGGTGCCCAGAGATTGGAATCCGCACAAGGTGCCACTGTCTCTTCACATCTACTTTAGAGATTACGGGGAGGCCATGTCCTGGACATCGTGTCTGCAGGATCATCTGTTCTGAAATCTTAGTGCTTCTTTACACATGAGAGTAGGTCTAGTTGAGATTCTCAGAATGTTCTCTTTTAGGACAGAATTACACTTGCGTTTTTTGTTTTTGTTTTTTTTTTTGTTTGTTGTTTTTTTTTTAAAATCCAAACACAGAAGTTGAATTTTTGCATGATTCTTAACCCCTTGGCGACAATGGGCGTACCGGTACGTCCTGGGCACGAGGTACTTAGTGCAACAGGGCGTACCGGTACGCCCTGCATGTAAACCCCCCCTGCTCAGTGCAGGGGGGGTTACATGCTGTAATGGGTGCTGTTTAAGACACCCAGCCACCCATAGTTAAGGCCTCGGGGGGTGCCGTGCACCCCCCATAAAGGCGATCGCTGTGAATGGCTGGTCTATTCAGACCAGCCATTCACAGCAGGCAAGGGGTACTCGGCGGGGATAGCGAATCCCCGCCGAGTGTCAGTATTTAGGGGGAGGTCAGGGTGTCCCCCCCGCCCCCCTGATTGGCTGTGGGCAGATGGGTGGGTGGGGGGGGGAGATTTGCAATGTGCGGGCGGCTGCCGCAAGTGCCGCCCGCAATAATTTCTCAGGATGGCCGAGCGGTATTCAAGCAGAGTATCAGCATACAGCTGATACTCTGCTTGAAACTGCTGACATCGGTGCTAGCACCGATATCAGCAGTTTAACCCCTTCCATGCCGCGGTCCGTAGGGACCGCTGTATGGAAGGGGTTAACAGGGAGGGAGCGCTCCCTTCCTCTCCCATCGGCGCTGCGGTGCGCTGGCAGCGCCGATGGTGTGGGCAGATGAGAGGGAGGAAGCTCCCTCTCCCTCCATCGGGACGCTGCTCTGCTGTGGCAGCGTCCCGATGGTTACCATGGCAACCAGACGCTTTCGTCTGGCTTGCCATGGAAGCCTGTTCAAGCTCCTGCTAAAGGCAGGAGCTTGAACAGGCTATAAGAAAATACACTGCAGTACACTATACAGTGTACTGCAGTGTATTGTAAAATACCAGACCCACTGGTTCTTGAAGAACCAAGTGGATCTGAGTCAAGAAAGTGAAAAAAAAAAAAAAAAAAAGTGAAAAAAAAAGTTAAAAAATTGATTAAAAATAAAAAAACACACAATACATAAACATGTTAGGTATCGCCACATCCGTAATAACCCGCTCTATAAAAATATTACATGAGATGGCCCCCCAGGCGAATGCTGTAAAAAAAAAATAAAAAAAACTATGCCAAAATAGCCATTTTTTCCCCTCTTCCCTCACAAAAAGTGTAATAGCAGGCGATCAAAAAGGCGTATTTACCCCAAAATGGTATCAATTCAACCGTCATCTTGTCCCGCAAAAACTGTACCCTACCTGAGACAATCGCCTGAAAACTGAAAAAAATATGGCTCTCTGAAAATGGCAACACAAAAAAAATATTTTATTCTGTTCAAAATGCATCTAATGTGTAAAACTTTCCAACAATAAAAAAGTTGGACATATTGGGTATCGCTGCGTCCGTAACAACCTGCTCTATAAAAATATTACATGAGATGGCCCCCCAGGCGAATGCTGTAAAAAAAATTTTTTAAAAACTATGCCAAAATAGCCATTTTTTTCCCCTCTTCCCTCACAAAAAGTGTAATAGCAGGCGATCAAAAAGGCGTAATTACCCCAAAATGGTATCAATTCAACCGTCATCTTGTCCCGCAAAAAACTGTACCCTACCTGAGACAATCGCCTGAAAACTGAAAAAAATATGGCTCTCTGAAAATGGCAACACAAAAAAAAATATTTTATTCTGTTCAAAATGCATCTAATGTGTAAAACTTTCCAACATTAAAAAAGTTGGACATATTGGGTATCGCTGCGTCCGTAACAACCTGCTCTATAAAAATATTACATGAGATGGCCCCCCAGGCGAATTCTGTAAAAAAATTTTTTTAAAAACTATGCCAAAAGAGCCATTTTTTTCCCTCTTCCCTCACAAAAAGTGTAATAGTAGGCGATCAAAAAGGCGTATTTACCCCAAAATGGTACCAATGAAAACCTCACCTCATCCTGCAAAAAATGAGCCCCCACATAAGACAATAACTCAAAAAAATAAAAATCAATGGCTCCCGCAAACCACTCCATCAAAATCTGTGTTGTAAAATCCATATGGCGCTCCTTCTGTTCTGAGTCCTGCCATGTGCCCCCACAGCAGTTTACCACAACATATGGGGTGTTGCCGTATTCAGGAGAAAATGGGTAACAAATTATGGGGGGGCTTTTCTCCTGTTACCCCTTATGCAAATAAAAAAAATTGGGGCTAAAGCAACATTTTATTGGAAGAAAAAAAATGTTCATTTTCACAGCCAAGTGTTTCCAAATTCCGTAAAATGCTTAGGGGGTCAAAGTGGTCAGTACCCCCCTTAATATATTCTTTGAAGGGTGTAGTTTCCAAAATGGGGTCACTTTATGAGGGTTTCCACTGTAGGGGTACGTCAGGGTCTCTCAATTACAAAATGGTGCCTAAAAACTATTCTAGCAAATTTTGCCTCCAAAATCCGTATGGCGCTCCTTTCCTTCTGACCACTGCCACAAACCCATAGAGACGTTTACCACCACATATGGGGTATTTCTGTAAACTGCAGAATCAGAGGAATGTATATTGAGGTTTAGTTTGCTGTTAACCCTTGCTGTGTTGCAAGAAAAAAAATGTTAACATGAATAATCTACGAAAAAAGTGAAATTTTGAAATTTCACCTCCATTTTCCATTAATTCTTGTGGAACACCTCAAGGGTTAACAAAGTTTGTAACAGCAGTTTTTTATAATTTGAGGGGTGTAGTTTCTAAAATGGGGTCATTTATGGTGGGTTTCATTATGTAAGCCCCTCAAAATCACTTTATATCTGCATTGGTGCTAAAAAAAAATGGTTTTGGAAAATTTGGTGAAAATTTGAAAAATGGCTTCTAAACTTCTAAGCCTCCTAACTTCCTAAAAAAGTAAAATGACGTTTACAAAATGATGCCAACATAAAGTAGACATATGGGGAATGTAAAATAATAACTATTTTTGGAGGTATTACGGTGTATTTTGAAAGTAGAGAAATTGAAATTTGGAAATTTGCAAATTTTTCAGAATTTTTGGTAAATTTGGGATTTTTTCATAAATAAGGGTGAAATATATTGACTCAAATTTATGACTGTTATGAAGTACAATGTGTCACGAGAAAACAATCTCAGAATGGCCTGGATAAGTAAAAGCGTTCCAAAGTTATTACCACATAAAGTGACACATGTCAGAATTCAAAAATTTGGCCCAGACATTAAGGCCAAAATGGGCTCTGTCCTCAAGGGGTTAAAGGGGTTGTCCGAGTTATGACAAAAAATATATAGCACTGTAAATCTGATGGGCAGCAATATATAACTAAGTTAAGCAAGTTGTAGGCAAAAAAAATCCATATTTCCTAATTTCCCTGGTTCTCTTCTGGTCTTTGTTTACATGCAATAACAACAATCTCAGCCCCTCCCCCTTCTCCCCCCCTCTCTGCAAAGGGAATGAATACAAGTGCTGAGTGACATGTCTGCCTGCTGGAATACTCAGCAGCATGTTGTATGTGTAGGACTACAAGTCCCAGCTGTACAATGACACTGCTAATACATACAGGAATTTCTCCCTACCTGTTCTTGTACAATACAATTCCTCTACAGCTCGTGCCCAGCATTTGTCTCCTCTCACTGCTGCAGCTACTATTTGTTCTAAAGCCTTGAGCCCTCAGTGTGTTCTGGCTGAAGGGGTTAATGTTTTATCTGAAGGAAACCAGGGAGAGAGCAGATAGCAGCCCGGCAAAGAAAGGGGGCGTGGCCAGTGACGTCTCGTGTACAGACTCTTATCTGAACTCTGAGGCTTGTGAACGAAACATCACAGAGCAGAGAGATAAGGTGACATCACAGGTCATGTGACCCTCAGTCAACTCTGAGAAACCAGCAGCTTTAGAAACACAAAGTATATGGGAAAGTTGTTATACATAGTTGTTAGAAACATATAAAGAACAAAAAAATAACTCAGACAACCCCTTTAAACGAGGACAATATTGTGTTCAGTGCTCCAACGCTTTAAATTTTTCAATGGGGCAAAAGGATGAGAAGACATGACTCATGGTACATTTGAGTCTTCTTCTTTTGATCCCAAAAGATCCCTTTTATTAACAATAACTTGGGTGTTACCCTTAGAACCTAAATAGTAATAAGCCGATAGGATTGTGATGTGTTTTAACAGAGAGTGATCTATAGTTCCTCAAAGTGTGCATCTGGTTGCAGTTAAGAAACTCTAGCGCAGGAAACCAAAGCAAAGGAATACATGATGTCCTAACTGTTACCATCTATGTAACTTTTATACCAAATATTACAACATAAGTACCGTATTTTGCGCCCTATAAGACGCACCTAGGTTTTAGAGTAGGAAAATAAGAAAAAAATGTTTTTCATCAGATCCTCTTATCAGACTGCCCATAAATTTCAGGACATCACATCAGACCCCCATATCAGCCCACTGTGCCCCCATACCATCTCACTGTGCACCCACCAGACCTCAGATCAGCATATTGTGCCCCCATCAGACCTCAGATCAGCCCACCCAGCCACTTATAAAAACCTTACTTACCTGTCCTGCGCTGCCCTCTGGTCCCGCGCTCCGCTCTCTTCCCTACCAGAGCACACTATGACCTGACGCTGCAGCATCAGGTCATAGTGCGCGCCGGCAGGGAAAAGAGCGGAGCGCGGGACCGGAGGGCAGCGCAGGACAGGTAAGTAAGGTTTTATAAGTGGCTGGGTGGGCTGATCTGAGGTCTGATGGGGGTCCCTACGTACAAGTGAGCGCTTCCTTATGGAAGCGCTCACTTGTATTCGCCCTATAAGACGCACCGCATTTTCCCCCCTACTTTTGGGGGAAAAAGTGCGTCTTATAGGGCGAAAAATACGGTATATCTGAGATTGAATTATGTTTAATTTATCCTACCATATCAGAGTGGATACAAATTTGTGAAGAAGTATCAGTGTCTTCTTGAATGGGGCTAAAGCAGCAGATGGGCTCGTCACATTCAGAATATAAAGCCGAGGTAGAAACATGAGGGTCAACTTTAGGGTCCATTCACACGTCCGGAAAATGGGCCCGCATCGTTCCGCAATTTTGCACTTCCGGTCCACGGCCCCGCAAAAAAAATAGAACATGTCCTATTCTTGTCCGGAGCCACAGACAAGAACAGGCATTTCTATTAAAGAGCCGGCCATGTGCGGTCCACAAAATGCGGAAAGCACATGGCCGGTGTCCACAAAACACTTGCGGACGTGCGGACCACAAAACACTTGCGGACGTGTGAATGAAGCCTCAGGTTTGTTGTGAAAATCCGCTTTCACTGGGAGTCCTTTACAAAACAATGGCATTTCAAACTCCAGTCTTAAAGGGGCTATGAGGTAATTATTATTGATGACCTGTCCTTAGGATAGGTCATCAATATCAGATCGTCTGGGGTTCGACACTCGAGACCCCCGCCGATCTGCTGTTAGAAGAGGCCAGCTCTCTGTGAGTGCCGTGGCCTCTTCCAAGGCTAGTAACATCACTGTAGATTGGTCACATGGCCTAGTTGCAGCTCAGCCTCATTGAAGTGAATGGATCTTAGCTGCAATACCAAATACCGCCACTATAGGATGTGCGGCGCTGTGCTTGGAAAGCTGCTAGGCGCCAGCTGTGCTCACCAGAGCTCCAGGGACTGTCGGCTCCATGAAACAGCTGATCAGCAAGTATGCGGGGGCTAGGACCTCTGCCTATCTGATAATAATAACCTATTACTGGATAACCCATTTAATTAAAAAAAGGCTGCCATTGTAACATGCAGCCTAATTATTAAAAGGCACAGACTTCTTAATACATTTGTGATGTCTGTGCACCAGAAACAAATAGCAGCTGGCGTAGATTTCAGTTATTATTTATGGCAGTTTTATAGCCTAAATTATATTAAATGTGTTGGGCTGTGGAGGCTGACCCCTTTTGCTCATCTCCTCCCGCTTTTTAAGAAAGTGGGTGTGCTCCAGCCTTATGATACTATTTTATATGTTTGTGTCACCTTTTCAGTGTAGTTTGTTTAAAGGACATCTGTCAGCAGATTTGTACCTACGACACTGGCTGACCTGTTACATGTGCACTTGGCAGCTGAAGACATCTGTGTTGGTCCCATGTTCATATGTGCCCACATTGCTGAGAAAACTGATGTTTTAATATATGCAAATGAGCCTCTAGGAGCAACGGGGGCTAGTAACATCACTGTAGATTGGTCACAAGTGGCTCTGGTCATTCTGCAACTGCTGCATGACAGGACTAGGCAGTGAAAACGTCATCATGTCTGTCTTGTCCTGTCAATCAAAGTCAAGAGGGCGCAGCAGTTGCAGAGAGAGTAGAGCCTCTAGGTGTAATGGTAACGCCCCTGTTGCTCCTAGAGGCTCATTTGCATAAATTAAAACATCATTTTTCTCAGCACTGTGGACACATATGAACATGGGACCAACACAGATGTCTTCAGCTGCCAAGCGCACATGTAACAGGTCAGACAGTGTCATAGGTACAAATCTGCTGACAGATGCCCTTTAGGGTACATTCACACAACCGTATAATTTGATCCGCATCCGTTCCGCATTTTACGGAATAGATGCGGATCCATTCATTCCTATGGGTGAATAAAATGTGCGGACAACATTCAGTATGTTGTCCGCATCCGTATTTCCACATTTCTGGTCCGCAAGAATATGAAGCTTGTCCTACTATTGTCCGCACAGATCGGTCCGCAGCCTCATTCAAGTCTATGGATCCGCAATTTGCGGATGACATACGGAGTGGTTTCCGTATGTTATCTGTTTTTTGCGGATCCATATAATTGAAGGCCTTGACAACTATGAATTATTCTTTTTTTCTCTCTTTTTTTTTTTTTTTTATTTTTTTTTTATTTTTTTTATTTTTTTAAACCTTCCGTTTTTTGAGGACCGTAAAAAACGGTAGACATGCGGAACACATTCGGAAGCCATTCTTCCGCAAAATGCGGACACACGGTTCAGTTATTTGCGGACCGCAAAACGGAAAGGACTATACACGGTCGTGTGAATGTACCCTTAATAATGATATGTTGATGAGAATAACGTGTAGGTGCTTTGCCTCTAATGGTGTCTTATGCCAACAGGGAGTTTAACAAACCCTTCTGCCAAGCTGGCTGGAATGCTGGATCTCGGTGGTGGATCAACACAAATCACCTTCTATCCATATGAAAAGGTATAGTTGGCCAAGATGACCTCCTGCAGTAATTACGTGAACCCTCTGCATCTTGTCGACATGCCCCAGTGTTCATCTGCCGTAGGGTTTTAAGGAGAAACTCAGTTTTATATTCATGAGCACTTGACGGTAAAGGACAGTCTGACCACTAGGTGACACTCTTTAAACTTTTCCTTAGGTCTGAGTCATTATTGAATGCTTCCATGTATGTTCAGCACTAGACCAGCTTTACTGAATGTAGAGGAATGGGAGGGAGCAATGTACTCTGAATTCACCTTTCCCACTGTCCCTACCTACTTGCAATATCCGCCTTAGACAGTGGCCCACAATTGGTCGGCAGTCCCTTCCTAAGTGCAGGGGTCTATATGGGAGGGAAGATCTGCAGGAAAATAATAAACTAGTGAATGGTTGACAGCCATGGAAACAGACAAGCCAGGTCAAACCATGAGAGACTAAACTGAATCAGGAACCATAAATCAGAGTCAGAACCGCGCCAAAGTCAGTACCTGGAGAACAGATGGGGAAAACCAGAAATAGACAAATCAGACACAGTACCAAGCCAGGGTCAAAACCAAGAAGAAACGTTGGGGTCCAAATCATCAGGCAAATGTCATGGTTAGAGTCCAAATCAGAGGTCAGAAATCCAGTAGTCAAATACACAGAAGAAGGCTAGTGAGGCGATCCAGAAGAATAGCACCAGTGGCCAGCAAATTGCCTATTTAAATAGGCTGTGCTTCCTGGTCATGTGACTCGTCCAACATCACGTGACCGGTGACGTCAGCATGCTTGATTGGCCCGTGCTTCTGCAGAGGCAGTGCCGGCCTGAGGGTAGAGCAGTACAGCTGCTTGTGCCAGATGATAAATCTGCAGTGTCTTTATACCGTTTAGTCTAACTTTACACCATCTATTTATTGGCTCAACGAAAATTTTTGTTGCATTTAAGCTGTGCCCTTTTAATGCAAAGTCACACCTTTTTTGGACAATGCACAAAAAAAGAGTCTGAAACAATAAATGTGGTCCAAAATATGTACAGAACTTTCTGTGCCGCAAATTGTGCCAGAATTCTGTCACATTTTGATGACTAAATCTTATCTGTTCTATATTTCTGTGTTACAATGAATGTTCTGCAGTATAATTGTATTCTTTCCTATACAGTCCACATTTACTGGTGCACCACCTGGATATATTACCAACTTTCAGCTGTTTAACCGCACATTCCACCTCTATTCACACAGGTGAGTTGTAATCTGATCCTGTAACCACTGTCACAGGTTACACTGACTGGTTGTGTGAAGGTCCCTTTACACTGATCAGTTAAGGCTATTTTCACACCTGTGGCGCGTGGCTCCGGCAGGCTGTTCCGGTGGGTGAACAGCCCGCCGAATCTGTGCTACCGCAGGTGCACGTGTGGGCCCGGAACTACGCTCCGGCCCCATTCACTGTAATGGGGGTGGGCCACAGATCCGGCCGCAGCACGGCAACCCCTGCCAAGAGGGCCGGAACGAAAATACAACATTTTTTGCCTCCCCATTTCAGGTGCACGAGTTGTCCTTTATTTCTACACATTTTTTCATGTATATCAAACACTTGGTATTCTGACCCCCAAAACATGAAAACACAATTACTGATTTACATCTATATTCTCTTAAATGTTAGACTTGGGTTTCATATTTTTTAGAAGGTCTTACTTTTTTGTTCATCTTTTGTCTGCAGTTACCTTGGACTTGGATTAATGTCAGCGAGACTGCAGATTATGGGAGGCACTGAAGGAGAACCAAGTAATTATTTTTTGTTCTTTATAAAATAGGGAAATAATTGTATTCTGTGTCCTGGGATCTTCTCTCAACATTAGGCTTCATTCACACGTCCGTATGTGTTTTCCGTTCCGTATATTGCGGAACCGCAAAAAAAATTGATGGTTTTTTTTTTCGTATTCATCCGTGTTTCCGTTTTTTTTGCGGATCCATTGTAACAATGCTTATCCTTGTCAGCAAAACGGACAAGAATAGGACATGTTCTATCTTTTTTGCAGAACGCGGAGTACCTTCCGTTTTTTTTTTTTTTTGTTTTTTGTTTTTTTTTTTTTGCGGACCCATTGAAATGAATGGGTCCGCAAAAAAAACTGAACGGACGCGAAAACAAAAATACGTACGTGTGAATGAAGCCGCATTATGTGTGACATCAGACACTCATGGGCCATGGTTTTAGGGGGGTTGTTCAGCTGGGCAAAAGTTTTTGTACAGTGCATAGAGTAGTTTAAAAAAAAAAAAAAAAAAAAGTTTTTATATTATTAATACTGTCAGTTGTCTGAAAGGGAGTGGACACTGCACCAAGTGATTGACTACGCAGTCAAGCCCACACCAAGAGGCAGGTACCCAGCAAATGTTGGAACAGGAGCAGTGGGGAATTAATTTTTAATTTTTTTTTAACCACCTGGGATACTTTACGGAAGTATTGCCCCACCGCACAACCCTATTAACATTGGCGTAGGAGGCCTGGAGTGTCAGATTATCAGGTAAACTCCTTTTAGTTTGAGTTTCAGGATATCCTGATCATAAGGGCCCATTCACATGACCGTGTGAATGGGTTCACATCTATTCCGCAATATTGCGGAATAGATGCAGCCCCATTCACTTCAATGGGAGCGGGCAGCTCCGCACAAAAAAATAGAACATTAACAGAACAGCAACAGCGGACAAGAATAGGCATTTTGAATGAGGCGCCCGGTCGTGTGTTTCCGTAAATTGCGGAACACACGCCGGGCGGCACCCGTAGTATTGCGGTTCTGCATTTTTTGCGGACCTGCAATACTACGGCCGTTTGAATGCGGCATTACTTGCTGGATTAATGGACATTTACTGCAGTGCCATCCCTTATTCCAACACAAGCATTTAAAAACTCAATTATAATCTCATAGTGAAGCTGTGGACAGTTGATCTCTATCCTCTTGGAACTTCCTGGATTTACTGTAATTAAGAAAATCCAATAATTATTTATGCAGTTCCCTAATTCTGAATAAACAGTGGGATATGACCGTTGCTTTGCCTGCAGCCTGGAAATACAGTGCCTTGCGAAAGTATTCGCCCCCCTGGAACTTTTCAACCTTTTGCCACATTTCAGGCTTCAAACAAAAAGATATAACATTTTAAATTTTTGGTGAAGAATCAACAACAAGTGGGTCACAATTGTGAAGTGGAACGAAATTTATTCGTCCCCCTTGCATTAATACTTTGTTGCGGGACCTTTTGCTGCGATTACAGCTGCAAGTCGCTTGGGGTTAGGGTTGCAACTGTATGAAATTTTCACGGTATGATAACGGTCTCAGTAAATACCGCGGTATTACAGTTATCATGGTATCACAGTTTGTTACATATATTATTAAAAGATACACTAATCTTCAGACCTCAGATCGGCCCGCAGTGCCCCCTTCAGACCTCAGATCGGCCCGCAGTGCCCCCTTCAGACCTCAGATCGGCCCGCAGTGCCCCCTTCAGACCTCAGATCGGCCCACAGTGGCCCCTTCAGACCTCAGATCGGCCCACAGTGGCCCCTTCGGCCCACTGTGGCCCCTTCGGCCCACTGTGGCCACCATCTGAATAAAATAAAAAAATTACTTACCTGTCCTGCGCTGCGGCTCCTCTCCGGTGTCCGACGCTCCTTAGTCTCCCGTAGCTGCACTGTCACCTGACGGCGTGCAGCGTCAGGTCAGAGTGCGCGCACTACGTCCTGACGCTGTACGCGGTCAGGACAGTACAGCGCGACCCGGAAAAGAGGAGGAGCGCCGGACACCGAAGCGGAGCCGCGGCGCAGGACGGGTAAGTGATTTTTTTATTTTATCTTCTCCATGTCCTCTGATACTAGGCTGCGCAGTAGCGCAGCCTAGTATCAGTAATGCGGTCGGGTCCAGGCGCAAATGGCGACAAGACTAAAAAGTCTTGTCGCCATTTACCTTTTACCGGTAATAAGCAAATGCCCACGGTTTGATAACCGTGCATTTCATTACCGTGGTATATCGTGGAACCGGTTACCGCTGCAACCCTACTTGGGGTATGTCTCTATCAGTTTTGCACATCTAGAGACTGAAATTCTTGCCCATTCTTCCTTGCAAAACAGCTCGAGCTCTTTGAGGTTGGATGGAGAGCGTTTGTGAACAGCAGTTTTCAGCTCTTTCCACATATTCTCAATTGGATTCAGGTCTGGACTTTGACTTGGCCACGACCTGGCTGAGACCTGGATACTTTTATTTTTGAACCATTCCATTGTAGATTTTGCTTTATGTTTGGGATCATTGTCTTGTTGGAAGATAAATCTCCGTCCTAGTCGCAGGTCTTTTGCAGACTCCAACAGGTTTTCATCCAGAATTGTCCTGTATTTGGCTCCATCCATCTTCCCATCAATTTTAACCATCTTTCCTGTCCCTGCTGATAAAAAGCAGGCCCAAACCATGATGCTGCCACCACCATGTTTGACAGTGGGGATGGTGTGTTCAGGGTGATGAGCTGTGTTGCTTTTACACCAAACATATCGTTTTGCATTGTTTCCAAAAAGTTAGATTTTGGTTTCATCTGACCAGAGCACCTTCTTCCACATGTTTGGTGTGTCTCCCAGGTGGCTTGTGGCAAAATGTAAACAATACTTTTTATGGATATCTTTGAGAAATGGCTTTCTTCTTGCCACTCTTCCATAAAGGCCAGATTTGTGAAGTGTTCGACTGATTGTTGTCCTATGGACAGACTCTCCCACCTCAGCTGTAGATCTCTGCAGTTCATCCAGAGTGATCATGGGTCTCTTGGCTGCATCTCTGATCAGTCTTCTCCTTGTTTGAGATGAAAGTTTAGAGGGACGGCCGGGTCTTGGTAGATTTGCAGTGGTCTGATACTCCTTCCATTTCAATATGATCGCTTGCTCAGTGCTCCTTGGGATGTTTAAAGCTTGGGAAATCTTTTGGTATCCAAATCCAGCTTTAAGCTTCTCCACAACAGTATCACGGACCTGCCTGGTGTGTTCCTTGGTCTTCATGATGCAGAACCCTGAGACTATCACAGAGCAGGTGTATTTATACAGAGACTTGATTACACACAGGTGGATTCTATTTATCTTCATCAGTCATTTAGGACAACATTGGATCATTCAGAGATCCTCAATGAACTTCTGGAGTGAGTTTTCTGAACTGAAAGTAAATCGGCCGAATAATTTTGCACGCCCAACTTTTCAGTTTTCTTATTACAAAAAAAGTTTAAATGATCCAATAAATTTCATTTCACTTCACAATTGTGACCCACTTGTTGTTTATTCTTCACCAAAAATTTAAAATGTTATATCTTTTTGTTTGAAGCCTGAAATGTGGCAAAAGGTTGAAAAGTTCCAGGGGGCCGAATACTTTCGCAAGGCACTGTAGACAGCCAGCCTATTAGTCACTGATGTCCAGACAACCCTTCTCGATGATGCTGCCCAGCTGGGAGAGGAGGGGGAAGGGCTAGTCAGAGCTATTTCTGTCATCCCTCTCCCATATCGCAAGCACCACTGGGAATTACAGAACAGAACTGGAGCTGGGATCTGCTCCCTGTCGCAGCGGGTCCTGGAATCAGGCCCTACTTTTTTTTACTGCAGGCTGCACTCCAAAGTCTGACAACCCCTACAGTGAAGGAGAGCAATGACAGCTGTACTTACATTTGCCATATTCGTCCCATGTGACTGCAGTACTCATTGAGCAGCTGGTGAAAAAAAATTATATTTCAAAAAGATATTTCAAAAAGACCACATTATCAGAAATTAAAAGGGCAACTCGATCAAAAGAATTTAATTGTCCAGCCATAGTACAGGAGTTGTGATGGAATTGAGCTGCGCCACATGGGTGTGTGGGCTCTCTGGGCATTTCTATGGACGCTTCTGTCACCCACAAAATTATCTGTGTATGCCTAGCTGTATGTTTTCCTTATAATTAACTTTAATTTAACCCTGACTTTGCACGATCTGCACCTCAGGTAGATTATGTTTTAGTTATTCAGACTTAGGTCTTGTTAGTTACAGGGAGGATCTCATCTGGGAGGCTAGGGCTACACGAGGACATGTGTCGCTGAAAAGCCATGCAACATATTTTGTAATGGTAGTCAATGGTGTCGCACTGCAACATACTGTGACAGTCACAAAAAATCCACCCAAGTTGGATTGTGGCGCAACTGTTGCAGTGCGATACCATTGACCATTACAAAAAATGTTGCACGACTTTTCAGCGACGTATGTTGCCTTGTAACCCTAGCCTAAAAGATCTTTTCAGTTCTGTCACATAGAAGTCTACGGAGAGGCACAGCTATTGTTCAGGAGGAAGAGCACTGACAGCATTTGTATTCGCACATCTTAGTTGGAAAACTCAAATCTATCACTTCTTGTTCTTTCGTGTAGTTGAGCCAGATGAAGAGTTAATAACGCCTTGTATAACACCGGACTTTGTCACAGAATTTAACCATGCAGGAATAACTTACAAAGTAAAGGGACAGCATAACGGTATGTATATCCGTATGTGAACGTGTATTGTAGTGTGATAGATTACATATTCTGCTTACACTGAGCTGTTGTATCCAGATTGCTTACTAACAGGAAAGGATACAAAATAATGGACTACCTTTTCGGTTAGGGACTGTCATGTATTTCATTTACTTTTATTATATCATTTTATTATATTATAAACAGAAGTCTGTAGAAGACTCGCCCCCTCTGCTCCAGCAATGCTGCCCCAGTCTTCCCTACGGCTGCAGCCATGACGTCATGTTCTTAAAGAAGAACACCCGCAAAAATGTTTTATTCTCTGACCTGTTAGAAAGGTGTATGATATAATCTGTAGTGAATGTCATCTTCTTATCAGAGAATGTAATTGTGAGTGATAACCTCTCTTCTTATTGTAGCTGTGTCATGTGACCAACTCCCTGACCTCCAACTGACCCAGGACAGAAAGCCAGTAACTGCTCTATTCATTCCTATGAGACTGAAAGTGAGGCTCCCATAGGAATGCATAGAAAATTAGACTTCCTGTCCACACATAAGTCTCTATGTGAGTTGGTGGGTCTAATTCCTAGTCACATGACACAGATAAGAAACTTCAGGATTATATAAGTCAAAAATACAGACACTGGTAAGAAAATGACATTCACTACAGATTACATCATGTACATTTCTAGCAGGACATGGAATAAAATTTTTTGCGGGAGTTCTTCTTTAACTGCATCGGTGACATGCCTGTATACTACACAAGACCGCAGATGCCAGTTATTGGCTGCAGCCATCACGTGCCATATACCGCTCCAGGGTGACAGTCCCAGATTTCAGTAGCTATCCTGCATTCCTGGGATGGCCCCCTCTTAGCTGTCCGTCTGTCCTTAGGACACAGAGACAGTTGATTGCAACGGTTAATCAGGGAGCACAGAATTGGGCACACATGTGCAGATTTTATTTTATAAATCTATACACATATGTAGTGCTGTGTTTGTATAAATGCGCAGTGGGAGGAGTTAGAGGCATGGCTTAGTATTTGCCGCGGACTGCTACCCATGCTGCTACTATTTGATTTTCAAAAGTTGGGAGGTCTGCGGTGGTGTAACTAGCAGGGGAGTGTAGGTTGATCATTTATTTTATGACATTTAGTGGCTTTTGTGGTGTTTAACTCGGACAACCATTTTCATGCAAAACAGCATTATAGTTCAGTTCATTAAATATATGTGTCTAAGTATTGGTCCTTTCATAGAACGTCCACTTAATGCATCCAGCCCTGGTGGTCACACATGCCCAATAACCCAATCCTGCATCCCGGTTGTGCAGGAATCAGTGTTTCCTAGTAAGAACGGGCGCATTAGATGCAACGTTGTCTTGCCACCACTGAACACATTAGGTGGATGTTCTGGAAAGGAAATGAAGGGGTTACTCCTGTCTCAGGATGACCCCCCCCCCCCTCCGTGGCCTGAATTCTGATGCAGGAGAAGGTTGAAGTGTTAGAAATAGCCAACAGGCCTGTAGTCTGTACTGTTTTAATAGCTCCCATAGAAATAACTGGGAGTTACGTAAACGGTGTAGCACAGTCCACCTGGCTGTTTGTGCAGCGTCCAGGCCGCAAAAGGTTGGGGAGGGCATTCTGATACAGGAATATCACTTTAAAAGAACACCGGGGGACACCATAAAAAGTATATTACTTCAGTATAGGAGGAATTTTTTTTTAATTTCATTCAAATTGAAGATTGTTCTGTTTTGTGTGATCTGACAGAGAAAACTTTCTATGTTTCCGTGCAGTAAAATCTTTATATGAATCATGCTATAAAAGTGTAGCAACGATGCTGACCAACAAAGTAAACCGCGCTGACGAAGTGGCAACTGTGTTCTTTTATGCCTTTTCTTATTACTTTGATCGGGCTGAGGACACACATTTAATAGGTATGTAACTGCAGGCTTTATTTTCTAAATCTATTCACATATTTATCATTGTGTGCATACAGATAGATACACAGGGCGAGGCAGCCATTTTGAACTTGGCTAAGGTTTTTCCAATCAGAAGGGATTGTGTGATGTATCAATCTTGGCTCCTCCACCAAATAATGCATATATAAAATATGGTTTTGTTTTTTAGATCCAAGTGTCGGTGGCTATGTAAAAGTGAGAGATTTTGAAACGGCAGCCATAAAAGGTGAGTCACTTTGCAATGAATTCTGGCTGGTTTCTCTTAAAAAGGTTGTGTGGTGAAGACGACCCCTTTCTGCATGTCCTAGGCAGAGCCTCCATGAAGAATTTTTGGGCCCCATACAGGCAAACCATGTGGGCCCACCACCACCATAACTTTTTTTTTTTTCTAGTGATCATGCAAGTAAGAGAATGCAGCTCTGCCTTCACTAACGAATATGTGTAACCTGCTCCGTGGCTGTTCCCTCATATATTTATATGAACCCCTTAACAGGGAGAGTGATGCACATAATAGCGCTGTATTTCCCAGTATTTGCAGTATAATACAAGCACAATTTATATGAAAGCCAGAGAGTGGGTGTCATACTGGCCATCCATACATTGCAGCAGCCCCTCTGCTCTCCCCATGTACTAAATATGAGAACCATAAATGACCTCTTCCCTGCTGTTCCATACACAGCTGTGATCACCACTGCCGTTCTCCTCTATTACTCCGATCACTCATGCTTGTGTAGGAGGTGAGGCGAGTCAAGTTATAGAAGTTGGTGACTGTTGCTTTAAATATGTCTGCAGTCCTAGGTGAAATATATCCATATACACACACCTTCTGCTGATTTTATCACGTATGCCTTTTTATGTCTCATGTAGAAATGTCTGTACAGCACTTGTATGCTTAGAGTGAACTTTGTTTTTTCCATTTGACTTAGAATGTACAAGTATAGAAAAGACTGCAGGCAGCAATCCTTACCTCTGTATGGATCTAACGTATATAACGCTCCTTCTTCAGGATCTTGGTTTTCCAAAAGACAAACGCTTAAAGGTAACATGGCTCTTTTTCAGTGTTTGTACCTTTTATTTTGATACATCCCTGGACCACCTTCTATGAACCAGAATGGAGAGCTTTGCTTTAAAGGAGTCATCCCATAATTTATTCTAAAAAAATTAAAATCAGACATCATATAGTACATGATAACCTATTTCTAACAAAGCTAGAACCAGCCCTGTACCTCACATTGATCCAGAGATCTCTCCATTCATTGCTCTGCGAGGTTTATATCAAGCTGACAGCTCCAGGGGAGTGTCCTTTCTGCTGCAGCTAAGGGGGAGAGCATGGACACGCCCCATCACAACTCAGGAGGCAGTTGAAATATGAAACTGAGCATGTGTGGCCATCTCAGTGAGAAGGACAAAAAAAAATAAGAAAAAGAACAAACAGCAGGTGGCGCTATACACATACATTTTATTAAAGAATTCAGTGGCCCTACAAAATGTTTCATTACATGCAGTGACAAAAGTATTCAGATCCAGGCGCTGGTTTGAAAACTGTAGAATATTGTTCGTGGGACTTTAAGAACAGCTCACATTCTGGTGGACTCAAGCCCCCTTACAATACATGGATAGCCACCAATGTAATACTACATTTGCCTGGTTGGCAGCAGCTTTCCACCATAAAACTGCTGTTTGCCAGGAATGCTGTGAACAGGACCCAGGGCAACTGAGATCCTGTTTAGAGACAAACCCTTTAAGGTCATGTATTTAAAGGGGTTATTCGGGTTCAGAGCTGAACCCGGACATATCCCCTTCCTCACCCAGGCAGCCCCTATGACATGAGCATCGGAGCATTTAATGCTCCAATGCTCTCCCTTGCCCTGTGCTGTATCGCCCAGGGCAATGGCTTTTTTGTTCATATTTTTCCACTGATAGGCGGAGGCTTCCGCCTAGCAGTGTTCTCGCTGCCATAGCCGTTTTACAGCCTAGGGATGTGCTAAAGCTCGGCTATAAGTGTCGGTGACGTCACCAGGCTCCCTGCTGGGTGGAAGGCTCCTCCTAGCTTAACCATGGAGAGCCCGGTACGTCACTGGATTTTCAGAAAAAGCACCTGCCCTGCGTGATTCAGCACAGGGCAAGGGAGAGCTTCGGAGCATTTCGTGTCAGAGGGGCTGAGTGGGGGAAGGAGGAGATATGTCCAGGTTCAGCTCTGAACCCAGACAACCCCTTTAAGCTGATGATACATTTTTTTCTACAGTTAACATGAGTCGGAGAACATGACCTCAGCCTTGGTTGAGCTGTTTGGTTTCTGCTGTTTTCCATTTTCTCCCACTCACACTCTTCTTTCTTCGTTTTATCCTCTAACTGCTATTTCTTGAGCGCTCCCCTGCTTTGCTTTTTACTCTAGGATGGAATAACTACATTTTATGTATGTCACTGTGGTGCATGACTTTCGTGGCACTTGAATCAAACCTGTCAGGTGACTTCTGCTGCCCGATCTGAGAGCAGAATATGGTATGATAGGAGAGACTGAGCTCTGTGATACATAGGTTTATCTGATTTGGAGCAGGGTTTCTTAGTATAAAGCAGAGTGCCTTGACAGGACTCCTAGGACAGACAGTGAGAGTCCTGATTACCCCGCCCACACAGTCTGATTGATGGATCCCCCTGTATCAGTGTGTGTATAGAGATCAACCATTGTGCTGAATAATTCGGACTCTCACTGTCTCTTCTAGGAGTCCCATCTCAGGGTTGGAACTACCTCTGTAGCAGCCGTAGCATTTGCTATGGGACCCAGATTGGAAGGGGGCCAGGGCCTCCCCTACCAGACAGTATATACGTATCCTCTGTGTAGTGCTCTGCTAATGGCTGATAACAGAGAGAACAAAAGGGCTTCCGACTCAACAGCATTGACTAATGACGAGGGCCTGCTCTGTATCTGCTACACTGCAAGAGCAGAAGGACCTGTGGTGACTTCACCTTCATGTGGTCAGTGCAGGAGGGCGCAGCGCTCATCAGTGGAGAGGAGAAGTGGTGAGGAAGGACCTGTGGTGACTTCACCTTCATGTGGTCAGTGCAGGAGGGCGCAGCGCTCATCAGTGGAGAGGAGAAGTGGTGAGGAAGGACCTGTGGTGACTTCACCTTCACGTGGTCACTGCAGGAGGGGGTGAAGTTCAGCAGTGGAGAGAAGTGGTGAGGAAGGACCTGTGATGACTTCACCTTCACGTGGTCACTGCAGGAGGGGCGAAGCTCATCAGTGGAGGAGAGAAGTGGTGAGGAAGGACCTGTGGTGATTTCACCTTCATGTGATCAGTGCAGGAGGGGGCAGAGCTCAGCAGTGGAGAGGAGAAGTGGTGAGGAAGGACCTGTGATGGTGACATGAGGGGGCATGTATGAAGTAAGTGGAGATGCGTTAGATTCAGTTTGAGAACCATGGAAATGCTGGGAGTTCTCATTTTTTATACCTCCTCCCTGTAATATCTTCTGATAACAACCAGGACATGTTGGGAGTTGTATTTCTCTTATCCGTCCTCTCTGTAATGTCCAGTAGCAAGCTATTGCAGGCAGGCACCAAGTTTGGTGAGTAAATCAATGATTTATCTTTTAGATTTCTAGTGTAATGTGGTTGACGCTGTTATATAGATTTCAGTTTTCATTCTGTGAGTTGTATCGTCGCCCACTGTCGCCGGTGTGACGTCCTCCTTTCTGATTATAGTTATGAAAGTGACCCCCCCCCCCCAACTGCCCAGTACACACATATATACACACAGTAATAATAATTGATGTGTGTGTGCCCAGGCCGTATTGGATGTCTGTCATCTATTACAGCCTGGGACTCATTGCCCGACCGTGCTCTGTCCAGCAGGCGCAATGCTGTGACGTCATCGTTCCGGGTGGGCTGAGTAGAAGAGCGAACAGGCCGAGGATTATCCTTGCAGGTCCAATGATATCACTGCAGCAATTGATGGGTATAAATTGAGATTATGTTATCATTTTTACACTTATTATATCCCCTTCCTGCCGCTCTAGCTCTGCACAGGGATTACACATACCAAGGCATTTATTAAATCTGAGTCTTTGTATTGTTTTGTCTCCGCAGCTTGTAAAGAAAATCAATGATGTAGAAACAAGCTGGGCCCTCGGTGCCACGTTTTATTACATGGATGTGATGAAGAACAATGTCTAGAACAACTTGATTCATATGACGAACCGTAAGGGAAGAGGCAAAATACTTGAACCAATTCTGATACTTTCAGAGACCTTGCCATAATATGTGCCATAAGACCCCGTGTCAGGGTTGATTATTTTAATTATTTATCTTGACTAATGCTGATTGAAAACCTAAGACCTCTAGATTGTACTGAGATTATATAACATGGTAGTCCTGTAACTTGATTCTTCTTAATTTGCTCATATCCATATCAGAAATACTGGCACTGATGGAAACTCTCTGGATCCGTCATACCAGATCTGTTACCACACTTTGGAACTGCATGAAAAGTAACAGACCGCAGTAAACTCGGTCTTGAAATTTTAAGTATCTCTAATAACACATGTCCAACCCGTGTATGAGATTTGAAAATATAGAGATGTCATTTATCAACATCATACATAAGCTGGATAAATCCTTTGTATTGTAAAGCATCGCTTGTCCAAAGATTTGGAGGTTTAGGTAGTTTCGAACATGCACTGACTCTTTTACAATGTGAACACACGCATAGGATATGGTACTATATCTGAATCTTATTTGGCAACTACAAAACTCTTAAAAAGGTCCTTTCAGCTCTCCTGGCATGTCTAGCTTATTCCGTCCAGTTTGTTCTTGTGTCCTTCATGAAATAGCAGTTCTGGGGCATCTTTTCTTATCATTCTGAGTTGTCTGATTCCTCTGTTATTCCTCCTGACTATTTATAAATTGCATGTTACCATTCCCATTGTCAAAGGCAGAATTTTCCCAGTTGGCCAATGCCCATAGGGCCACCGGAGCCCTCCTGACTTCTCCTGGCCAGGTACATACTACAGGGGTCATTATTAGAGGACTTCCAGACAGCATGCTGAAGGTAGGGCTGGCTTGGTGCTATGGCTGTATCTCACCTCCTAAGCCCCCTGCTTCGTATTTTAATTAGAGACAATTAGGGGAAGAAGAGGACAGAACGTGGCAGCTATTGGTGGCCACCACAGAGGGACAGCTTCTGGGGAGGGATTTTGTACTCCATTGTGGTATTTGGTTCTTTGGGATGGTATTCTGTACTGCACTATGGTATTACTGACCCTGCCAACTTGTGTTGCCCCACCTTCTGTCAGTTTGGAACCACCTGCAACACTGGGGCCACTTTTATTATTTTTTTTCCAGGGCCACGTAAAGTTCCCAGTCAGCCCCTGGGCAAAGGGGTGTGACATGAGGTGATGGCGCCAGCACTGACTGGGCAGTGTCTGTAGGGACACACCCTCAGCTGGCACCAACCAGTTGTCATTTTAGTCCTAAATTTCTAGGAGGAATAACAGGAATGGAACAATGCAACAGTATGCTCAAGAGTTGTCATATTATGCTTATTTATTAAGAGACATGTCCGTAAAGAGGACCTTTCACCACTCCTGACATGCCTGTTTTAATAGCTTCATGCATTCCCCATCTAATAACAATTCTGGGTCATCTATTCTTATATCTGTATGTTGTGCCATTCCTTTATTATTTGCACTAGAAGTTATGAATGAATTGCTATTTGCCTTCAGTAAAGGAACAGAGGGGAGGTAACCAGTTGGGGGTGTGTCCCTGCACAGACTCACTCTAGCCAATCAGTGCTGACATTTTCAGACTGCAGGTACACACCCCAAACTTGTTACCTCCCCTCTGTTCCCTTACTGAAGACAAATAGCAATTCATTCACAACTTCTAGTGCAAATAATAAAGGAATGGCACAACATACAGACATAAGAATAGATGTTCCAGAATTGTTATTACATGGGGAATGCATGAAGCTATTAAACAGGCATGTCAGGAGTGGTGACAGGTCCACTTTAAATGGAAATATGGCCGCCTGTATATTGTTTAACCTGCAACTGCCTTTACATTCAATTTTATCGAGTTGCAAAGTCAGTGATTTGGAATATTTTCTTGTACACTGGATAACACTGCGGTGCCTCATTTCTTTAGTACAGACCTTTGATCCACAGTTCCGCCACACACCTATTTAAAAATATTGGGGGTTATTTATTAAACAGAAATGTGCCTAAATTAGGCATATTTCTGATGCAGATTGCGGTGCAGAGGTTCTTTACGCTGCAATCTGTGACTTCTCCCTGCTCACGCCAGGTCTACAAAAAAGTTTACCATTTTCTACGCATGTTATAGGCGTAGAAAGAGGTCTAAATGTAAGACAGTTAGGAAGCTGTCTCACATTTAGAAGTGGCGGAGGATGCGCCTCTAGATAACTGCGGCAGATCCACTGCCAGTGCAGGGCCGTCTAAAATGCCGGTCTTAATAAATGACCCCTATTGTCTACTGTTTTCCACCAAAAGTAGGCCAGTCTATATATGGTCCTAGGTCAGTAGACATCATATGCATCTGGCAACAGATTGCCCCCTTGTGGTGATAACCGGCAGCAGGATGGGGCAGAACTTGGAAAAAATGTCCTATATCACAAAAAAAAGCACCTCGCCTTAGTAGTATAAATATGTGACATCCACAATATCTGACAGTGGCATTACAATGTACTTTTGATATTAATTCAAGTAGTTCCTGACAACTTTATGCTATGGTTAAATGAGGTAAAGCTAAACAGCGGTGATTGTCACTGACCAGGTCCTACCTCACAGAGCCTCTGCTACATCTCTGGATTAAACGACGACCACAGACGGGCAGATTTATCATGAAAAACTTCAAGGCCCTGCCCTTTTTTAGTGTGATTACAATGGTTTCCAGCACACTCATGAAGGAGATTGTAAAAGTTTGTTTTAACTTATTAACCCATTATGAACATACATTTTTGTAGATATGTAAATGTTCTATTTAATAAAGATGTAGTTTTGTAATTTCAAGACTAGTGTTTTACTTCTGATACCCTAGAAACCAGATTTGAGTGTGATGGGTGGGTGGTTGGGGGTCATAAAATTGGTCTAAGGCTACAGGTACACGACAGTGAGAAAAAGCGTCTGTTAAAAACGGATAAACTGTCCATTTTTAACAGACGTATTTTTCACTGATGCCTTTCTGAGAAACTGACGTTAGAAACGGACACATTCAATTGTATGGAGGCAGTCAGG
This sequence comes from Rhinella marina, assembly GCA_900303285.1. Taxonomy (NCBI): domain Eukaryota; kingdom Metazoa; phylum Chordata; class Amphibia; order Anura; family Bufonidae; genus Rhinella; species Rhinella marina. The sequence continues at coordinate 32,398 of ONZH01006882.1, read as the reverse complement.
CCCCATTCACACGACCGTGTGAATGGGGCCATATCTATCCGCAAAATTGTGGGAATAGATGCAGCCCCATTCACCTCTATGGGGCCGGGAGCCGCGGCACGGAGCTAGCTCTTTTGAAACATGTCCTATACTTGTCCGTGCGCACGGACAAGTATAGGCATTTTCAATGGGGCCGCACGGCGTGTGTTCCGAGCGCTGCGGAACACACCCCAGGAGGCCCCCGTATATTTGCGGGTCTGCAGTAATGCGGGCCCACAAATATACGTTCGTGTGAATGGGGCCTCAGTCAGTGAAAAACGGACATGATAGAACATGTTCTATTTTTTGACGTCCGTTATTCACTGACCCCCGCAGCTAAAGCATGGGTCAATGACTGGTTGCTATGGCAACCTTGTGAAGTCACCCAAGCCTGTCATAGCAAGCCATACCCGAAGCAGCCTGTAAAAATCCTATAGATTGCAATAGTATCCTATTGCAGTCTGTGGTACAAATAATCAGAAGTTTGCATGTACAAGTCCCCTAAGGGGACCAAAAAGTACAGTACAAATATTAAACATGATTAAAAATATTTAAAAAAACACAAATCTTAAAAATTCAAATCCCACTTCGTCAAATAGGTCTTCCTGTTCAGATGCATATACAGTATATGTAGCTGAACAAAAAGACTTGACATGAATGCTGTACTATGTTTATGATTGTTATAGCGGTTGCTATGTTATTTATAATGAGAAATATATTACATTAGCTCATCACAGAACTTAGCATCATATTTGCATTTTTTGAGCCTCTACTTAAACTCATAGCCTCAATTGCTAAACTATTTTCACAGGTGGTAGGCTTGGATTCAATACTATTTTACATGCCTTTAGTTGGATATTTATCAAACTGGTGTAAAGTAGATTTTTCTTAGTAGCCAATAGCAACCAGATTCCACTGTTAATTTTCCAATGGAGCTGTGAAAAATGAAAAGTGGAATCTGATTGGTTGCTATGGGCAACTAAGCCAGTTCTACTTTACACCAGTTTCATACATTTTCCCTTAGTGTTTGTTCTTAATCCCAAAGTGTGGGAATCTTTATTCTCTTTCATAAACAATAATAAGTTAGATAGATCCCACCGAATAACTCGGTGACTGTACCAAATCTTCAATTACATGCAATTATAAAAGTAATCGGATCCAGGTGCTGGTTTTAAAAATGTAGAATATTTTTCGCAGGACAACCCCTTTCAACATGGCAAAAAAAACTGGCAGCAAAAATGCACCAAAAACCTCAAAATGCAGAAAAAGTGTATGTCACTAGCTGTAAGAAAATATATATTTAAAAAAAAAAAAAAAACCTTACATTTCACTCTCAGTTTTACTAATGATTAAAACGAAGAAAATTCTGACGATTGAAGGAAGGAGCATATATCAAGTTTTATGTTGTACGGATGATTTAGAAAACAGAGTATAATAAGCATAAGACAAACACATTTCCAGCCTCCACTTTGCTCTTCTTGTTAGGTGTTCTCAGTCCTGGATTTTCATCAGAAGGCAATTCTTCATTGTAGTATATGGTGTAATTGATGAGGTCTGTCTTCTTAGCGGTCCCTTCTGTCTGTCCTACTGGGTTAATTTCAGGAATCATAGGCTTCCCCTCCGCTTCTGTGCTTTCTCTAAGCCAAGTAATATAGCTGGCTGTCCTGGTGAATACCGCTGAGGTGTTACATTCTGTCATTTCAAAGGCAGCTATTCCTGCCGCTATCCAGGCTTTGTTCCTCACATGCTGACACATGAGAGCATCTCCACTGTTTATCTGTTAATGAGAATGTGTTATCATGCGTTTTTATGCTTAACATATTTAGAAATGAATTTTACTGTAAAAAAAAACCTTTTACCTTGGGTTTGGTTCCAAACTGCCACAAAGATTTACGAAGAGGTTAAAGGATCTAAGCCACAATAGTTTGTTTTTTTTTTTTTTTTTTTAAATTGCTTATCTGGAGGACTTGCCTTTCTTGGGTGGGTAGTAGCTCATTAAAAACCTGCATCTCTCAGGAAGTACAGCCAGGGGCGGATTGGCTGTAGACCCTACAGGGAAAATTCCCGGTGGGCCGATGCCTAGGGGGCCACTCAAGCCCTCTTGATGGCCGCAGGCCATGTACATAATGATCTGATGCTCAAAGGCCGCAGGCGCCCTCCTGAACTCAACTGTATTACAGTCCTCATCACAGTGATACAGATGAATAATACTGCGGTTGGGGCGGCAGTATTTTGTGCTGCCCTTTGGTATTTGGTTCTGCTGGGGCGGTATTCTGGCTCTGCAGGCCTCGCCTACTTTTGTTGTCCCTGCCTACTTGCTTTGTCCTATCTTCTGCCAATTTGGACCCACCTACACCATGGGGCCACTTTTAGGGCTTTTTAGTTCCCAATCCGCCCCTAAATACAGCAATTTTTGAACTATAAGATGCATTTTTTAAAAGTGGAGGGAAAATGGCACTGCGTCTTATAGTCCAAGTACTAATGACTACTTCCATTATGGAAGCAGTCATCAGTATGCAGGAGGTGCGGGAAGCGATGACTGAAGAGCTGCACTGGCTGTACTTACCTTCCCTGGTCTACAGCGTCAGGACGCAGGCGTACACTATGACCTGACACTGTGCAATGTCAGGTCAGAGTGCAGCCCAGGCCTGCAGAAGACCAGGGAGTGGGGAGTCCAGGATCTGCAGAGTGGCAGTGCCGCCAGAAGTAAGTGATGTAAGTTTTTTTGTTTTTTTAATGTCTGATCTGAGGTCTGATGAAGGTTGGTGGTCTGATTTTGGGTTCTGGTAAAGAATGGGGGTCTGATCTGAGGTCTGATGAAAAATATATATATATTTTTTAGTTTACTCCTCTAAATCCTAGGTACATCTTATAGTCCCAAAAATACAGTATTGCAATTAGCTCTTATTAACCCCTTCTGCCCTGCATAGAAAATAGTTCCTCAAATGCAGTCCTAGAAATACACTTACTGACAAAAAGAAATAAAATAGTGCACCAAGATAGAAATGTTGGATTGCTGCAAATCCCGGCATGCGTTGTGAAGCAGATATGTAAATTATTACAGATGTGGTCTGAGGGGATGTAAAAGTGCTTCCCTGCTACCCTACTCTCAGGGGCTACTTCAGTGTACCTCTTGATGAGAGATCATTGACTGCTAGACATGCCTCTACCACAAACTCAAATGCATTTTGCCAGTTGATGAAAGGGGGTGCACCCAGACACAGGTGGCACCTTCGTTACCCTTGTCTCTACCCATACCATTTCTAGGCAATTAGCAGAAGGAAAATTGGTGTCACAGTGCCCATTACATGCCCTGCCATTGATAGCCAACTACCATTACCTTTGCTGGGTTGGCGTGAACAAGAAACCTGGACTGCCATGTAGTGGAACCGTCTCATTTTTAGTGACAAATCCAGGCTCTGTTTGGGATCCCAAAACGGTTGTGTTCGAATATGGAGACCTCGTGGTAAACACTTCAATCCTGCCTTTGCTGAGGAGCAACACCCTGCCCTAACTGCTGATGTGATGCTCTTGGAGCCATCACCTACGACAGTCGGTCACCCCTAGTAGTGATACCAGAGACACTAACAGTTCGACGATATGTGCAGGACATCCTGCGGCCACATGTGTGGTTGCCTCTCATGGCAGGGGTTCCAACTTTCATTTTTCAGCAGGATAATTCTCGCCCACACACGGCAAGGGTTTCCCAGAAATGTCTCCACCAGATTGTAACACTTCCTTGGCCCTCTCAGTCACCAGATTTAGGGCTCATGGACGAAACAGAAGATCCTGCCATCTATAGAACAGTCCTATTGTTGCCCGTAAAACGGACAAGAATAAGATGTTCTATTTTTTGCAGGTGCCGCGGAACGGACATACAGATGCAGACAGCACGTGGTGTGCTGTCCACATCTTTTGTGGCCCTTTTGCAGTGAATGGGTCCAAATTCGACCCTCAAAAAAATGCGGATCGGATGCAGACAAAAAACACTGTCGTGTGCATGATCCCTCATTATCGGCAGTTTTCCACAATAAACCTACCCATTGCCTCTAATATTGTAATCAGTAACATATATCATCATTACTTTCACACATAGAAAGTTTCATTCAATTCCAACAACTACTATTTTGCATGTTATTTTTTGTCAAGGGGTGTACATTCATTACTTAGAAAATTAGGTCCTTACCGTACAATCCAAGCTTTCTACATTGCTTGCTGTGGCACATATAATATCCGTCATGTTGTTAAAGTGACAAGGCTGGATAGGGATAAACTGGACTTTCTTCAGGACACTTGCAGTATTATCAGTTCCACCTGAAAAGAGAGACGTTTGATTTAGGAGGTTGTTTTCTCATCAGCCTAAGGCTGGACCTACACATGACAGAAGTAGCCAGAATGCAGCCAATGTGTCTTCTTCATACAAACGATCCAACCAGAAACATAGCAGAGTAAACTGGCCAATCACGGATCCAGTTAAGAAAAAAAAAAACTGGGCTTGCATACAATGGTCATACAATACACTTACAATTTTTTGCCTGACCAAGGGTGACACTATTCTACTCCTGCTGGAACCTGCCATGGGGCCAGACAACAATCTTGTGTGCATGAGGAGCTCCTGATTCTCCCCAACAGATGATCATGGGCAGGGGTGGGATTCAAATTTTTAACAACAGGTTCCCTACTCAACGGCGGACATCTTTACATATACATGACACATGTTTACATATACATGTCATATAGGCAACACACATACACATAAATACACCATATACATAGTACACATACATAAATACACCACATATACACTATACACACACACATACCACCAAACTTTTAAAAAGCCTAAGGAGCTAAACTATGGAATGGAAGGGCTCATCTCCAGCTGCCAGAAGGATCTGTAATTTTAACAACTACATTTCAGAGGGAACTGGCTGAATCCCATGCCTGATCATGGAGAGATAAGGTTCATGTGCATAACGCTGCATCTTTGTTTTCCTGGGAGATAAGCCTACAGTGGAAACCACCCCAAAAGTGACCCCATTTTGAAAACTGCGCACCCCAAGAATTTTTTCAAGAGTTGTAGCGAGCACTTTGGCCCAAAAGACATTTCATAGAATTTAGAAACACAGCTCTGAAAATGGAAAAAAAAGTTGCTTTAGATTCAAATTTTTCTTTTTCATAAGGGATTACAGGAGAAAACCACCCCACAATTTGTTACCCATTTTCTGCTGAATACAGAATTCGATATGTGGTCGTAAATGGCTGTATGGGCACACAGTTGAGTTCAGAAGGGAAGGAGCGCCATATGGTTTTTGGAGGGCAGATTGCTGAAATGGTTTTTGGTCGTCATACCGCATTTGAAGAGACCCTGAGGTACCCCTACAGTGTAAAATCTCTCAAAAATGATTATTTATTATACACCACCCGAGGATTTTTTTAAGGGGTGTAAAGAGTGCTTTGACCCAACAGGAGTTTCATGGAATTTAGAAACACTTGGCTGTCCCCGATTTTTCATGTTCACAAGTGGTAATAGGAGAAAAAGTACCCCAAATTTTGTTGCATAAATTTTTGAGTATGAAAATACCCCCTATGCGGTCATTAACTGCTGTTTGGGCACACTGCAGAGTTCAGAAGAAAAGGCGCACTATGAGCATTTGAGGCTTAGTTTGTCAATTTATACAGCTTTAGCTGACAGCTGTAGAGGGTCTGTAGTGAAGTAAAAAACAGAAACCCCAAAGAATGAAACAGTATACACGAGTTCAGCAGGGGTCGTGGAAAAACGGCACTGCCTTCACTATGGAGAGCACTGCTGTCATGAACAGCAAGCCGCTTGCTCAGTAGCTGCACTATTAGTGTGCAGCAGCGATCTGTGAACGGCTGTTTAAAAAGGCACCATCAGAATAAAGTCCCGACTATCCGTACATTTAGTCTAGGGACAACCAATGAAACATCCGAAGTCGATTTGCATGAAACTTCGCTCTAATACTGTACAGTATTAGAATGTATTGGATACTATTAGCTGAAGTTATTACTTCGTGAAGGCTTGCGAGACTTCGCGTAATAACTTCATAAATTCATTTTTACTGTAAAAAAACATTTCCCAAACTCGGGTTCGGTTCCAAGGTTACTACTGGTAGTAAAGTGTCTTCTTCGTAAACATGGCACACCATGTGTCACATTTTCAGTAGTAAATCTGCCCCAATGTCTGCCGTTTTCTGCCTTTTTATTACAATTCAAGCCAAATGGCTTACACAGAAACAGAAATGTAGAAAAAAGTGGCGACGCTATACAGCAGACTAAACATATTTATAGTATACTCTACCTTGTGTTCTGTCTCTCAATGTCGATACTACACAGTTGACTAAGAAGTTAACATCTAGTAGATCATCATCAGGGTAGCATGCCGGCTGGACCATGTCATCAAACATGATAGGCTCAGAGGTCTCTAGTAATGCAAGGGTGTTATTTGATGATAGTTCATTGTAATCCAAGTGTCGTATCAACTTCCTTATTGGGTAAACCTTTCCTTGAAAGTCAAGGTTCAGCTCCCCTGCTTTCATAAGTATGGTGGTTGTCCTTAAAAGGAAATAAAAAGACTAACTCACACTTATAAAGTATATAAAATTGTCAGCCAAAAGGGCACTTTTAAATGACACAATTTAATATTGCACACGATCTAGTGGATGGCTGTAAAGTTTCTAAGTGCGGTGGAATTTTGGAGTGTGTCTGACTTTTTAATCACCTTTTATTCAAATTTTTGCAGAGGTGAAGTGACAAAAAAAACATTGAATTGGCCATTTTCATTTTTTTCGTGATCATCATTCAATAAATATTTTATATTTTAATAGTAGGGACATTTTGGAACGTGGCGATGGCTATGATCATTATTTTTTTATTGTTAATTTATTTTTATTTTCAAAATAGGGAATGGGGGGATTAGAATTTTTATATTTTTTTATTTTTTGTTTTAAAAACTTTTTTTCACTTTTTTAAAGTACCACTAGGGGACTTTAACATGAAATTATCTGATTGCTTCTCCTATAGACTGCAATAAATTAGCATTGCAGTCTATGTTCCTATGGAGCCCTGTAAAAGTGTGCTAAGATAGGCTCACTCAAATCCTTCTGTCTCGTCATGTAATTCAAGAGGGACTTGACTCTGATCTCTGACATTTAACCCTTCAGATGCCGTGACTAAACGTGGCACACAAAATTCAGAATAAAAATGTGTTTGTGTGCCTGAACCTTTATTCTGCAGCAGGACAATGACCCTAAACATACAGCCAATGTCATTAAAAACTATCTTCCATGTAAAGAAGAACAAACGTTTGTCCCTCGTGATTGAAGCCGGCTCCTGTGAGCGGTCTCCGAGAAGTCAGCATGTCCGGGAAGGTAAAGGTTCGGGCGGCCGCCAATGCCGTCTGTGAATGAGAAGATCCTGAGAGACTGCCATAACCTGTACACCAACCCGGAGAACGGTCTCATCGCTCTCGCCTCTCACCTCGGCCTCACGTTCTTACCTCCGAGGAAGAAGATCATACTGATGTTAATGGAGAACCACTCCGCCGGGAAGAGCAGCTTCATCAACTGGTACATCGAGGAGCACATACAGCGCACCGGCGTCGCCATAGAAACTCAAGGCTTTGCGTTCATTACAAGCAGCCGCAAAAGAGAGTCTCTGACGGGCAATGCCACCCTTCACCTTTACCCGCACTTCAAGCCGCTGCAGACCTTCCAAGGTGTGTCTGAATACCTGTGCACCAAGATCTCCACCTCACGACAGAAGAAGTTCAGTCTCGTGACCTTCGTGGACACCCCGGGGCTGGTGGATGGCAACATGAAGTATCCCTTTGATGTGAACGGGGCCCTCCTGTGGCTAGGCGAGCTCTGCGACCTGGTTCTGGTTTTCTTCGACCCGATGGGTCAGGCGCTGTGTAAACGCACCCTGGATATCGTGGAGAAGCTCAACGAAAGCCACGGAGACAAACTGCGCTTCTACCTGAGCAAAGAAGACGAGGCCGAGGGCGAGAGTGACCGCCAGAGAGTCCTGATGCAGATCGTCCAGGAGTTGTGTAAGAGGCCCGGGCTGAACAAGTGCGGCTTTGACATGCCGACCATCTACATCCCGAACCCCAATAAGCCGAGTCGCTGCGTCAATCAGATTGATTACGTTTGTAAAGCCGTTGAGAAAACCATCACCCAGACGGTGCAGACCACGCTGAACACTCTTGGGAGAGACTGCCAGAGACTGAGCAGACTACAGGAGGATGATGACACCGTGTGGAGTAACAGACGCGCCCGTGTCCAGGGCTGCCTCTTTTGACTGACCGCCTTCCTGCTTCCGGTCTTCCTCTTCGCCTCCATATTGTTTTGCGCCATCCCCCGCACCTTCTGGCTGAGTCTTCTGGGGTTGTCAGGGGTGGAAAACCTCGAGATCTACCTGTCCCCCCTGCACACCCTGTGGTCCATGGTCCCGGATGACTACGTGCTCTACACCTTCGTGGGGCTGCTGCTACTCAGCCTGATCTTCCTGTTCGTGGCCCAGAGATGCTTCAGAACCAGCGAGACTCTCAGCTAGAAGGAAAGACGCTATCTGATGGACCACCGCGCCTACATCACCGAGGTCGTGGAGCACAAGTGGAAGCAGCTGTACGAGGATTACCTGAAGCAGAGCGTCGGCGAACACGACATGATCTGAGGAGATTTAACCCCTCCCGTGCCACAGGGGACAGACACAAGACACATCAGCCACAGTAACCCCCACACTCCCCAGGACTGATGGCCGCCATACTGAGGAGTTTACAGTATCGTCCTGAAGGCGAATCCTCTCACCAGCAATAAGTATTGATCAGGACGCCCCCCCTTCCCCCCCGAATCACGGACTGAGATATTTATTTTTTTAATACTATATACCCCCCCCCCACTTGTCTAGACCTGTCTGACTGCACGATCAATTATAGCGGGAAGTAACACCCCCCCCCCCAGGATAGACTTACATCTGCATCACCCATTGGTGTCCGACAGGGACCCCCCAAAATGTACGAGGCTTTGCAGTGCCAGAAACTGCTAGATGTGATATGTATAATCCAGATGTAGCAGAGCTGAGTGTGATTAGGGTGTTTTCTGTAGTTTTGCATGCGACTGCAGGTGGCATCTGCTGCATTGTCTGTGCGCGGAGAGTTGTCACTGTGTTGTCTGTGGTGTTGCATGGGACTGCAGGTGACATCTGCTACATTATATATTCAGCACTGCTACATCTGTGTACCGTATAGCTTGCTGTATCATGTGTGTAGATTTACGCTCCTGTAGACGGATCATGGTGCTCTTACGGAAGCTGAGGAATGGCGCCGGACTCTGTTTTTTGCGCTTTGTTCGGTGCCTTTTTTTTTTATTGTTACAAATATGAACTGTGACCGGGATTCTTACACTGCCAGTATCGAGCAGCAGGGGGCGCTCGCTCCGCACTCCATGTTACACCCCTCCCCCCATCTGAATAAATAAGTTATTTACACTGAAAAAAAAAAAGGACAAACAGTCCTGGAAGCGATGATATGGCCCCCACAGAGCCCTGATCTCAACATCATCAAATAGATGGAGAGACAGAAGGATTTGAGCAAGCCTCTGATCTGATTTAGATTTCTCTTGTTCATTCACTTTGTATTTTGTTTGTTGATAAAAATAAACATTAACAAAAAAACTCTATTTTGAAACATTCTTACTTTGAAGCATTTTTTTACACCTGCCTAAAATTTTTACACAGTACTATGAGCTGATGCTAAACACCAAATATAAGCCAAAAGGACTATCATCAGGTCCATTAAAGGGAGTCTATCAGCAGTTTTAGCCTTTCTAAACTGTAGCTGAGAGAGCTACACAAACATAGCTTTTGTGGAGCTTTTATCATCATTAGTAGTGTGAATATTGCAGTGACCCAATGGCCCACTGCTTAAGGGGTTAAATTGTGCATTTAGAGGTTTTTATTGCTTTCCATCCTAACAGCTGTATATGGGGTTAACTAGCAGTCCATAGTGATAGTTGCAAGATGGTGCTGTTCTACCTCTCTGTAGAGGGGCTGCTGCTGTAGTTAGTTGGAGAGAGAAGCAGCAGCATCAAGAAGGGGGAGCAGACAGCTGAAGGGGCTGAGGAGACACCAGCAGGCACCTGAGACTAATGTTCGCGACCGGCAGTAACTCTGATCGCTGACATTTAACCCTTCAGATGCCGTAATTAAACGTGGCAACTGCATCTGAGGCAGTAAAAACCCATAAGCATGCGCAATTGTTGCACCGCCATCTGCGCCTGAAATATGCCTAATTTAGGTGTATTTCAGATTAGTAAATGACCCCCTAATGCATTGGAGTATATGAGAAAAGCAATCTAATTATTGATTAGATTATTGATTCCATACGGGAACTATAAAAAAAAGTGTAAAAAAATAAAATAAATGTTTTTAGAAATAAATTTACAAAAATACATAAACATTTAAATCACCCCCTTCCCCCAAAATTTAAATAAAAATATATAAAGAATAAAAAAATACACATCATGGGCATCGCCGCGTGTCAAAACACCTGTACTATTAAAATATAAAAATATTTATACAGCAAACAGCATAACAGAAAAAGAAGTCAAAATGGTCGATTCGACATTTTTTGGTCTGCCACTCACAAAAAATGTTATAAAAAAGTGATCAAAAAGTCATACACATCCCAAAATGGCATCAATGAAAAAATCATTTTTTTCAGTATTAAAACACAAGAAAATCTATGTGGTATCGCCGTTATCATACTGACATGGAAAATGAAAGCAGGTCTGTTTTTACTGTATAGGTAACGCCGTAAAAACAAAACCCATAAAATTGTTGCGGAATTGTTTTTTGGGGTTTTTTTTCAATTTCACCCCACTTGGAATTTTTTCTCCAGCTCCCTACTACAGCGTATGCAATATTAACTTCTTAAAAAATATATTTCCCTATATATCCCTCAAATGCTTAAAGCAGGGCTTAGAATATGAACTACTTACATTTCAGTAAAACACTGTGCAGAGCTCAAAATCCAAAATTCACCTATGATGGTGCCTGAGCACACGCGACCAGAATCTGGTTTTAGAAAGACTTGCCAAGGAAATTCTCCACTTGAAACCTCATCTTCCACTGAATGATAGAATATAGTCTTCTGAACTCCACAAACTATTAACATACAGAAGGACAATCAAAAATTCTGAAGGTGTCCATACATTCTCAATTACTGTCAGCTGACTGCTGACTTTGCAGTACATATGCATGCTCAGTTCAGCCAAGCTTATCGTCTCCAGGAAAAAAAAAAAAGGATTGGGCATTAAAATTCAACTTAGGCCAATTTTACATTAGCGGCAGCACGGATCCGGCAGGTGAAGGTTGCCGCCGGATCTGTGCTGCCGCAGGGACATGTGCGGGGCCGGAACCGCGCTTCGGCCCCACACATGTCACACAGTACATACACACACACAGACATATACACATACATACTTACATGCTCCCGGCAGGTCTCCACAGCGCAGGAGGAGCAGGACGGCGCGCACATAGGACGATTCCCCACAGCACCCTCTGCTGGGCGCCGGGTGGAATCTTTCTATGTGCACGCCGTCCTGCTCCTCCTGCGCTGTGGAGACCTGCCAGGAGCATGTAAGTATGTATGTGTATTTGTATGTGTATACGTCTGTGTATGTTTATGTGTATGTCTGTATGCATGTATGTATGTGTGCAGGTGACTGATCCGTTCACCATTGTGTCACACCAAATGGATCCGTCCCCATTGACTTTCATTGGGGATCCATTGGGGATCCGTCTTGGTGCGGATGCCTGGACCGGAGAGCAAACCACAGCATGACGTGTGAATGGTTCTGCATCCGCAAACGGTGGACACATGGTCGGTGCCCGTGTATTGTGCATGAGCCCTTAGCTTCATCTACATCTATCCAATTATCTCCACCACCATTTTACATACAGTGATGTTTAAAAGTATACATATATTTCTGCATAAATGTGACCCAAAACCACACTAGATTTTAACATGAGCCCTAAAAGTGTATGTATACATATATATAATCAGAAGTATGTGGACACCCTTACTAATCATTTAGTAAAGCTTGCCTGGCATAAGAATAGTCACAAAGAGCATTTTTATGATTATTTAAAGGCTTGTGCGACAATATTTGATCACACAGGTGTTTTTACGTTTTACACAAAGTACAACAGATAGGCGGGATAGGAGCGAGGGTCATGCTGGGGCTGGAACTCCATCCCTGGCAATTTTGCTACATTTTCGCCTGGAAACAGGTGAAAAAGTAGACGAAAAATTACACCAGCAAAGACTTTTCAGACAGGCACAAGGACTCCTATATATGATCCTAATTTATGAAGAGGCGCACATCTTGTCATAAATTAGCCATATACTACAGCAGCCTAGAGGGGGAACAACTAAGACTGGAATAAAAAGCCATCTTAGTAAATGCCCCCCATTAGGTTCAGGAAATGTAGTCGTGCATGCACAATTGTTGCTCCAGTAGCAGCAGAAGAGCCTCTGGGCTTGCACCCTTACTTGGAGCAGCAGTACAGGTGCAAGTTTGTCCGGACAGGCCAGGATGTCCAGTCTTGTCAATCAAGTGGGAGCCTCTTGAGCAACAGGGACAGCCCGTGCCTAAGAACTCTGATGAACGAATTGATTCACTCATCTCTAGTCCTGATTCTCCTCGCCCCAGCAGAAGTGGCTGGGAAGAGACAGGCATTCATGAATATCAGGACTCATCAGCATGTGCTGGAGCTGTTTAGTACAAGATTCTAGCAAAACATCTCGGGCAATTAAAGAATGTGAACCAGCGTTTTGCTTAAGGGATCTGCCACTAGTTTATGTTGCCCTTAGTGAGGTCATCATAAAATTGATGACAGATTCCATTTTTTAGAGACATTTACTACACACCTTGCTCCATAGCGTTCTTGTTAGAGCTGTCACTGGACAAGAATGATGCTCCTTGCCGTGCCAGGGGGAAACTCCTACTGGCATCATTTTGACATAAAACAGCAACACTATAAATGGCGGAGCAAAAGCTGAAAGCTTTATGATAGACTGTGCTAAAGGCCTGTTTCACACGGTCAGTATTTGGTCAGTACTGTGATCCCTTAGGATACAATATTTTTAACATACAATGGTCTTTTCTGACCCATCGTAATTTGAAACTAGACTCAACATACAATGTCTCAGACTCAGATCCAACCAATCAAGGCCACTTCTCTGGTAAAATAGTTACTATTTTATCTGTCTTTGTTATCTGCTTATTTTTCTTAAATCTTCATTTTCTCTTATCTTGGATGACATATCAGGGCCTTGGAACCGATTACTCAAGTTACAATGATTTCAATGTACAATGGTCCTCCTGGAACCAATTAATATTGTAACTTGAGCAACCACTGTATTTGTAAGCCAAACCCAAAAGTGGAACCTACAGAGAAAAGGTATCAGAAAAATTTGTGCCTCTTCTGTATTTTGGATCCACTCTTAGTTTTGGCTTACAAATACTGATGTAAAAATATTGACCAAATACTGACTGTATGAAAGAGGACTACACTGATGAGTGAAATCTCTCCAAAAGACTGCGTCTATGAGAGGACCACCTCCTTACCCAAACCCGATCTCCTGTGACAGATTTTTAGTTTCACCATATACTGAATTCTGCATTCTGGCCATCTACTTTGAGAAGACCACTTTTCAATGCGATTTTGGGTGGTCATCTCTTGTTTCACTAGCTTATAATATCATGGATTCTATACAGTATGATGTCCGTAAGACCCAGGTGCACCTGGTACAATAGCAATACTTACATGTTCTAAATACATACACATCTCCTACATATCGCTATTTCCCCATTTATCCATGATTTATTGTATAGTTCAAATTTGTCAATGATAAATATAATCATAAAAAGATTAGACAACTGCTATCACACTTACATTCATACGTCTTCTGTAGAATTGCCACCATTAATAACAGAGAGTAGAAAAGCCTTCCCATATTCTCTAAAATCAGTTTCAATTTCCCTCAGGTGGCCTCTGTAAACACATAAAACAGCATGTCATAAGCATGTCACCTGTAGGTCAAGTCAAAAATTTGTCTCTACGTACAGTACTATAACTGATGCATGACCCCAGTAGGAAAGCATGCTATATATATATTTTATATAGAGGGACCCATCACTGTGGGATAAAATGTGGACAGGATTTTGACCTGGTCAACATCCAAAGATAGATTACAGAGAGGACAGAAAGGGCTATTGCCCACTACCTCCCACTTCCTTCAATTTCAGAAACACCATAATGTAGAAACCAAGTAAGGCCTCATGCACACGGCCGTGTCCAGTTCACAAAAGATAGAACATGTCTTACATTTCTCCACATAATGGGGACTGTGGACCCATTGAAGTCAATGGGTCTGCAACAAAATGTGGAAGGAACACCATCCTCATCAGTGTTTTGCAGATCAGGGGACCACAAGATGGACACAGTTGTGTTTATGAGGCCTTAAGGCGCAATCTTCTCCTCATATGGACATCAATATTCAGAGGCTCATCCTCATGAGCTGGAGGCGTGTAGTGGCAGCTACTGAATAGTAGTCCAGGCCCCCACCAAATTCTACACCCAGGGGCCTCAACCACCCTCGGTCTGGCTCTGCCAGAGGCGGATTGGCCATAGACCTTACAGGGAAATTTCCCAGGGGGCCGCCCAGCCCTCCTCACGGCCGGCCAGTGGAAGTTTTTGAGAATTCATATTGTGTTGCTGGCAGTATTTGGTGATGGACTGTGGTGTTTGGCTCCGTTGGGTTGGTATAATGTGCCACAATATGGTATTGCTCGCCCTGCCTTCCATCAATTTGGACCCAACTACAAAATGGGGCCACTTTTAATAATTTTTCCAGGGCCACTTTAAGTTCCCAATCCGCCCCTGGGCTCTGCTAACATAACATGGTCACTGTGTACATGACATGCACCTACCTGCATTACTTGATGTTTGAACTGTTGACCATGAAATAATGGAATGAAAAACAGGAGGTGGTTCTAGGTGTCATTATGACATCACAGACGCCACTGCTTGTGGAATGATGGACAGGGTCACATAGAAGATGGTTCTAGGCATCGCATACTCCACTGCTTATTAAATTATGGCTATTTTAGAAAATAGACAGTGCAGTGACAAAGCGTACACCTCAGGGTAATCTAGTAGTTAGCATGGGAAGATCCATAATGTCATAGGATGCATGGATTTATGAGATGGTAAAAATTGCATACACTGCATGATAATAGTTAATGCAGGGCATTTGACTAGCGATGCATGTGCAGCACCCAGTGCAAGGGGATATCTGCAATTTGGTTTGCAACATTTGTACTGTTGTATATCATGTTAGGCTAGTTTCACTATAGCGTTAAAACTAGGCTTGAGCGAATCATGCTTCGTATCATAGATCGGAAGTTGATTTGTTAAAAAACTTTGTATCGCCCAAAGTTGCGCAAGACTTTGGTGCATTAGTACAGTATTCCTATCTGCGTATTTAAAAATATGTTAAAATAGGAACCCGAAGTGGGCTTTGGTACTGGCGGGTACCTCAGTACCAAAGCCCATTTCGGATCTGTGATCCAAAGCTCAATTTGCTCAAGCCTAGTTGAAACCATCCAGCATAGCTGGAAAGAGCCAGAGCACTGCCAGGTCCTGCTTACTATAATAGGGCCCAGCTGGACATTATAGTTAATGGGCTCTACCAGGGAAAGGTAGTATTTGGCTACTCCAGATACGATCCTGGACCAGCCTGCATTGTTTTAACTCTAGTATGAAACTAGCCTTAAAGGGGTTGTCCCACAAAAAATATTCAGCAGTTTTCAAACCAGCGCCAGGATCTGAATACTTTTGTAATTGCATGTAATTAAAAATTTTGCATAGCCACTAAGTTATTCAATAAAATGTATCTGTATAGCGCCACCTACTGTTTCATCTTTTTCTTATTTCACTGAGAAGGCCACACATGCTCAGTTTCATCCTTCACCTGCCTCCTGTGTTGTCATAGGGAGAGCTGAGACACGCCCCCTGAGCTGCAGCAGAAATGACACTCCCCCTGAGCTGCAGCAGAAAAGACACTCCCCTGAGCGGCAGCAGAAAAGACACTCCCCCTGAGCGGCAGCAGAAAAGATACACCCCCTGAGCTGCCAGCTTGATATATATCTAGCAGAGCAATGAATGTGGAGGTCTATGGATCCATGTGAGGTACAGGGCTGGTTCCAGCTCTGTTAGAAAGGTAGTCATGTACTATATGATGTCTGATTTTCATTTTTTTGCATTAGTCATGGGATAACCCCTTTAATGTAATGCACTGTATACTCTGTGGGGGTCATTTTATCAAGGGACTAGCAACTATTTTAGTACTAAAAATAGTCACAAGTCCCTTTTTTTGACCGGCAGGACAGGGGCATGTCGCGTGTCTGTAAACAGACAAACATTGGCGATAAACTATGCAAGCCTGGGGCTGGAGTAGTTTTACCACTAGGAGCACAGCTGACGATGTGCACATCTCGTTGTAAGTTAGTCTAATCCTCCAGCTACACAAAGGGAAACAAAGACCAGTGTGAAATTGCTAGTCTTTGAAAGGCTAGGGTTACACGGCGACACCTGTCGCAGCCAGGATCGCTGAGTAGCGGGGATCCCATAGAAATGAATGGGATCGCTGCCGCAGTCACAAGAAATCCAACAGCGCTGGACTTCATGCGACTGCAGCGGCCATCCCATTCATTTCTATGGGATCCCCGCTACTCAGCGATACTGGCCGCGACCAGTGTCGCCCTAGCCTTAGGGTGGGTTCACATCAGTTATAACGTAAAATAACGGATTCAAAACCGAAACCTTTAGATCCGTTATAATAGAGCCATCTGGTTTCCATTATACAGGACTTTCTTTTCCATCCTGGATAACGGAATCCAGGCAGATCCATTATGTTTGCCCATAGACCTCTATTATGACGGATCAAAATCATGTTATAATGGAAAACAATAACGGAATTTGTAACGCTGATGTGAACCCGCCCATAATGTACTCCTTTATGTTTTAGCATGAGTCAGGCAAGGCCAGAATTAACCACCTGGCCCAGCCCTCTCTGGAGCTTAGTGTGTGGGCTGGCCCCACCACCTAGTTTTAGAGTTTTCTAGTCAGTCTAGCTGTAGAGAGGGAGGAGGAAGCGAGCAGTTTCCATGTATTCCTCTTCTCTAGACTCCATCTTGCTCCAGGAGATGAAAGACCGTAAGTTCTGAAGGAGGATTTACATGGCTACAGCATAAGTCAGCAAGATAACCCAGGATAAAGCCTTCTAGACCCTACTGCTGTAAACAAGTTAACACTCCCTATGCACGCTAGACTAGTGAACACTATAGCCATGGTTGCCAGATTGTAGTTGCTCCCCTTATGTTAGTGAAGCCCCTGTGGTTGTAATAAAATAAAAACTGTTACACTCACCTAGCCCCATTCCTCCCATGAGCAGAGCACATACTGCTCTCCCCAGCAGTCGCAATGTAGTGACATCATTGCACCTGCTAAGTAAGTGAGCATACAAGCCCAGGGAATGACCCTCAGCCCTGCTCTCTTCTACTCAGCAGGTGCAATGATACTACTGCATCACACATGCTGGGGAATGGTGAAGGAGGCCTGGGCAGTGGTGGATGACACCCAGTAATCATTTTTACTGTGTTCTGGCAAACGAGACCCAGGTCCCCTGCTCTGTGCAACCTGTAGCAGCCGCTACGATGGTAGGTTCTGCCTATGATTCAAACCATACTTTAGCTTTATATACGTTTCCCACCCATAGAAAATTAAAGGGGTTGTTCACTTTTATATCCTCATGATAGATCATCAATATGAGATAAGCAGGGGGCCAACTGCCAGCACCCCCACCGATCAGCTGTTTCAAGAGAACGCAGTGCTGCCTTCTCTTCACCGTTTACCTGCTCGCAGCCACAATTGCAGCAGTGAGCAGGTGTAACAACTCCGCCGTCTCATTCACTTCAATGATGGGATGGAAGCGCTGTAATTACACCTGCCCGCCACTGCAATGTTGACGGCAAGCAGGTAACACAGTGCTAATAAGGCCCCATTCACACGACCGTATGTATTCCGTGTTCGTATAAAAACGGAACGGAAGACATATGGAATGTCTTCCGTAGTCTTCCGCATTTTTGCGGACCCATTGACTTTTAATGGGGCTACGGACGTGTTTTGCAGCAAATATAGGACATGTTTCCTTTTTTTTTTGCGGGAGAACTTCCGTAATATACGGAATGCACACAGTGTGCATTCCGCATTTTTTTTCTCCTATGGAAAAAATGAATGGGTCTGTATGGTTCCGCATCTTATCCGCAAAAATGCAGATAAGATACGGAAATGAAAAGGTCATGTGAATGGAGCCTTAGAGCACTGCGTTCTCTTCAAAAAGCTGATTGGCAGGGAGCTGGCAATCTGATATTGATGACCAATCATATAACTTGTATTTGTTATTTAAACTGCTGCTCTTTCTACACTTCAGTCAGTGGGCAGTCCCATCAGTGATTGACAGTATTCTCTGTAAGTTCATGCATACAGAGATAACCATTACTATGTAGGACCGCCCACTGGACACTGAAAGAGGACCTGTCACCACTCCTGACATGCCTGTTTTAATAGCTTCATGCATTCCCCATGTAATAATAAGTCTGGAACATCTATTCTTATGTCTGTATGTTGTTCCTAGAGATGAGCGAATGTGCTCGTAACGAGCACTGTACCGCTCAGCTCCCCTGCGCTCGCATGGGCACAGGCAGCTGCTTCCGTCCTCCTCACCCGACTGAAGCGGCTGCCTGTGCCCATGCGAGCGCAAGGGAGCCGAGCGGTACAGTGCTCGTTACAAGCACGTTCGCTCATCTCTAGTGGTTCCATTCCTTTATTATTTACACTAGAAGTTATGAATGAATTGCTATTAGCCTTCAGTAAAGGAACAGAGGGGAGGTGACCAGTTGGGGTGTACCTGCACAGACTGACTCTAGCCAATCAGTGCTGCCATGTTCAGACTGTACAGGTACACACCCCCAACTGGTTACCTCCCCTCTGTTCCCTTACTGAAGGCTAATAGCAATTCATTCATAACTTCTAGTAGAAAAAATAAAGGAATGGCACAACATAGAGCCATAAGAATAGATGCTCCAGAATTGTTATTACATGGGGAATGCATGAAGCTATTAAAACAGGCATGTCAGGAGCGGTGAAAGGTCCTCTTTAAGCCCAGAAAGAGCAGAGATTTCAATCAATAAGTTAAAATGAATCTTTATCCACAACACCACATCTGCTCAGCTCTGTACCATGGTGCCTGTGTGTTGATTCCCTTTTAGTTAATATAAAGGACAACTTTAGAAGAGATCGCTTTTTATTTTCCTTAGAAAAGACTTAAACTGTTTATGAGATGTGATTATAACGCAGGTAAAAACTTCAACATGAACAAAAGACTCAGGACACAAGTGCACAGAAGAAAGTGTCACAGGAAAGATGAACACCATTCCTTCAGACAGGAAGAACACAGCTCTGCTTGTCGGGAATTGGCCCCACAGGAATCCTTTAGCCATTCTTTAAAGAAGTCGTCGGCGTCTTTCTTTAGAATAAGAAACTGCCCCAGAAGCAAATAAGCCTGCAAAAATAAAGAAAATAAAAAACAAAGAAAAAGAGCAACGTAGGTTCTTTAGTAAGCTGAGCAAGTCATATCTTATCACAACCATAAGTATATCTGGCATAACTGTCGTTGCCCTGTCCTCTCACCAAAACTTTCGCTTTTTTGAGAGGACTCGCTACTGGGGCTCTTGTGATCAGGACTAAGGAGGCTGCATTCACCCAACTGGATTTTCGGTCTGTTTCTGATCCGCATTTTTGCGGGTCACAAACGGAACCCATGCATTTCTATGGGGTTGTTCCAGACATTATAGAACATGCCCTATTCTTGTTTATTTTACGTATAAGAATAGGCATTTCTAGAATAAGGCCAGTGGAAAGTACAGGTTGCACACTGCCAGTATCTGTATTCTGCAGATCCGAAATTTGCAGACGGCAAAATGAAGAGAGTCACGAGACAGATTTTCACACCAGAATCGTGGTGCAAAATGGTTCAACTTAGCCCTCCCCCACTTTGTCGAGCATGTCAGAAATACTGTAGAAACTCTACAAGCGACAAATTTTCCTATTTAGGCTCCATTCACACGTCCTGTTTTTCTTTCCTGATTCGATCCTGATCTGGATCCTTTCATTTCAATGGGTCCTGAAAAAATCAGGATCGAATCAGGAAAGAAAAACAGGACGTGTGAATGGAGCCTTAGACAAATTTTTGGCAGACATTAGTAAATCTGGGGCTGGTTTTACTCTATTTAGGCTACTTTCACACTTGTGGCAGCAGGCTGTCCCGGTGGGGGAACAGCCTGCCGGATCCATGCCAGCACTAGCCCACCGTGCCACTGGAAGTCCGCTCCGGCCCCATTCACTATAATGTCCAGCCGCAGCACGGCAACCAAGCCAAGAGGCGAATGGACAAAAATTACAGCACGCTGCGGTTTTCGTCTGGCTACCTCTTGGCTTGGTTGCTGTGCTGCAGCTGGAACTCTGGAACACCCCCATTATAGTGAATCGGCCCAGAGTGGACTTCCAGCGGCACGGTGGGCTAGCATTGGCACGGATCTGGCAGGCTGTTCCCCCACTGGAACAGCCTGCCGGACCCTGCTGCCGCAAGTGTGGAAGAAGCCTTAGTCTAGACCTCATGTGCATTACCTTATCGAAGCCTTGCTCTTCCAGTTTGCCACCAAGAACTTCTCCAATACCAGCCACAGCTGTAATTGGCTTATCGCCCATAGGCTCAGAGACAAAGTCTCGATGCTTCTGTGATGTGTGAGACATCTTTCCTGCAAAAAGGACAAGTGGCAACAAACATTAGATTTGCCAAAGCAAGGCCTGACCTACCCAGACTATGGTGTACTAGTGGTGAATGGGCAAATCCTCGCTTGGGCCCTATTCACACATCCATATTTTATCTCTGTGTAGGCTCCATTCCTGGTTTGGAAATCACTGATCAGACACTGACCAACACATTAAACGGGTTCCCCAGAATCTACATATTGATGACCTATCCTCAGCATAGGTCACCAAGATGCAAGGGCGGACTGGAAAAAATACTAAAAGAGGCCCTGTTTTGAAGTTGGGTCTAAATTGATGGAAGGAAGGGACAGCAATACCATATTGTGGCACATTATACCACCCCAACAGACCCAAATACCACAGTCCATCACAAAATACTGCCAGCAGCACAAAATACATCCCCAAAAACTTGCAATAGCTGGCCATGAGGAGGGCCCAGGTGGCCCCCTGGGCACCGGCCCACCGGGAAATTTCCCTGTAAGGTCTATGGCCAATCCACCCCTGCCAAGATGAGATTTGTGGGGGTCCAACTCCCAGAATCCCCTCCAATCAGCTGTTTGAGGAGGCCACAGAGCTCACGTGAGCACCAGGGCTCCTCACAGCACCGTACATTGGAAAGTGGCTGTGCTTGGTATTGTATCGATGAACATGATTTCACATGGCCGGGAAAGAGGCCTAAGCCCTCACTGAGAACCGCAGCCTCACCACACAGTCCCTTATCATTAAAGAAGAACTCCCGCAAAAAAATTAATTCTCTGACCTGTCAGAAAGGTGCATGATATAATCTGTAGTGAATGTCATTTTCTTATCAGAGGCTGAAATTGAGAGTTTCCACTCTCTTCTTATTGTAGCTGGGTCATGTGACCAACTCCCTGACCTCCAACTGACCCAGGACAGCAAGCCAGTCACTGCTCTATTCATTCCTATGAGACTGAAAGTGAGGCTCCCATAGGAATGCATATAAAATTAGAGTTCCTGTCCACACATAAGTCTCTGTGTGAGTTGGTGGGTCTAATTCCTAGTCACATGACACATAAGAAACTTCAGGATTATATAACTCAAAAATTCAGCTACTGGTAAGAAAATGACATTCACTACAGATTATATCATGTACATTTCTAGCAGGACACGGAATAAATTTTTTTGCAGGAGTTCTTCTTTAAGGGCCACAGGTTGAGCATTAGACATGATTGGCAATCAGGTGTGATTGCCGGAGGTCCCCTACGATCACCTGCACATCTGTAATGTAACCCAATATCGTATTATATGCCGATCATACAAATGACTGGAGGACTGTATCATCCAGAGCAAGAACTGCTGCATGTGAGTGCACCTCCATCCTGGCTGATAGAGCAGGATTACCGAGCATGGGACCCCCCAATACAGGGTTGCCAACCAAAAGGTTTCTTCTTTCTGGACCACTTATCCCAAATCACTGACAGCCAACATTTTTTACGGACAAACAGGAAAACCATAATGAATTAAACATTCTACGTAACGTGTAGAATACATGTGTACAGCTCCATATACTGATAGTAACTCATTACCAGCATTTACTGTGAGCGGTCAAATGATGAGAATTACCACCAAAATAATCCAATTTCCCAGCAGTAGAACCCCCACTGATCTAAAACTTATCTCCTATCTTTTGTATAGGTGATAACTTGTAACAACCGGAATACCTCTTTAAGATGAGGAGCCCCTTAAAAGACTTGTCCAACATATATAAAAAACCTTCCCCCCTAAATCTGATAAAAACATATACTCCCGTTTCTCCTTCAATTTCCACGCCATAGTTGCAGTCCTCCCCCTGGCGGCCATATACAAGGCTGCAGTGGTGATGTAGCAGTATATGGGTACTCACTGGTCTCTGCAGTGTCACAACATATAAGAGGCCAGTGATTTGTCGTCTACACTGAGTCACCACCACAGCAGGGACTGGGGAGACTGTTCTATAACGTGGACAGCCCCTTAAAATGGGGCAGGTATCAGGTAATCATTTACAACACATAAGACTATGTGAAAACCATTTCCAGTGACAGGTTTATCACTGCAGCCTTCCGTCACATGTAAACCAGCTCCACAGTAATTCACCACCAAGAAGTGCAGCATCCCAGTACCGTGCAGGTACGAAGGGAATTACACCCACTGTCCAGCAGGGGGCAGTGTATGACACCTCCATAAATACTGGCAACCTGCCGTTTACACAACAATAGCTCTGAGGCCTGTCATACCGAGTGTGGCGGCAGAGACAGAGCAGCACGGGATGCAGAATCTGCTGCCCCTAACACCGAGACCTGCCGCGCACAAGCGCCCTGAGACCTAAAACACTAACGCAAAGCTCTACGTCGCGCCACCTTTCGCTGTTATTTAAAGCTCTGTCTCCTGACGTCACGGACGAATGAACCAATGGAACGCGAATTTAAGAATTGCGCGGGAAATCCGAGTGGCGGATGTTCCTCCTCACAGGAAGGGTTGTCAGAGATTGTCAGGTGTGCGGTCATTAGACATGTATGAAAAGACACAGCCTCTAATCTGTCAGGGAAGGGGATTGGTTTCCATGCAGTATATTTCTCTCCCTTGTCTGTATGTCTATATTTTTCTTCTAAAAGTGAACTTTTCTGTGTAAAGTCACATTGACCTCAGTGTAGTGCAGCAGGGTTTGCAGTCAGTTCAGATTTCTGGCATCTGTAGTCTATTGATTCCTGCACAGTCAGAGGTGATTGAAAGTAAGTCCAAAAAGTACGTAATAAAAATGCAATAATTTATTATTAGGCTACATTCACACGACCGTTGTGTTTTGCTGATCCACAAATTGCAGATCCTCAAAAAAAAAAAACGGATGATGTACTTATGGCATCCTTTTTTTGTGTGTGTGGATGCACTGTAACAACGCCTATCCTTGTCCGCAAAACAGACAAGAATTGGACATGTTCTATTTTTTTTTTGCAGGGCTAGGGAACGGACATGTGGATGTAGATAGCACACAGTGTGCTGTCAGCATTTTTTGCTGACCCATTAAAATGAATGGGTCCGCGTCCTATCAGCAAAATATGCGGATCGGAGGCCGCAAAAACAACATGTGAATGTAGCCTAATGCTTATATCAGCAGATTGTGGAATGTTTTTAGTATGCTTCCTCTGGAGAATTAACCCCCTTAGTGACCAGCCTGTCTTGAGCCTTAATGAACAATTTTTTCATCATCGCTTGTCAAGAGCCATAACATTTTTATTTTTATGTCTATGCAGTCATAGGGCTTTTTTGTGGGACAAGTTGTAGTTTTTAAAGAGGACCTTTCATGGGTCCACACACTGCTAAATAAGTAGCAAGTTTTGGAGGGCATGGGCCAGGGAGTTGGGGGTACTTACTATTTCTTCAGAGCACAGCTCCGTTGGCCCGCTGCGCCCCTGTGAAGATCCCGCGCGTGCTATGCAAATTCATAGCATCGGAACAGGGAGGAGGAGACGCCAGGGATTCTCAATGGGCGTCTCCTTCTCCCTGGCTGTAGTGCTGTCCAATCGCAGCAGAGAGCGTCACAGTCAGGGAGGAAACCTGGCTGTTTTGTTTGTTTGTTTTTTTATACAGAGGGGGCACAGAGGGCTTTATCGCTATGGAGGGGGCACACAGGGCTTTATCGCTATGGAGGGGGCACACAGGGCTTTATCGCTATGGAGGGGGCACACAGGGCTTTATCGCTATGGAGGGGGCACACAGGGCTTTATCGCTATGGAGGGGGCACACAGGGCTTTATCGCTATGGAGGGGGCACAGAGGACCTCATCGCTATGGAGGGGGCACACAGGGCTTTATCGCTATGGAGGGGGCACACAGGGCTTTATCGCTATGGAGGGGGCACACAGGGCTTTATCACTATGGAGGGGGCACACAGGGCTTTATCACTATGGAGGGGGCACACAGGGCTTCATTACTATGGAGGGGGCACAGAGGACCTCATCACTATGGAGGGGGCACACAGGGCTTTATCACTATGGAGGGGGCACAGAGGGCTTTATCACTATGGATGAGGCACAAAGGGCTTTATCACTATGGAGGGGGCACACAGGGCTTCATTACTATGGAGGGGGCACACAGGACTTCATTACTATGGAGGGGGCACACAGGGCTTCATTACTATGGAGGGCGCACACAGGGCTCTATCACTATGGAGGGGGTACACAGGGCTCTATCACTATGGAGGGGGTACACAGGGCTCTATCACTATGGAGGGGGTACACAGGGCTTTATCACTATGGAGGGGGCACACAGGGCTTTATCACTATGGAGGGGGCACACAGGGCTTCATTACTATGGAGGGGGCACACAGGGCTTCATTACTATGGAGGGGGCACACAGGGCTTCATTACTATGGAGGGGGCACACAGGGCTTTATCACTATGGAGGGGGCACACAGGGCTTTATCACTATGGAGGGGGCACACAGGGCTTCATTACTATGGAGGGGGCACACAGGGCTTCATTACTATGGAGGGGGCACACAGGGCTTCATTACTATGGAGGGGGCACACAGGGCTTCATTACTATGGAGGGGGCACACAGGGCTTCATTACTATGGAGGGGGCACACAGGGCTTCATTACTATGGAGGGGGCACACAGGGCTTTATCACTATGGAGGGGGCACACAGGGCTTTATCACTATGGAGGGGGCACACAGGGCTTCATTACTATGGAGGGGGCACACAGGGCTTTATCACTATGGAGGGGGCACACAGGGCTTTATCACTATGGAGGGGGCACACAGGGCTTCATTACTATGGAGGGGGCACACAGGGCTTTATCACTATGGAGGGGGCACACAAGGCTTTATCACTATGGAGGGGGCACACAGGGCTTTATCACTATGGAGGGGGCACACAGGGCTTTATCACTATGGAGGGGGCACACAGGGCTTTATCACTATGGAGGGGGCACACAGGGCTTCATTACTATGGAGGGGGCACACAGGGCTTTATCACTATGGAGGGGGCACACAAGGCTTCATTACTATGGAGGGGGCACACAGGGCTTTATCACTATGGAGGGGGCACACAGGGCTTTATCACTATGGAGGGGGCACACAGGGCTTCATTACTATGGAGGGGGCACACAGGGCTTTATCACTATGGAGGGGGCACACAGGGCTTTATCACTATGGAGGGGGCACACAGGGCTTTATCACTATGGAGGGGGCACACAGGGCTTTATCACTATGGAGGGGCACACAAGGCTTTATCACTATGGAGGGGGCACACAGGGCTTTATCACTATGGAGGGGGCACACAAGGCTTTATCACTATGGAGGGGGCACACAAGGCTTTATCACTATGGAGGGGGCACACAGGGCTTTATCACTATGGAGGGGGCACACAGGGCTTCATTACTATGGAGGGGGCACACAGGGCTTTATCACTATGGAGGGGGCACACAGGGCTTTATCACTATGGAGGGGGCACACAGGGCTTCATTACTATGGAGGGGGCACAGAGGGTTTTATTACTATGGAGGGGACACAGAGGGCATTACTAATGTGAAGGGGCACAATGGGCATTTTTACTCTGGAGGGGGCACTTCCTCTGTAACCGCTTACATGCCGCAGGCAATAGAGGTTAAACAGCACTCCGGCCACTCCTGCCATTAGAGCTAAAAGAGCAGCTGTTATGTTACAGGGGATTCCCGGGTGTTAAATACTGGTGACCTATCTTATCAATATCTGATAGGTGAGGGTCCGAAACACAGCACCCCGCCAATCAACTGTTTGAGGAGGCCTGGACGCTCACTGGAATACTGTGGCCTCTTCGCAGCTAACCTAGGACACCGCCGTCCATTGTACAGCGGCTGTGCTTGGTACTGCAGCTCAGCCCCTTTCACTTGAATGGTTCTGACTCCGCACTCCTTCTCCTCCAGGCCTACGATGCTCTGCTGCCGCCACAGAACGGACATGTGGATACAGACAGCTATCTGCATCTTTTGCGGCGCTTTGAAATGAATGCGTCTGCATCAGTTCTGCAAATTGTGGAACGGATGCGGACCCATAAATACGGTCATGTGAATGGACCCTTAGCGTGGGGAAAACTGTATGACAGTATTGTAGCTCCCAAAAGCCCTCTTGTTCAAGGGGTGAACTGATTGTAGGTGAGATTTGCTCAGTGACCACTCTGCCATTGACCTAAAGGCCTTCACACCTATCAAAGATGGTAACTTGTAGTGGGGTCTGTCAGGTTCTGGTGTGGTGTCTTGTCATTTAGTCAGGAAAAGTAGTACTGCTAGTGTTTTTACAGTGTTTCCTATGCAGTAAAACTGACCTGTCAGCTTCATTTATGGGTCAGTACAATTACAGCTATTCCACATTTATATATTTTTTTTTTTAAATAAAAATACAAACTTTTAAAAAATGGACTTTTTTTGTTTGAGGGCTTATTTTTTGCTTGGCAATCTGTAGTTTTTTATTGATACCATAGTGTGTATATGCCTTTTTGATGACTTTGGTGTAATTTAAACTTTAAATATTTTGGTGTTTTTTGAAACTTTTCTTTTTACTCTTTATTTAATACCTATTAGCCCCCTTAGGCCCCTTTCACACGGGCGAGATTTCCACGCGGGTGCAATGTGTGATGCGAACGCATTGCACCCGCACTGAATCCTGCCCCATTCATTTCAATGGGGCTTTTCACATGGGCGAATTTTTTGACGCATCAGTTAGCCGTTGCATGAAAATCGCAGCATGTTCTATATTCTGCGTTTTTCACGCAGCCCTGGCCCCATTGAAGTGAATGGGGCTGCGTGAATAACGCATTGCATCCGCACGCAAGTGATTCACTGATGGTTGCTAAGAGATGATGTTTGTAAACATTCAGTTTTTTATCACGCGCGTGAAAAACGCATCAAAACGCTTCGCACCCGCGTGGAAAAAACTGAACGAACATACGCAAGCATAGTCAAAACTGACTGCGATTGCGTGTGGATTTTCCAGAACGCATCCGGACTG
This sequence comes from Rhinella marina, assembly GCA_900303285.1. Taxonomy (NCBI): domain Eukaryota; kingdom Metazoa; phylum Chordata; class Amphibia; order Anura; family Bufonidae; genus Rhinella; species Rhinella marina. The sequence continues at coordinate 4,417 of ONZH01006882.1, read as the reverse complement.
AATCTGTGACGCCCGTGTGAAAGAGGCCTTGTCTTATTTACCCTGATAGGGTGAATAGGATTCTGACACTGTCCCTGCTGTCCTGTGCTTTGTGCAACACTGTGGCAGGGAGCTTACCATGCACTGCACCACCAATGAATGTAATACTGGGGTTGGGGGGGACGCACTGCTCCACCAATGAATGTAATACTGGGGTTGGGGGGGACGCACTGCTCCACCAATGAATGTAATACTGGGGTTGGGGGGGACGCACTGCTCCACCAATGAATGTAATACTGGGGTTGGGGGGACGCACTGCACCACCAATTATTATAATACTGGGGGGGGACGCACTGCACCACCAATGAATGTAATACTGGGGTTGGGGGGACGCACTGCACCACCAATTATTATAATACTGGGGGGGGACGCACTGCTCCACCAATGAATGTAATACTGGGGTTGGGGGGACGCACTGCTCCACCAATGAATGTAATACTGGGGTTGGGGGGACGCACTGCTCCACCAATGAATGTAATACTGGGGTTGGGGGGACGCACTGCTCAACCAATTATTATAATACTGGGGTTGGGGGGACGCACTGCACCACCAATGAATGTAATACTGGGGTTGGGGGGACGCACTGCACCACCAATTATTATAATACTGGGGTTGGGGGGACGCACTGCTCCACGAATGAATGTAATACTGGGTTGGGGGGACGCACTGCACCACCAATTATTATAATACTGTGGGGGGGGGACGCACTGCACCACCAATTATTATAATACTGGGGGGGGACGCACTGCACCACCAATGAATGTAATACTGGGGTTGGGGGGGACGCACTGCACCACTAATGAATGTAATACTGGGGTTGGGGGGACGCACTGCTCCACCAATGAATGTAATACTGGGGTTGGGGGGACGCACTGCTCCACCAATGAATGTAATACTGGGGTTGGGGGGACGCACTGCTCAACCAATTATTATAATACTGGGGTTGGGGGGACGCACTGCACCACCAATGAATGTAATACTAGGGTTGGGGGGACGCACTGCACCACCAATTATTATAATACTGGGGTTGGGGGGACACACTGCACCACCAATGAATGTAATACTGGGGTTGGGGGGACGCACTGCACCACCAATGAATGTAATACGGGGGTTGGGGGGACGCACTGCTCCACCAATGAATGTAATATTGGAGTTGCGGGGACGCACTGCTCCACCAATGAATGTAATACTGGGGTTGGGGGGACGCACTGCTCCACCAATGAATGTAATACTGGGGTTGGGGGGACGCACTGCTCCACCAATGAATGTAATACTGGGGGGGGGGGGACGCACTGCTCCACCAATGAATGTAATACTGGGGTTGGGGGGACGCACTGCTCCACCAATGAATATAATACTGGGGTTGGGGGGACGCACTGCACCACCAATTATTATAATACTGGGGGGACGCACTGCACCACCAATGAATGTAATACTGGGGTTGGGGGGACGCACTGCTCCACCAATGAATGTAATACTGGGGTTGGGGGGACGCACTGCTCCACCAATGAATGTAATACTGGGGTTGGGGGGACGCACTGCTCCACCAATGAATGTAATACTGGGGTTGGGGGACGCACTGCTCCACCAATGAATGTAATACTGGGGTTGGGGGACGCACTGCACCACCAATGAATGTAATACTGGGGTTGGGGGGACGCACTGCTCCACCAATGAATGTAATACTGGGGTTGGGGGGACGCACTGCTCCACCAATGAATGTAATACTGGGGTTGGGGGGACGCACTGCTCCACCAATGAATGTAATACTGGGGTTGGGGGGACGCACTGCACCACCAATTATTATAATACTGGGGGGGGACGCACTGCTCCACCAATGAATGTAATACTGGGGTTGGGGGGACGCACTGCTCCACCAATGAATGTAATACTGGGGTTGGGGGGACGCACTGCTCCACCAATGAATGTAATACTGGGGTTGGGGGGACGCACTGCTCAACCAATTATTATAATACTGGGGTTGGGGGGACGCACTGCACCACCAATGAATGTAATACTGGGGTTGGGGGGACGCACTGCACCACCAATTATTATAATACTGGGGTTGGGGGGACGCACTGCTCCACGAATGAATGCAGGGGCGGACTGGGAACTTAAAGTGGCCCTGGAAAAATACTAAAAGTGGCCCCATTGGGTTTAAATTGATGGAAGGCAGGGCCAGCAATACCATATTGTGGCACATTATACCACCCCAACAAAGCCAAATACCACAAAATACATCCTCAAAAACTTCCACTGGGAGGTTGTGAGGAGGGCCCAGGCAGCCCCCTGGGCATCGGCCCACCGGGAAATTTCCCTGTAAGGTCTATGGCCAATCCGCCCCTGAATGAATGTAATACTGGGGTTGGGGGGACGCACTGCACCACCAATTATTATAATACTGTGGGGGGGGGACGCACTGCACCACCAATGAATGTAATACTGGGGTTGGGGGGACGCACTGCACCACCAATGAATGTAATACTGGGGTTGGGGGGACGCACTGCTCCACCAATGAATGTAATACTGGGGTTGGGGGGACGCACTGCTCCTCCAATGAATGTAATACTGGGGTTGGGGGGACGCACTGCTCCACCAATGAATGTAATACTGGGGTTGGGGGGACGCACTGCACCACCAATGAATGTAATACGGGGGTTGGGGGGACGCACTGCTCCACCAATGAATGTAATACTGGGGTTGGAGGGACGCACTGCTCCACCAATGAATGTAATACTGGGGTTGGGGTGACGCACTGCACCACCAATGAATGTAATACTGGGGTTGGGGGGACGCACTGCTCCACCAATGAATGTAATACTGGGGTTGGGAGGACGCACTGCTCCACCAATGAATATAATACTGGGGTTGGGGGGACGCACTGCACCACCAATTATTATAATACTGGGGGGGACGCACTGCACCACCAAGGAATGTAATACTGGGGTTGGGGGGACGCACTGCACCACCAATGAATGTAATACTGGGGTTGGGGGGACGCACTGCTCCACCAATGAATGTAATACTGGGGTTGGGGGGACGCACTGCCTCCACCAATGAATGTAATACTGGGTTGGGGGGACGCACTGCTCAACCAATTATTATAATACTGGGGTTGGGGGGACGCACTGCACCACCAATGAATGTAATACTGGGGTGGGGGGACGCACTGCACCACCAATGAATGTAATACTGGGGTTGGGGGGACGCACTGCACCACCAATTATTATAATACTGGGGTTGGGGGGACACACTGCACCACCAATGAATGTAATACTGGGGTTGGGGGGACGCACTGCACCACCAATGAATGTAATACGGGGGTTGTGGGGACGCACTGCTCCACCAATGAATGTAATACTGGGGTTGGGGGGAACGCACTGCACCACCAATTATTATAATACTGGGGGGGACGCACTGCACCACCAATGAATGTAATACTGGGGTTGGGGGGGACGCACTGCACCACTAATGAATGTAATACTGGGGTTGGGGGACACACTGCTCCACCAATGAATGTAATACTGGGGGTTGGGGGGACGCACTGCTCCACCAATGAATGTAATACTGGGGTTGGGGGGACGCACTGCTCAACCAATTATTATAATACTGGGGTTGGGGGGACGCACTGCACCACCAATGAATGTAATACTAGGGTTGGGGGGACGCACTGCACACAATTATTATAATACTGGGTTGGGGGGACACACTGCACCACCAATGAAATGTAATACTGGGGTTGGGGGGACGCACTGCACCACCAATGAATGTAATACGGGGGTTGGGGGACGCACTGCTCCACCAATGAATGTAATATTGGAGTTGGGGGACGCATGTCCCAATGAATGTATACTGGGTTGGGACCACTGCTCCACCAATGAATGTAATACTGGGGTTGGGGGGGACGCACTGCTCCACCAATGAATGTAATACTGGGTTGGGGGGACGCACTGCTCCACCAATGAATGTAATACTGGGGGTTGGGGGGACGCACTGCACCACCAATGAATGTAATACTGGGGTTGGGGGGACGCACTGCTCCACCAATGAATGTAATACTGGGGGTTGGGGGGGAAACGCACTGCTCCACCAATGAATGTAAATACTGGGGTTGGGGGGACGCACTGCACCACCAATTATTGAATGTAATACTGGGGTTGGGGGACGCACTGCACCACCAATGAATGTAATACTGGGGTTGGGGGGGGACGCACTGCTCCACCAATGAATGTAATACTGGGGTTGGGGGGACGCACTGCTCCACCAATGAATGTAATACTGGGGTTGGGGGGGGGACGCACTGCTCACCAATGAATGTAATACTGGGGTTGGGGGGACGCACTGCTCACCAATTATTATAATACTGGGGGTTGGGGGA